>RPFO01000165.1:3498640-3577453 GCA_009746045.1 Mesostigma viride | reverse complement strand
CCATAGACAACCAGCTCTACTCGATGTAGAGTCTACAAGACGTCACACTACGTGCTTTCTCCAAAGAAGAATTTAGATTTCAGTAAGAACGCGCTGCTGATTGGGATGATGTACGATTTGGCGAATTTATTGCGGGAAAGATAGTTACGGAGGCAGCAACCAGCAAATCCTTTTTCGATGAAACCGATTGTGATAGTGGGCGTTGGGATGTTATTGGATAATGCGGAATAGGAAACAATGGTTATTTCGTGCTGATAGGTCACCCGTCCGATTCTTGATAATTATAGAAAGATAGATAAAGTTCCCGATTAGGATGGGGACTAGTTAGTGGCCGAGGGAGGGTATGTCCACAGTAACTACCGAATATGGAGCTGGCGTGTTGGAACGGTGTAGAATCCAAAATTAGAGCCAAGATAGAGAGTAATGCAAGCATTTCCTCAAAAGTGTTGATTCAATTTTTGTAGCTGAGACAAAGTCGAGTGTCTAAGAAGAGCAGTGCCGAAGAGAGCAGTAGAAGGGAGCTTGAAAAATAGAAGTAATAGCCCCATTTCACTACTAATAGGGCAGAGAAGTAACTCTGGAAGGTCACGCCAGGAATATTCTGCGAGAACTTGCTCCGCTCGAATGAAAAGAATAATTACTATCGACGATAAACAAAAAGGGTAGCTAATCATTAACAATATCAAAAATTTCTGAAATGTCATCTGTTAGAAGAAAGGCTAGAACCGAGTAAGAACCAAGGCAAATGCTTATGTATTTATCGAAATCCTTAACTCGGCCAAAAATAGTTTAAGCAGATATTGGCTCTAAGTCGGTAAAAAAGATCATTACTACTGTGAATCCAGGTGGCACAGGGTAAATAAAAGTAGAACAGGTTATGGCTTGAAAGACGCTGATGTTCGGAAGAATAAGAAGTTTGCCTAACTCGGAGTGCTACATAAATTAATATTAACTTGAGATGTAAAAATCGAGAAAGTTAGTCGAATTATGTCCTAAAAACGTAAATAGAAATAGCTTACAGAAATAATAGTTCATACAAAAGAGCTTGCTTTATGTCCTAGTTTTGCAGCGTCATAGGATTGAAAAAAGAAATGTTAGTTCCAGAAATTAAGTAATGTAAAATATAGTCCCTAGAAGATGGAATTTTTAGAAATCGGAGCAACAGACCTGGACATATTTTAAATCAAACTATAAGGTGCCGAAGTAAAAAAAAGAGGTCAATCAAGCCCGTTTCAGACACAGAATTCATCTGACATATAAGAAAAATCCCAATAAAGAAATAATTAAAACAAGATGCAGTTCTGAACATCTGCATGTCATAGGTAATTCTTGTAAGTTCGATGTTACTTACCTTACCTTGCCAAGTAATTTTTCCCCAATGGTAAGATCTCTGAGCAGAAATATTCATTAAAAAGGTTAACTGTGACAGAATTCGCCTATTGTCGAATATACCAGTATTTTGCAAAGTCAAATGAGAAGAAAGCGACGCTAATAATTTAGCACGGCATATATTTGCACGTCCAAAATGGAGAGTTTTTAATAGTGCCTGCTACTGATGTCATAAGGTTTTCAATAGCTGAGTAGTAAGATAGAGGCAAATGATTAAACGATTTCGGGGTCATACTCCCTAAAAAAAACTGTTGTTGAGGGTTAAAAATTGTAAAATGAGAATACCGAAAAATTCCATTCTGATATATCGTAACTCTAGAGCAAAAGGTTAAAAATTTGCGTGGTAATAATTTACTGCTGAATGTCCAAATTAATCGATGGAAAACTTTCCCTGGAATACGAAAGTTTTATTCCCAATTCCAATGAAGTAAAATTAATATTAACACCGAAAGCCTCTGGGCCAGTGCAATAGAGTAGGGTAGCCAACTGTTTTACAGTTGATAAATTCAGAGGCAAGTCAAAATTTGCCTCGGAATGACTACTTGCCTAGCAATTGACAGCATCGCGAGAAAGCAAAAGGGGCTGTCTAATGGAAGTATAGTGGGGCTGGAGATGTTTTGTGACCACAAAGTAATACGTATTTGGTATTTTCCGGTAACACCTTACTGATTGGGTTTATTCCTAGGTATATTATGGACGTTTTGGAACGCTAAAAGAAAGAACAATGCAATAATACTGTAATCGACGCTCCCCCTGTTATTAAATAGGGGTTATGAAAATCGCCAGGGATTAAGCCTTGTCATTAAATGCCTGTAAAAGGATAAAAATGCCATCATTTAGCGATACAAGGTTATTGCCTTATGCAAGGCAGAAACTGGTAAAGAGACATCAATATTAGACATATGGAAATATCCCCCTGAAAAAAATTTCTACCCGTGGTGTTCGGATGCAGAATTATTATCAAACACGGAAAAGGAACTTAATAGCCCAAGTTAACAATTACTATATAGTTTTCCAGAAGAAAACCTAATAATCCCTTAATTAGTAAAGACAGAATACACCTGAGGGTTTTATAAAAATGTTGAAGCATATCTGGCCCTTTAAAAGAAACTAACTAATTTTGGAAGCATCAAAGAAAAATAAATAATCAGTGGAAGTAAAGTTTTCTATGAGTTCGATGGTCAAATCGGTGATACTGTAGACGCTGTTATAGGGAACATTTTTTCTGATGCTACTAAATAAAGAGAGAGATCGAAAGTCTTTGAAACTAGGTTAGATAGTATGAAATGCTCAGGAATTTCAAGAAATGGTGTGCTGTAATAGCAAATACAGTCAAAGAAGAAATATAGTGAAAGTAGAATTTTATTATTCTCGTACGGCGAGATGCCTATGGAGAGAGTAGGGTATAAGACATCTGAACGCATGAGGTGTTGGGATTGAGTTTAACAACAAAATTATTAAGTTAACAAAGGAGAATTCAAATGCCTAGTAAGCAAAAGGAGATTTCATATCATTTATTCGCAACGGACAAGCATGAACTGTACAAAAAGCAGAGAAGCAGAAAAGGCGTAATTAGAATAATGTTTAACCAGTTCCTGATTTATCATGGGTTTTTCGCACGTTGGGAAAAGGCGACAGATAACTCTAGCGATTGGTTTCGGTGAAGCTTATAGTGTAAGCAAGTGTGTAGCAATGCAAGGATCAGGATCGTATCCCAAGAACCGAGCGCGGCGAATCTCAGATAGCTTGATGTATGGGTTTAGTAGAGGGCAAAATTTAATGAGTATTGGTTCAAAGTAACTGAAAGACGCCTGTAATAAGTAGAAAAGAGTAACTACTGAGATATCAACTGCGTATGGCCATATGATGGGGAGTGCGATTGTGGAAATATCATTGCAACGTGTTGAAGAGGTGGAACTGGGTATTGGGGTATTTCCAAATAACACTGCAAGATACTCCTAAAAGTAATTTGAAATTAGCCTGAGTAAGCTGTCCAAGATGAAAGTGATTATTTGGAAAAACATCTTCACAAAAACCACTTATCTTTTTACGATTTCCTAAAAATTAAACTCCCTTCGAAATATAGGTAGTGGCGCGCGCCGATTTAAATACTTGTACTGTTTGCGGGGTGCAGTTGAGCATCTATCTTGAGATCAATTACATAAGCAATTCAGTAACGTATTACACCAAACTTTTGCAAATAACGGTAGTAGTTGCAAAATATCTCCGATAAGATCATCGCGGCTTCCTAATATCGCGGGATGTAGTGTAGGCTATTGTTGTATGTGATGCTTGTGTGTAGAGTGATGAGGTAGTAGTCAGGGGAGTTCGAAGGTTATTGGTGATAGTGTTGGCGTGGTGTGTAGGGGTTTTGAAGGTTAAGTGTGGTGGTTGTTTGTTCCATTTTCGTCGTGGATGGTGCATGAGAGGTTCGGTGATTTATTATGGTGGTTCGTGGAGTGGATGGTCGTGTTGGTTTTGTTATATACCAAGAATTATATCAGAATTTAATAAGATAAGCTAAAAGTTATCCTCAAAGTAGGGGTGTTTAGGTTGTTTGTGGTGTGTGGGGTTAGTGGAGTTGAGTTTGTTTTGAGTGGGTGTTGGGAGAGGGTTGAGAATGTAGTGGGTTGAGGTTAACGAAAGAGTCTTATAGAGATGGTGTAGGGAGGATTTGATAGTGAGTGTAATAGATATATGCCATTTGATGTTGTGTGTATCCTTGTGTGGTGTGCTTTGCTAACAAAAGTTACAAAATCCTTAAAGATTTTGCAATAAAGTAATATATCATAGTTTTACAATATTAATTGACGATAAATGGAATCAAAGTATATTTCCGCTGAAAACCATATATATTATTGAAACATACAGCAAGTAACTATCGATAATCATAAGCTTTCTCCAAGTTAGTAAAAAGATAAGATATTGATCTTAGGCAGAACTTATAGAATCGATATTTTTGTAAATTAGAAAACGCTGAATTGATAAAGAATTGTGCAAATTGCTGATCTATTTTGTGGAAGAGGCACTCTAAAACGGAATTCCGGCAAGCAAATTTGGGCAATGTAGAATGGATTTGAAACAGAAATATCCGCCGTATAAAGGCCTCTAATCAGCAGGCATGATGGGTGGGTGGGGTTTTGTAGTGGGATGATCTCACCTATCGCTGGTGGAGGCTGTGCATGTTAGGGGTGAGATGGTGGGTGACTGGCTGAGAGGATGTGGATGTGTGAGGGTGAGTGGGCAGGTCGTGGGTATAAGGGTATGGGGGAAAGAGTGGTCGAGTGGGAAGGGGCGTGGGTGGGTCAGGGGTGGGCGGCCTGGTGGGCACACATGGGGCCAGCTGGCTGGGTGGTTAGGTGGCTGCGTGGTTTTAGTAATGGGTGCCTGGATAAAAGGATGGGTGAATGCCTCCTTATTGCCTAGGTGGGTAGATTGCATATGTGGCTAGCTGGGTGGGTGGATGTCCCAGTGGGTGGGTATGTGGCTGGGTGCCTGGGTGCACGAGTGGTTGATAGGTTGGTTTAGTAGGTGCGTGGCTGGCTGGCTGGGTCACCGGGTGGGTGGACCAGTGGGTGGCTGGGTACTCATGCGCAAGTGTATGAGTACTTGTGTGGGTGGGCCAGGTGGATGCATGGGTGGGTGACTGCATGGGTGACTCGGTACGCACAAAGGGCAACGGATATAGACATGGGGATATGCCAATGCCTTGGGGTGAGCATACGTGGATGCCAGGTGACATGTGCCAGCCTGTCGCAGTTATACTATACCTTGGCGTTTGCTTGGCGTGTCGTTGCAATAATTTCACACAGGATGTACATGGTACGTGTTGGTAGCAATCACATGGCTGTGTTAGTGAGTGATGTTGCATGTATTGTTCAGCTTTCTTTCCCATTTTGCAATGTGCCAAGGTTCTTAAGTAGTTTAGAAGTATGGTGTCATGGGTATACATCAAGGAGACAACCAGCGCAGGCCAGAATCGGGAGAATCCGGACCATGGTAGCTCACATGCATGTGCACTGCACATCACACATTTGTGGCATACTCGCAATGTCTACCTTACATCTTGCATTCTGTTAGGAACAGTCGCCACTCAGGCATTCGCATGCACCAGGGTTTCGCTCACTGTTTGTGCTGTAGTCATCGTTAAATCAAAAATCTTTACAAAGCCTGGCAATTGTCATAATGTTGGGCTCCTTATGACATGAGATTTTGCACACGAAGTTTTGCGACCATGCTTCAGATGCTTGCATGATGACGACCAGTTTTGGTTGTAATATGACATGGTGGTGCAGGTGCCCTGGTGCACCTAGAGCAGGGTAGCTTACATTCCCACCCTTGCATGAAGTAGCCTAGAATGTATTAAAAGCCATATGCCCCTTCTCAGGGATATGTGCTACATTTACTCCCAACGGAGTGATGTTGATAACTAATTAATTAATTAATGACATCATATTAATTTTTAAAATCATTATTGATAGCAACACTACCTTGTTAGCATTTGTTACCATTCAGGGCTCCAAATGCCCTGAGGCGTTGTACAAGGTCTGAACAACCGTAATTATTGTGGCTGTTAAGTTCCAGCTTCGTCGGGCATAATTCGTCTAACTATCTAAGTGCAAACGTTGTTTGGAAGGGACTCATTTTGGCCTTAATTAAGGATCTGGAGCAGGAGCACGTATTCCATGGACTGATGGGGGTGGGTGCATTAGAACTGAGCCGCGAAGACTAGCTGATCTCACTCTAATCTTATATACAAGTTGTCTCCTTGATAATATACAAAGTTGTCTCTCGTAACACAAAATCCTAACTACTCTACTCAGTCACGCACCCCTTCCTCCTGGCGTGGGGGAGGGGGGGCTCTTACATCGCCATGCGTCCAGGCATGATTTGTCTCGCTTCATGTACCATGATTGCCTTTAATTTGACCATTAATTAATTAATTAATTAATTAAGAACATCCATCCATCCATCCATCCATCCATCCATCCATCCATCCTCCTCTCCTCCTCCTCCCTCCCTCCCTCCCTCCTCCCTCCCTCCTCCCTCCCTCCTCCTCCCTCCCTCCCTCCCTCCCTCCCTCCCTCCCTCCTCCCTCCCTCCCTCCCTCCCTCCTCCCTCCTCCCTCCTCCCTCCCTCCTCCCTCCCTCCCTCCTCCCTCCCTCCCTCCCCCTCCTCCCTCCCTCCCTCCCTCCCTCCCTCCCTCCCTCCCTCCCTCCCTCCTCCCTCCCTCCCTCCTCCCTCCCTCCCTCCCTCCCTCCCTCCTCCCTCCCTCCCTCCCTCCCTCCCCCTCCCTCCTCCTCCCTCCCTCCCTCCCTCCCTCCCTCCCTCCCTCCCTCCTCCCTCCCTCCCTCCCTCCCTCCCCTCCCTCCCTCCTCCCTCCCTCCCTCCCTCCTCCCTCCCTCCCTCCCTCCTCCTCCCTCCCTCCTCCCTCCCTCCCTCCCTCCCTCCCTCCCTCCCTCCCTCCTCCCTCCCTCCCTCCCTCCCTCCCTCCTCCTCCCTCCCTCCCTCCCTCCCTCCCTCCCTCCCTCCTCCTCCCTCCTCCCTCCCTCCCTCCCTCCCTCCCTCCCCCTCCCTCCCTCCCTCCTCCCTCCCTCCCTCCCTCCCTCCCTCCCTCCCTCCCTCCCTCCCTCCCTCCATCCATCCATCCATGATGAAATTTGGTCGGGTAAATTGCAATAGACTCGCCTTTTGATGACGAACACGCCGATCTAATTTTTGGCAGCCATCGCCCAGGATTTCGCAAGTTATCGCCAGCGGCCTGCCCAGCAGATCTCGCTATTTTTCTGCACATTATGGCGGCACCACGCACGTGATCAGTGTGCCTGCGCCCCCTGCCCTCGTCTAGGTGCTATTAAACGTAGCTATGGAGGTCCCCGCATCGTCTTCAGCTCTTGCCGCCGATTCTATTGATGCCCAGATTGCTGCAAACAAAATCGCCCACGACATTGTCGTCGCCAAGAACGCCGCTAACAAGCGATCCAAGACTTCGGAAGCAACTCCGATAGCTGCTGAAACCTCCTTGCCGGACGCCATTTCTTCCTCATTCTACATGCCAGGCCAGCGTTTGAGCCTGGCAGACATCGATACCTTACTCGCCTACAATGACGCCGCTGTGACAAGCGTGCTGAAGCTCCGCAACGACAACGACGCCCCGATTCGCCACCCTAAGAGCGGCCAGGTTATGGAGGCTGCTTCGGATGAATGGCCTCATTGGGATGAGCGCCAGCGTCGGCTTGCCTGTCTTATTTCGTGCTGCCCTGAACTTGTCGAGCTGCCGGCGACGACCATCGCCAGGCCAGCCCCCGCGACCGATGTTAACGTGCAGCTGCAGGACGTCGCACAGTCTTTTACGACCGTGCAGGGCGACATTAAGGTCCTGACGGAGGCGTCTGCAGCTGCGACGGCACAATTGCTGGAGCTGAAGAAAGCCATGGCAGCCCCCGCCAAAACTACCACGTTTGCCGACGTCACCGGCAAGCAGTTGACCACCATCGTTCAACAGGCGGCCAAGTCTGCAGCTACCGCTGCGGTCACCCAGAACGCAGTGCAGCAACGCCAGCGCAATATGGTAATCAAAGGCTTCCAGACAGGCGCGGCAGCACATGAGACAGCACACTCACTTGCCGAGGAGCTGCGCGGCCCAGCGTTTCTGGGGAAGATGCAGCTCCAGAACCGTGTTGTCATTGAACGAGCCATTCGGCTGCCAGGCCCTCCGGGCCTGGTCGTCGTCACCATGGCCTCCATGCACGACAAACGCCTCGTGCTGGGAGCACGTCGTCTGCTCCAGCCCGGCGACTTCAGCCTCGACGAGGACTACACGCCGGCTCAACTGAAGGCGAGGAGCGCGGTGTGGAACAGCACCATCGTCCAGGAGACTAAGCAATTCGAGACCCCGGGTAAGCGCATTAATTAATAATTTACGTTAAGCGCAGGCTTTCGACCTTCGTTGTTCCATTTCAACACCCAACAACATCATCTTGTGTAACTTAGGGTCTTGGGGGCAGTGCAGCTTGTCTGGACGATCGATCATGCAGACAAGCACACGTGACCCTGACCGAAATGATTACCAAAAAAGGACAAATGATTACCGATTTTTACCGATGATTACACATGATTACACATGATTACACGTACATGATTACCAAAAAAGGACAAATGATTACCGATTTTTACCGATGATTACACATGATTACATATGATTACACCCCCGTATTACATAGGAAGGTGTGACTATGTACTCCACCCTATGTACTCCAAGAGTACATAGGGTGGCACACTATGTACTCCAAGAGTACATAGTCCGGAGTACATATGATCCGGGATTTCCGAATAGGGGACTGCCGACGCGGTGAGACACGCCCGTATTACATAGGAAGGAGTGACTATGTACTCCACACTATGTACTCCAAGAGTACATAGGGTGGCACACTATGTACTCCAAGAGTACATAGTCCGGAGTACATATGATCCGGGATTTCCGAATAGGGGACTGCCGACGCGGTGAGACACGCCCGTATTACATAGGAAGGAGTGACTATGTACTCCACACTATGTACTCCAAGAGTACATAGGGTGGCACACTATGTACTCCAAGAGTACATAGTCCGGAGTACATATGATCCGGGATTTCCGAATAGGGGACTGCCGACGCGGTGAGACACGCCCGTATTACATAGGAAGGAGTGACTATGTACTCCACACTATGTACTCCAAGAGTACATAGGGTGGCACACTATGTACTCCAAGAGTACATAGTGTGGAGTACATATGATCCGGGATTTCCGAATAGGGGACTGCCGAACTCGAGGCCCCCAGAGTACATAGGCTGACTATGTACTCGAGTCACGACGCAGTGAGATACGCCAAGCCGCCCGAAGCAGATCTCTGCATGCGCCACGTGTAACGAGGGTTCTGCTTGCGAATTCGAATTGCGATGAGCCGTTGCAGACGCGCCGCCTAGATGTTTGAATTTCATCAACGAGCCTTGAACGAGCTGGTAAAGTTTGCCTGCCCTTGCATCACCTTGCGCTGGCTATGCCGATTGCAGTCCAGCCGACTGATAGTGGTGAAAGAATAAGCGCCCCCCTAAACCCGCATGCTCACGATGCTTGAAGAAAAAAAAGCAAAAGGCGCACTAGGATGCATGACAAGCCCTTTTGGAGCCCCAGTTTAGCATCATTCGGTCATCCGTTTCCAGCCATCGGCAGCGCCAACTCCGATACAGCTTACTATGGCGTAGTCGGTAGCCAGCTACACCGCTTTTCTTGCCTTTGTTACTACATGCAAACTTCAATTCTTTACATCGTGCGCCTGCGGCATATTTAAGAAAGCGGCTGCAAGCGCACCTTGCTGAGCCAGGTACACAATGTCTTCAGTCAGCGACCGCGTATGCATGCCACGTTTAGTCGCATCGAGTCGCGTAGACAATGCGTTCCGGATTAAATTGTTCACCGTTCAATTGCTCAGCGCTGCCTGAATGCAGCGCGCTTTATTACTGATTCTGTCCTCTTTGCATGCATTGCAGTCGATTGTATGTTATTTTCACGTTGTCCATCTTTCCACTCGCTTTCATTGTTTACCAGATACCAAAAGTCTCCCACGAGGTAGGCGACACTTCAATCTCGCTTATTTTACACCTGGCACACCTGGGCTTCTCTGTATGTGCCGATGCCCTTCGTAAGTTGTTGAACGTTTTTTGCCCTCCATGGTTTCCAATTTTACTAGGAGTTCTTAGGAGCTCTCTCTCCATTGACTTCTCTGTCTCTTTTGCTTTGGCCATGCCATGTTAGTGTAATGTCTTCCTTGCTGCCATGCTAGCGGGCCCACGTGCTTGTTCCTTGTCAAAGTAGGGAGGCTCGCGGGGTAGGTGGCTGGTCATGCTTGTACCTTATCAAGGGAGGGGCCCACGTAGGGTAGGTGGGTGGGCATGCGTGTACCTTGTCAAGGGAGGGATTCACGTATGGTAGGTGGGTGCACGAGCTTGGTCCTTGTCAAGAGGCACATACGTAGGGTAGGTGAGTGCACGTGCTTGTTCCTGGTCAGGGGAGGCATGGATGTGGGGTAGGCATGTGCACGTGCTTATTCCTTGTCAAGGGAGGGACGCACGTAGTGTAGGTGAGTTCATGTGCTTGTTCCTTGTCAAAGGAGGGGTGCACACAGGGTGGGTGGGTGCACGTGCTCGTTCGATTCTTGTCAAGGGAGGGACGCACGTAGTGTAGGTGAGTTCATGTGCTTGTTCCTTGTCAAAGGAGGGGTGCACATAGGGTGGGTGGGTGCACGTGCTCGTTCCTTGTCAAGGGAGGCATGCATGTGGGGTAGGCATGTGCACGTGCTTGTTTCATGTCAAGGGAGGGATGCAGGTAGGGTAGGTGGGTGGGCTTGCTTGTTCCTTGTCAAGGGAGGGATGCACGTACGGTAGATGAGTGCACATGCTTGTTCCTTGTCAAAGGAGGGGGGCATGTGGAGTAGGAATGTGCACATGGTTGTTCCATGTCAAGGGAGGGATGCAGGTAGGGTAGGTGGGTGGGCATGCTTGTACCTTATCAAGGGAGGGGCGGACATAGGGTTGGTGGGTGCACGTGCTTGTTCGATGTCAAAGGAGGGACGCATGTGGGGTAGGCATGTGCACATGCTTGTTCCATGTCACAGGAGGGATGCACGTAGGGTAGGTGGGTGCACGTGCTTGTTACTGGTCAGGGGAGGCATGGATGTGGGGTAGGCATGTGCACGTGCCTATTCCTTGTCAAGGGAGGGACGCGCGTAGTGTAGGTGAGTTCATGTGCTTGTTCCTTGTCAAAGGAGGGGTGCACATAGGGTGGGTGGGTGCACGTGCTCGTTCGATTCTTGTCAAGGGAGGCATGCATGTGGGGTAGGCATGTGCACGTGCTTGTTCCTTGTCAAAGGAGGGGTGCACATAGGGTAGGTGGGTGCACGTGCCCGTTCGATTCTTGTCAAGGGAGGCATGCATGTGGGGTGGGGCATGTGCACGTGCTTGTTCCTTGTCAAGGGAGGGACACAACAGGGTATGTGGGTGGTTTTGCTGGTTCCTTGCCATGGGAGGGACGTAATAGGGTAGGTGAGTGCACGCATCATTTTTTTCCTTATTCTCAGCCCATCAACTAGAACTTTCAGCTGCCAGTCCTCACTAGTCTACGACCGTAACTGCATTCGGGTTCATGTTAAATACGTTGCGTTTTTCTTGGACGGCATGGAAGATGCTGTCATTTTCAAGAGAGGGATGCACGTACGTATTGGTGGTGGTGCACGCATCGTCCCTTTTCTTACTAGTTGCCTGTGTACTAGAAATTTCAACTGCTATTCCTCGCTACCGTATGGCCGTAACTGCATTCGGGGCATTTCGCGTTTTCTATGAGTGCGTGACAGTTGCTGTCTTACTTGGACAAAGGCGGAATGAACTGCAGGCAATCCGGAATGATTAAGACGGGAAGTTGGTCAACTCGCACCAAAAGCGGAGCCGCCATATGGACGGCGGTACCTTTCAAATCAACAAGGGCGATTACCCCTGGCCGAGCGGACTTGAGGGTGACAACAGCTTCAAGACGCCACCCTCATCGGCCAAGGTTCTACTGCCGTAACGGCTTAATTTATTACCTAAGATGTTCCGTGAACTTCATGTGCGTCATCTCCACGATTTCATCATGAAGCCCACGTTGACAACATCGGATGGAAGTGATTCGTGCAATTGATTATTAATGACTTCTTAAACATTTTAATGAAATGCCTAATTCAAAAATGCATCTTGAAAAGCACCATATCATGCAAGCCACTCACCATAGCCGGGGTCAATGCATTTTAGAATTCGGGGCCATAACCCGGACAGGCTGCGTTGTAGGCATGGGTTACTAATATTACTGGGGCATAACCGGCCCCGTAACCACCGCAGTAGCCAGGGTCAACTACTGGGCCGTAACTACTGCAGGTTACGGGACGGTTGACGGACCCGTAACCAGGCCAGTAGCCAGGCCCGGTTATCAGAACTGGTCCCGTAACCATGCCGGTAACCCATCCCGGTTCTCAGAACTGGTCCCGTAACCATGCCAGTTTACCGCCCGGTAACTTCTACTTGGGCCGTAACCATGACCGTAACCCAGATAGGTTACGGGCATGGTTACGGCTCCGGTAAAAGTTACCGCCCAGTAAACGTTCCGGTAACTATTACCGCCCGGTAACCATTACCGGCCGGTATTTAGTCTGTTGCATTCCGGGTTACCGGCCGGTAACCTGGCCGGTAACCTTAAACGTACATGGTTACTGGCCAGTAACCGCCCCGGTAACCTCAACCGGGGCGTTTACGCCCCGTAAAATTAACTCCTAGTGGTGGCCCCAGTGGATGGGCGCACCTTCGTGGACAAGACGGTGCCAGACTTCGCGTGGACTCTGAAGACGGCCTTCGACGAGGATCACGTGCGCACGGAGGTGTTCAAGATTGGGGTGGACTTCTTTAGCGTTCATCGTTGTGGGGTGGCGAATAAGTCGGCATTGAATCTGATGTTCACCTACCCCCAGTACTTCGCCGGGTTTCTGGCCATGTGGCCCCCGGGTAGGTGGGTGGAGCTCTCCAGGGTCGGCCGACAGAAGGTGTCACCGTACCAGGTGGCCTTTGAGCGGGATCTGCGCTCGTATCCCGGTAGTATGATCCAGAGTATGACTCCCATGGGTCGTCAGGCCCTTATTGCGGCCCAGCATCAGCGGTGTGCCAACAACGGCGGACGCTAAGATGGTTGTGAAAGTTTTATGATGGATAGCGGAATGATCCTGTCATCATGTTTCGTGCTACTACGTCAGGGTTGGTCCTGTGTATCAACCTCTGGAGGAATTGGTATTACTAACCCGCGGGTGAACCGGGGTTGGGACATAGTACTCTTATATTAGTAGTGTAGCTTACTTGTTTCCTTTTTATCTCTTGTACGGTAGGGACTACCGACCCCCGTGGGGGGGGAGGAGTGTTACGTCCCGGCCCTTTCGGACGGACGTAACAATGGGATAAATTACTAAGGCCGTTTGGCCTGTTGAAATATAGTTTGTATGGACTATGGCTATTGTGTGAATTGGACTAGTTATTTTGGTCCTAGGTTGACCTTCTAGGGGCCGGTGCAGTCGCGCCGCGCCAGTTCTGGATTTGTCTGTAGTTCTATGCGTGGATCCTGTAGTTGAGGGTCGATGTCGGCCCGGATCCTACGTGGAATGTATGATTTGGATTGTTCTAGAAGGATCGGCGTTGTATCTGCGCCGCAACAGACCTAGGTTAAATTAGTCCAAGGGCGAGAGTCTCGTCCTCTTGGTTTGATAAATGTTAAGTGCGAAGACGCCTTCACATTGAGCCTGGGGCCATTATCCATTTGTAATTGGTATTGCTAGCTAGCCAATATAAGTGTGTAACAATTAGCTTGGCATCAAGCCGCGGTGCCAGATATCTCAAGACTCACGTCGTGAAGCGCAATCTACATTAGGCCACCTTGAATCTTCCTAATTTCCGGCATCGCAGATCTTTCGCTACGTAGCTCAGGCTAGGTGTCTGGGCTGGGACGTAACAGAACCCCAATGGACCAAAAACAAGAAATGTATGTATGTATGCATGTATGTATGTATGTATGTATGTATGTATGTATGTATGTATGTATGTATGTATGTATGTATGTATGTATGTATGTATGTATGTATGTATGTATGTATGTATGTATGTATGTATGTATGTATGTATGTATGTATGTATGTATGTATGTATGTATGTATGTATGTATGTATGTATGTATGTATGTATGTATGTATGTATGTATGTATGTATGTATGTATGTATGTATGTATGTATGTCACCGCCACGACGTCCCCGGCGCCCCAGCCAAGCGGCTTCGTACCTGGGCCACGGCCACGGCCAAGGTCGTGGGGACAGCTGCGCCGCCCCCACCCCTGCTCCCAGCCGCCGCCGCCCGCCCGGCCGCCCTGGCCGGCCCCGCTGGGCCCCCGGCCCCGCCTAGGTCAGCGGCGGACTACCTAGTCCCCCCGCTGGTCGGCCCACTTGGCGACCCGTCTGACATGCCTCCTTTCACCTCTCGCGAGGTCACGGAGGCGGTCCAGCGCCTGCGTTACGACGCAGCCACCGGCTCTGACGAGATTCCTGCCGCAGTTGTAAAACTTGCAGCCGAATTCGAGGACACAGGTGTTATGCTGCTCTTCCGGGACATCTGCAACCGCCTTCTGCTGCCGTCGCAACCACCTCCAGCGGCCTGGCAACACAGTTTTCGCACGATGCTGTACAAGAACAAGGGGTCGCCTGCCGACCCCGGGAACTACGGAGGGGTGTGCATTCAAAGTGCCCCCCTCAAGCTTCTTATGCGGCTCATCCTGAACCGCCTGCGCACGGCCCTGGACGGTCACCTCAGCGAGACTCAGCACGGCTTCCGTTCAGGTCGCAACACAGTACAGGCGCTCTTCGCTATACTCGCCGCCTGGTGGAGGAACTGCAACGCCTTCAGCCTGGTGAGTCCCCTTTGCACCTTGTGCTGGTGGACTTCATCAAAGCCTTCGATTCGGTTTTCTGGCCTGCGCTTTGGGACATCCTCGAGTTGTTCCGGATCCCCCGCCCCCTTATTGCTGTCATCCGCAACCTGTATGAAGGGTCCACCACTTTGGTGCGCACTTCTTACGGGACCACGCCCCCATGCCCTTTACAGAAGGGTGTGTGGCAGGGCTGCGTGCTCTCGCCCTACCTGTTCATTATTGTGGTCGAATACGTAATGATTCAGGCGCGCAAACGATTTGCCCGCATCGTGGGCAGGGAACCAGGAGTGCAGGTTGCTAACAAATTCTGGCATGGTGGTGCGGACACGGAGATTCGGCTGGCAGACATCATCTACACCGTCCGCATTGGAAGTTTGTTATTATGGGTCAATTTTTGCCGTATTTGCATTACGAATAACCCTGGATTGTTTGTTGGGGAGCCAGTTAAGTCCCGGGTTTTTATTATTTAATTAAAACCTTTTGTTTGTTTGTTTGTCCTGCAGCCGTTCAAGGCACGTGGGTACTTATTTAATTAAATTTCTTTTGTTTGTTTGGTAGATATGGTACACGCAGTCCCCAACCCGGCCCGGCGGCCCCCCATTCGGCGGCCACAGGCTATAGTCAGTGGAGGTCTCAGGTCAGTGATACCCTATTTAATTGCTCAAGGCCCATAAGTATCTAGACTGCAGCACTCGGCCGCCGGCAGGGGGGAGACATTCACTGCGCATGTTGTTAAGGTGAAGTTCGCGCCTCACCCCGCGCTCGGCCTGCGTCTCGCGGATTTTCACGATATTTCATGTTCCCCGCCTGTCCAACTAGGCAAGGTATTTTCGAAGGTTTTATGTACTTTATATTATATAATACATTATGTTTGTTTGTTTTCTCACAGGGCGACGACCCCGTGCCCACATGAGTTTGTTTAAAATACATGAATGGGTTGAATGTCGTTTATTGATGAATTTATTACGAGAGACATGGCATGAGAGACGATGCTTTAGGTATGGCCCGCATCGTATTTTTATAGGCAGAAAAGAGGTACTGCCAGATGGCAAACAACCAAAGAACCATCGCCAGATTCTAGAATATTGTTTGTATGATTGCCAAATGTCATCTGTAAAATCAACCCTGATATAATGCATGGAATCTCATCCAGTAAAGTGACACCTGTCCATGGAATAAAGAATCACTGTCCATGTAACGTAGTGACATAGCTGCTGGCATACTAGTTGAGAACCGTACACTATAACAAAAAACACACACAACATAGATTAATATCTTGCTAAGTACTGATTCAAAAAAGTCAGTAAAAATATCAGCACGTAGCTAATCAAACACACTCCAAGAAATCACAAACAACACACAAAAGACCCACCTGCCCAGAATAGAAATAATTCAGGCATGTGGCCACTGGGAATAATTAATTAATTCCCAAACACCCCCCTTGGCAACTGCCTAAAGAGGGAAACACTCTAGTAGTGCTAGTACTATGTCCCAGTTTATATTCACCTATCAAACTAGTAACCATTTCCTAGCGGTCATTGCACTCAGGGCTAAGGACCTTTACAACTAGGACTAGGGCAGGTGATTGCTACGGGCCACCCCCCTCAAACACATGCCCCGTAGTGAGCGGGCAATAGGCTTTAAGGCAGAAGCATACCGGTACAAGGTGGTTTTTGGCTGACCACGAACCAAAAAAGACTAGTCACGACGGGACTAGTGCACTACGTAGACTACCTACGCCGAGGTGGCCACGACGGGGCCACTATATGCAGCGGGTCACGACGGGACAACGCTGAAAAGTGTGCTTTTTGACATAGGGCTTAGCAACAAAACCCGAAGAGATGCTTTTTTACGGTTCAGCAATAACCGACGAAAAGATGGAAAACCGGCTGAAAAATTTAAAATGCAAATGTGGACGGCATTTCCGGTGCCTCCATTGTCGAGGTGCCCATGAGAGGATTGGTTTCCGTAAAATGCACGGCGCCGCCGTTGGGCCGGGGGCGACGCTCCGGATACTTGGTCCAGCAGCGCTCGGCACGGTGGCCAGGGCGCTTGCAATGGCTGCACACCGGGCGAGTTGCAAATGCTTGGCCCGGTGGGAGCTCGCCTTCGTCGCGAGAAGTCGCAGCCGAGCCGGCGGGCGCAGTCGAACCGGCTTGGCGGTCCTTGAGCTGGTCAGCGGCTTGGAGGAGGAGGACGCGTGCGTCAGTGAGAGAAATGTCATCACGCACAAAAACTGCAGCGACAAGTGGACGATATTTGGCCGGGAGGCCATCCAGCAGATTCTGGACGAATTCAGTCTCAGGCAGCGTCCCCCCAGCTTTAAGTACTCGCGGTAGCGTAGTTCATGTTCCGTCAAGTACAGGCCCATGTCGCCGTCCTCAGCCAGCTCGCAGCGGTGTAGCTGACGACGGAGCTCCTGCTTGTGAGACCGGGTATGCCGTGGCTGGTCGTACACGGCATCCACGAGCTTGAACGCCACGCTGCCATGACGAGGCTCAGCTTGATCAGCAACGGTAAGCGCCTGACCGTCCAGGCGCGAACAAAGTGCAGCAAAAAGAATGCGGTCTTGACGGTCGTTGACGTCGTCACCGTGCAGCACACTGAGCATGGTGAATGCTCCCGCGACAGATTTGAAGCGAATTTTAAAAGCAGGGTAGTCGGCCAGTCTGGTACCGTTGAAAATAGGAATTCCGCTGACGGCACTAATGAGGGCCGTCTCCTTGAGTGCGTTCGCCTGCATTTACGACGGATAAAATTTTAGACGCCAGGTAGGGTTTCAAGAGACTCTCAATTTCCGATAAGCTTGACGATTCGAATCGAAATACAGCTCCTTGCCACCGGATAATGATTTTGGCAGGAGGAACGTAAACAGACCTCAGAGAACTCTCAGGATAAAATCCTGGTTTCTCGAATTGCTCGTAGCCAACGGGATACGCAATCACAGGTTCTTCGGCGACAATGACGCCTTGTTCCGGCTGTCCGAAAAAGTCTTCGAGATCGTCAAGTACGTCAAAGTCCCAAGGACGATTGACAAAATCGTCATCAGGCAAAAAATCATCGTCGTTTGCAAAAGTAGGAGAATCTGCCATGAGGAGAAACGGTGATCGAACATCCTCCCGATACCATGTTTAAAATACATGAATGGGTTGAATGTCGTTTATTGATGAATTTATTACGAGAGACATGGCATGAGAGACGATGCTTTAGGTATGGCCCGCATCGTATTTTTATAGGCAGAAAAGAGGTACTGCCAGATGGCAAACAACCAAAGAACCATCGCCAGATTCTAGAATATTGTTTGTATGATTGCCAAATGTCATCTGTAAAATCAACCCTGATATAATGCATGGAATCTCATCCAGTAAAGTGACACCTGTCCATGGAATAAAGAATCACTGTCCATGTAACGTAGTGACATAGCTGCTGGCATACTAGTTGAGAACCGTACACTATAACAAAAAACACACACAACATAGATTAATATCTTGCTAAGTACTGATTCAAAAAAGTCAGTAAAAATATCAGCACGTAGCTAATCAAACACACTCCAAGAAATCACAAACAACACACAAAAGACCCACCTGCCCAGAATAGAAATAATTCAGGCATGTGGCCACTGGGAATAATTAATTAATTCCCAAACAGAGTTAATTAATTAATTTTGTTTGTTTGTTTGTTGAGTCCAGTCCTCAGCCCCCGGAGTTAATTAATTAATTTTCTTTTGTTTTTTTTATGGTTTTCAGCCAGAACATTTTCCAAAAGCTAATTATTTATTTAAAACTTCTAATGCGGACGGTGTACGCAGACGACACCACTCTCTTCGAGGACACTGGGCACGTGCAGACATGGCTTGACTGCCTGGCTATCGAGGCCCGTGCAGTGGGGCTTGAGGTCAGCAAGAAGACAGAGGCCCTGGCGGTTGGGCTCACCAACTCACCGCCGCCCCTCTATCTCCTCGACGGCTCTCAAGTCCTATATCGGGACCGCGTCAAGCTGCTGGGCAGCCTGCTCCCCAGCTGCGAGGTTGATGTGGACCATCGCATCTCCCTCGCCTGGCACGCTTTACGCCAGTACCGGGCCCTGTGGCGCAAGCCCCTGGGCAAGATCGAGAAACAGGACCTGTTCAAGGTCCTCGTCCTAAGTTCCTGTTCTCACGTATGGGGCCGAGACGTGGACCCTCACCGCCGACCTGGCCCGCAAGCTGGACGGCGCGGTCACCAACATGCTGCGTTCCATTTTCAGAGTAGGATATGCTGCTCATGTCCGCAATGAGGACCTGTATTAGGGCATGCCGTATATCACCAGCACCATTAAGCAGCGACGCCTGCAGCTAGTAGGGCACCTAGCTCGCACCAACCAGGTAGACACCTCACGTGGCCCCCCCGCAGGACTGCGACCAGCCCAGCCTGGCCGGCACCTCCTGACGTGGGCCGGGCCCAGTGATGTTAGACGCCGCAAGGCCCGCACCTTCAAAGAACAGCTAGTAGAGGACATGGGGGGCCTAGGCCTCTCCGTGATTTGGAAGAAGATGATGGACAAGGCCAAGTGGGCCCAGGTCATAGAAGACAACGAGCCCCCCCCAGTGGGGAAGCGCCCGCGTGTGCAATCCCGTGGGAGGCACGCCAGACAGCTCCCCTAGGGCAGCGTGCGGCTGTCTAGATAGATGCTGTAGTTAGAATGCTGTTAGATAGATGTAGTATGTAGCTGATGTAGATAGATTAGACCGGTAGGACTGTTTGCACTCATCCATCCATCCATCGGGGTTAATGCTCCGTGACTCCCCAACGGGAGCACGAGTCTAATTAATTAATTAATTAATTAATGTATGTATGTATGTATGGCGCTCGAGGCTCGGGCGGTTGGTCTAGAAATCAGCCCCAAAACGGAGGCCCTGGCCCTCGGCATGGCAGGGCCCCCACCCACACTCCGCCTCTTAGACGATGCCGAGGTCAACTACCCTCCTTCAGGCCGCTTCAAGCTGCTCGGCAGTTGGCTTCCCAACTGCGAGGACGACATGACGACACGGATCGGCATGGCGTGGGCGCACCTCCATGACCACCGCCGCTGGTGGAGCAACCCCGCCAGTTAACGTAAAGGATTTACGTTAGATGGATAGAGATTGTTACGCTCTTTCCAACGGCACCTTGAACGCCTCATTTGGTTAAGGAACGTAAAAGTTATGACGTTTCCTAGGCTGTGCCGACAGTACCCGGCGCGCCACTGTGGGCGCGTACGGACACAGGATGTACAAGTGTCACTTTGATAGTCCGCAGGACGTTGACAGGACTTGTACAGGCCTTGATGGTCAATTGATAGCCGTAGGCGTGCTGTAGCGCGCCAGGACCTATGAGACAATTGATGCTGAGCAGCGTGCGGATAGGTCCACAGGACTAGCCGTATGGACAATTGATAGATCTGCGCGCCAAAGGCGTACCAGAGTCTGTGTAATCAATTGATTGACAGACAGTTCAGCTGTGACAGTGCAGCTGAATACTTGGACGCGTCCCTAGCAACCTATATGTGTGACTTGGTAGCACCGGGACGCTAGTTCTTGCGTGCACGTTCTCTTGGCACTGCGACCCTGTCGCCTGTGCTGCGTGCAGTCTTGGAAGTGACGTGACTTACGTCTGTGTTCCTTATTCTTAATAAAGGCAACATTCCTGCAAGAACCATGGCGGAATTCAGGGCAACTCTCTCACAACTCGTATTACTCGCCTTTTCACGATCATGCCAAATTCCGAAGAATTCCGCATTCCCACCGACGAGGAGGTAGCTGCTCCGCCGGCTGATCCATTACCGGCTCCGCGTCCGCGCGAGCCAAGGCCGGCTGCTCCATCGTGGCAAGCACTTCTTGACAAAGTCACGGTTTCCCTCGACGAGTTACATCGTCGACAGCGAGCACGTCACGGACGCGCGCTATGTCATCCGGGCGCCCACTATGCACAAGACCGGTGACGTGCGCAAGGAATTTGTCTTCTACGCATTTTCGACAAAGGCTAGTGACCGGGGGGGGACACTAGCACTTGCAGCATAAGAGCGGACGAAAGTGTACGTGCACGCGCGCCGGGCCAGGCACAGCTGGGCGCGCAGCACTGACTTGAGCGGACGGCAGCACAAGTGTGCAGCGTCGAGAGGATCATACGCGTGTTAGTGGACAGCTGGAGCTGAAGCTGGACTGCTGGACTTCAACAGCGCCGAGGCTATTGACAGGCCAGGTGTCTTTGTGGTGTAGAATAGCGGGTCAACGTTATGAGGACTGGACAGAAAATGGAAAAGGACAATTTGCGGTGCGGAGCCAGATCGCTGGAATGAATGCGAAATCGCTGGCAGCCCTAAAAAGGGATTTCTTCTAGAAAGGAACGATTAGACGCAATGTTTGCTGGGCCACTCACACGCAAGGTGTGAGCGTGCAGATTGTCTGAAGGATATTATGCTTCGACCTTGCTGGACGTGACTCAATGTCGGACATTCCCAGGGACAGAAATGCCGGAGCCTCTAGGAGATGAGATCGGCAACAGGGTAGCAATTTAGATTTGTCGGGATGCCTTCCTGCTTTTGTTGGCATGTGTGGTAGAAAGCCAGGACGGCAACTGGAATGCGGTTTCTATTCGCATGGTTCAGGCAGCAAGATAGTTTTGGCATTCCTGGCTGGACTGACAAGTGTGGCGTGTGTCATGCGTGTGGCATGACGAATGGTTTGGTTCATAGTCGAAGAGGACTCTCACGCAGCGTGTAGTCTCTTCGAGTCTCTCGTTAGTGGCCTTCGTGTTTCTCCCTTTCCTTGGGAGCAAGGCCGGTAGCATGTCATGGAGCGCTGCCTAACTGCGGGCTCGTGAGCATGGAGTGCATCGATATTGAGACTATCAACGTGTTGTAATTGTATTAACTTTCTCAATAAATTCCGCATGTGCGGCTTCATCATCAGACTGTGCAAAGTGTGTGTTTGAAAGCATTATTCTATAGCAGGGGAGGCAATAAGGTGGTTATCAGGCACGAGGGACAGTTCCTTGTCCTCGGCTGAGAGCCCTCCTTTCTTTACTCGAAGAGACTACCCGGTAGTCTGCTTCCTTCTGTTCGAAGCCAAGACGTTGGCTTTAGTGTTTAGCAACCATCAGCAGTACAGGGAACGGCCTGGCTGACAGTTTGTAAAGGAAGTGTCTTGAGACAGATTTTAAGAAAATAGAACTAGCCAGAATTTGCTGGCTCTTGTCTTTTTCTGGCAGGCTAGTCGAGTCGTTATCCTTGACACCTGTTATAAAGCCTTTGGTTGTTGCTTCTTCTCAGCGAAACCTAGGCTTGTTGGTTCTTGTTTTGCCCATCGGTCAGCTGGTGCATGCCACTGACGCGAGCGCAGACTCGAGCCATGGCAGATGCAAATAGAGCAGATGCCGACACGTCCGCTCCGGGGTCGAATGGCGGGATTCCTCCCGCCGTACCCGCAGTGGGTGAGAGTCGCGACCAAGAAGCGCCGCTGAGTATGGTGGCGCTGTTCGCGCAGATGCAAGCGCAGATGCAGCAACAGTCGCAACAGTTGCAGCAGCAATTGGCGCTGCAGATGCGGGAAGTGACCGACAGATTGGTGGCCGTAGAGGGTCGTCATCTGCAGTCCACACCATGGGACGGGCAGGCATCGATGCCGGGCCCCAGTGGTGTTGCCGCGGAGCCGAGGGAGCGGGACCAGCCGCCAACCTCAGGTAATGCGGCGGGAAGGGCTTCGATGGAACCGGGGGTTTTGGCTGGGTCGCTAACCCAACACGACTTGCTTGGTGAGGCGGATGGTCAGCCACGGGGCGAGTATACGCTGGCGCCCAGGCGCCTGCCTTTCGATCAAGCGCGAGACGGATTGCACGAGGAGAACGGGGCAGGGCTGGCGCGCGCGATGGACCCACACAGGGGTGCACCAGGACGCATGCTGCCAGGCGGGGCCTCAATTCCGTTTGGGCGAGGCGGTGGGGCGCTGACCGGCGGGTCGACTGCACGGTGGTCAAGTGTGCCAATCGGGCGCATTCCGCCCATGGAGGACATAACCACGCCGCTGGCTTTCCGAGTACGGGAGGCAGCACGACCAAGCACGCTGGCGCAGGGACGCGCAGCTCAGCGACCGCCGGAGGATGCCGATGGGGTGCAGTACCCGCAAAGGGTGCGCCTCATACCGGAAGGCGCGAAGATGCCCACCCTACCACGGGTGGACATGCGCGAGAAGTTCTCCACAACCGGCAATCTGGCCACGCTGGCGCAGGCCTACAACGCGTACAAGTCATGGATTGATCTGCAATACATGACTACGCAAGGCGCTGTAATGCATGAGTTTGTGATGAACAACATGCATTTTTTCTTTCACGGCCTTACGCTGAGGCGAGTGGCTAGGCTGGTGGAGCAGTGGAGAGAGGTCTCGCTGTACACGCGTCACACGGACGTGTGGTTCGGCTTCGACGGGCGTGGCCAGCCCGACTATGACAACATCATGTATGGTGTCGACCCTGCCGAGGAACTGTGGGGCCTCCTTCGCCAGGAATACCCGGTGGAGACCATCAAGGCAGAGCGTGAGTGGCGCAGTTTCAAGATAGCCGAGGGTGAAACCCCGGAGCAATCTTACGAGCGCCTCATGGAGTTCGCCGGCGAAGTGGAGGACTGGTCCGAAAAGCTGGCGTGTCAGAAATGGCTGCAAGCGCTAGGCTCCAAGGAGATGGAGCTGCCCACGCCGCCCAACGGCCAGCCGTGGCGATTGCGGTCACTGTGCATTGAGGTCAGGGCCATGATGCGACGACACGCGCAAGGCCGGATCTCGGTAAGCACGGTGGTGGCCGAGCTGCAGGCCAAGGTCGACGCGCTGACCAAGGCCAAGTCGGGTGAGTCGTCTGCCACAAGACAAGCGCGCCCGCAAGGCGGCCACGGTGCTAGCAGGAACCAAGGGGGGTCTCGCAACGCCTCATCGCATGATGCAACCCAGGGTAACGCCGCTGGCGGCAACAAAGACGCTGCCGCCCCGACGCGAGCTGGGGGGGCACGTCCTCACAGACGGGTACTAGGACGGATGCGCGCAAATCGGGCTGCTTCCTTTGCGACAAGGATGGGCACCTTAGTCGCGAGTGTCCAAGCCGCTGCACGAAGCCGCATGGGGCAGACACGAAGTGGCACCTGATGAACAAGTGTCCAGCCGCGGGCATCAAGACGGTCCACTTCGCCGAGATGGCGGGCAAGACCGACTCGATGGAAGCCCAGGTGGCTGCCATCAAGCATGGTGAGGAGGCGACGGCGCCCCCCAACCAATTCGAGACGGTGTACC
Source organism: Mesostigma viride (assembly GCA_009746045.1). Lineage (NCBI taxonomy): Eukaryota > Viridiplantae > Streptophyta > Mesostigmatophyceae > Mesostigmatales > Mesostigmataceae > Mesostigma > Mesostigma viride. The sequence continues at coordinate 3,553,254 of RPFO01000165.1, read as the reverse complement.
GGGAGGACCCATTCTGGGCGCCCATGCCGGGTGACGTCGAGATCAACGCTGCGGAGGCTACCAAAGGCAAGCAGGCACGCAGCCCGCTTTCTTTTCAGCAGGCACCCATGTTGCCTGCCGGGCAGTTGCCCGCGTCCTTTTCCATGCCGCTGGCTGGGGTGCAATCTGCTTTTGAGCATGCGAACCCTGCTGGGCTGGAGCAGCGTAGGCGATTGGCGCCTGTGTACCCAATGCCGTTCATTGTGGACGTACCCATGTTTTCAGCACGGCAGGTGGTCGACACCTTCGGGCAGAAGGGGGTTGAGTGGCTGGGGTCGGTTGTGTCCGAGATCCAGTTGTTCGCAGATGGGCATGATGTGCGCACCTTGCGCAATTCTGAGTCCGTCACCTACGGGCGCCAGCCGGTAGAAGCCGCAGTGCCCGTGGTGCAAGCGGGAGTGGTCAGCACAAGTAGCCAGCAGCGCACTAGTGCAGTCCCCCAGGTTCCCACGGTGGTTCCATACCCCAATGGTGAGCCGTCCATGGCGTTCCAAGCAGTTGGAGCCTGTGGAGATGTATGGAGCGACATGGTGACATGTCCGTTGGTTGGCGCAGTCAAGCTTGATAGCGGTGCTCAGCCGCTAGTCATCAGCACGGACTTGGCCACCATGCTGAACCTGACCTACGAGAACGGTGGCTTAGTGGAAAGCCCCGTGTCTGTGTCAGGTTGGCAGGGTCCGGCTAGTAAGCCGTACGCTATGACGGCGGTTAAAGTCAACGTGATTTTCAATCCGTTGCGCGCCTCTAGCATGACCACCGTGTCCGCGTATGCGCTGGTGGTCAACAAGTGTGGATATTCCGCACTACTCGGGGTGGATGTCCTTGCTCGCGCCATGGTTCAGGTGGACTATAGGGCGGAGGAGGCATCTTACATCCCTGATTGGGATGGGGCTGGCCTGAAGCGGGCCAGCGTGCCGGTCTCATGCTTCAGTTCTTCAGCCGGGGCTGCACGCCTCAACCCTTCCGCGGCTGCGGGCGTGGTGGAGGTCAGCATGGTGGAGGTACGGGCGGCGGGCTCATCGGCGTGGGACAAGCATCGGACGGTGCTGCCCCAGCCAACGGCGAGCATTGCCAAGATGCGCACGCAGTGGTCGCTGGATGCTGTGACGTCCACGCGGCAGCTGGCTATGCGCAAGCGGGTAACTGAAGCCGTCATCACCATTCCTCAGATGGCCAGCCATGGCCTCACTTTGCTGCAACCGGGTGTCTCGGAGGCCCAAGGTAATTTTTCTGCTGCAATCTTACCGCAGGCCCCTGATTTTGCCAAGGGTGCGGTAGTGTTGGAACTGTTTGCGGGGATCGGAGGGGGCATTGCAGGCTTTTTGGCCGCAGGCGGCGTGTGCCGTAAACTCATCGCGGTAGAGCCATCGCACAAGGCGCGTCAGGTGTACTTCAGTCACTGTGGCGTGTTGTCGCGAGAGTATCCCGCGCAGTTTCCGCCATCAGCATGGCGTGACCCGTTTGGGGAATGTCCTCAAGATATCCGAGCCATCGGTGAGGTGCAGGTGCAGCAGTTGTTGCGCAGGCATCATGCCATCGACTTGGTAATTGCGGGTTGGGAGTGCCAGGGCCTGAGCCAGGCAGGGCAAGGGCGGGGGCTAGCCGATCCGCGTAGCGCGCTGTTCTGGGAACTGTTGCGTGTGGTGGGACTGTTGCAGTCGCGTCAGCCCCATCCGCCTGCGTATCTGTTTGAGAACGTTGTGGCGGGTGACAGCCCACATCAGGCGGTGCGGGAGGACTGGGCTACAATCGTGGCACTCCTGGGGGAGCCCATCGTGTGTGACAACGCAGGGCTGGGTGGGCTCACGCATCGTTTGCGTGCCTATTGGACCAACGTGGCGTGTGCGACCGATGTGCAGGCGGTCTTGGGGGCCGTAGCAAGGCAGCATCCGAGTGTGTCTGCGGAGGTAGCATTGCCTTCCCACCTAGTCACGCAGAAGGTGGATAGCGAGGATCGCCCACCGTATGCACGCGTCAACCGGGTCGGGAGCCCCATGTGTGCACTGCCGACCCTGGTCAGTTACCAAGGGTCGACAGCATACCGTGATCGGGGTAAGGGTCTCGTTTGGGACACTACCACCGGTCTGTTGGTGCAGCCACCCGCAGAATTTCGTGAGGCCAGCATGGGTTTTCATGTCGGGGCCTCGGCGCTGCCGGGCGTGCTCGAGAGTGAGCGCTGGTCTTTGATAGGCCAGGCTATGTCGGTGTTGCAGGTCGGGTATGTGCTGCTTGCATCGGTTGCCGTGCGCCAGTCTGGGGGGGCGTCCCCAGCCAATCCGCCTCAGCAGGTTGAGGCGCGCGCAGCCAAACTGAAGCGCCCTGCAGCGACGGGGACTTCATCAGCATGGGGGTGGCGTCTGCGACAGGTGTGGACTATCATTCTCATGACCGCCCTGCTGACCAGCACCGTGCTGGCCGGCGAGCCCACGCTGCATCGGGTAATACACCGTGCGGCACGCGAGGCTCCGGCGGTGGGTGTCACACCAGGCGTGGCAGCCTTTTCCTTGTTCCACGACGATGCGGCTAGGGCGCCGCATCTTGAGGCACATGCGGTAGCTGTGGGTGATCCCGCGGATACGCACCCCTGGGCTATTGGCGAACACCTTTCTGATGCGCAGCGCTCAGCCATGCTAAAGTGGCTAGGCACTGCAAGGGGGGCCTTCGCTTTCACAAGTGATGAACTGGGGTGTTTCAATGGTGGGACCATGCGTGTTCCATTGGACACTGACACCCCTTTGTTCCGACGCCAGCATCGCCTGAGTCAGGCCGAGTTGGATTTTGTAGCCGAGCAATGCAAGGAGTTAGAGGATGCCGGTATCATCAGGCAATCTTCCTCCAGCTATGCCGCTGCCGTTGTCGTTGCGCCCAAGAAGGACGCTATCACCGGGGCATGGACGGGTATGCGCATGGCCACCGATCTGCGGTTGCTGAATGCACACACACCCGTGGACCGTTACCCCATGCCACGTGTGGATGATGTCCTGGATAAGATATCTCCTCATGTGAAGTTTGTGTCCTCGCTGGACCTGCGTAGCGGCTTTCATCAGATCGCAGTTGCGCCGGAGGATCAGCGGAAGCTTGCATTCTGGGGGGGCGGCAATTTGTATGAGTGGGTGCGCATGCCCTTTGGGCACCGCAACGCTAGTGCTGTTTTCCAACGAGCTATGGACAAAGTGCTTGCAGGTCTTCCTTTCGCCGCTTGTTACATTGATGATGTAATCGTCTTTAGCGCGACATTTGAGGAGCACCTGGCGCACTTGGAGCAGGTTCGCTTGGCTCTCGAGGAGCATAATATGCGGCTGCACCCTGAGAAGTGCAAGTTCGCCCAGCGGACCCTCTCATTCCTTGGTCATCAGATTGTGCCGGGTGGCCGGACGCCTGATGCCGCCAAGGTCGAATCCATTGTGCAGGCCGCCGTACCCACGGATGTCTCAGGGGTGCGGGCGTATTTGGGTTTGGCTGGCTATTACCGAGGTTACATTGAGAACTTCAGCAGCAAGGTGAAGCCCTTGACCGAGTTACTCAAGAAGGGGTGCGTGTGGGCGTGGGGTCCCGCACAGCAACGCGCCATCGAGACAATCAAGCAGGAGCTCACGTCGGCCCCGATTCTGCGCGCCCCTGACTATGCTTTGCCGTTTGTGTTATATACCGACTGGTCCAAGGTAGGACTGGGTGCGGTCTTGGCGCAAAAGGATGGTGATGGGCGCGAGCACGTTATTGCTTATGCTAGTCGCAGCAACAACCCAGCGGAGAGCCGGTATTCTTCCTATGAGGGGGAGGCACTGGCTGTGGTGTGGGCCATCAAGCACTTTCGCCCGTATTTAGTTGGGCGCGTGTTTACTCTGGTGACAGACCACCAGCCGCTTCAGTGGCTAATGACCAACACCAACCTGACGGGTAAGCTCGCCCGATGGGCCATGATTATCCAGGAGTACCACATGACCATTGTGCATCGGGCCGGCAAGGACCATGTCAACGCCGATGTGCTATCCCGATACGCCATGCCTACCACTGTTGACCACACTGGAGCCCGGGCCATGGGTGCCGAGGGCTCGTCGGGTTCTGTGGTCTTTGTGAACGCTGCTGGGTATGCGGCCGACGATGAGGAGGAGGCGTGGTGGCGCAGTGTCGAGTACTCTGTGGCGGACTTCGGCATCAGCGACGACCCGGTGCGGCCGTCGCCATTCACGCCATCCAAAGCTGTGTGCGCTATGGAAGAGGGTAGGTCTCTGTCCTTTGACATTGATCCTTCTCTGCAGCAGCTGATCGCTGTGCAGGCTCTCTTAGCGCGTAGCTCTCTTGCTGATTGCTACACCGCTGATATCTGGCTAGATGGTCGAGTTTTGGAGCAAGTGCAGGGTGCTGTCTTGACTCCTACTCCAGTCGATTGGACTCCTGCTCAGAAGGCGACGGAGTTGAACAGGGTGCAGCACAGGGCTGCAACCTATGGTTGGGAAGATGGGGTTTTGTACAAGCTGTTGGGCAAGCGTAGGGTGGTCGTCCCACCGCCTGACAAGCGCGTTGCTATAGTGCAGGCGTACCACGAGCGGTATGGTCACTTGGGTGGCAATCGCACGCTCAGCCTCGTACGGACCAGCTATTGGTGGAATAACATGCGACACACAGTGGCCCAGGTAGTGGCCAGCTGTGTCCCGTGTGCTCGAACCAAGGCTAACTTTAGCGCAGATCATGGTGCCAAGGAGCTGATGTCGCTTCCCATCAAGGGCTTGTTTTATCGCTGGCACGTCGATCTGTGCGGGCCGTTTCAGGAGAGCCCTGACGGCAACCTCTATGTCATGGTATGCGTGGAGAGCTTTAGCAAATGGGTTGAGTTGATCCCCATTGCTGACAAGCATGCCGCTACCACAGCGAAGCATTTTGCAGACATCATCACCAGGTTTGGGGCTCCCGCGGAGGTAGTCACGGACCAGGGTGGTGAGTTCAGGGGTGAGTTCCAGGAGTTGCTGGATGGATGTCTTATTGATCACCGTCGCACTTCTCGGGAGCATCCTCAGGCCAATGGTTTGGCTGAGAGATTGGTGCAGACCGTCAAGCAGGCGCTGCGCAAGTGGAGCCTGCAGGTGCCGGAGTCGGCCAGGTGGGATCGCGAGTTGGCATGGATTGCCATGGGTTATCGCATGTCTCCCCAGGAGTCTCTCGCTACCTTCTCCCCGTATTTCCTTCTGTTCGGGCGTAATCCTCTTTTGCCTACGGAGGCACAGGTTGCGCACCCCGAACCCATGGCCTTCGACAACGCTCAGCAATTTTTGGTTGAGGTGCTGGCCAGGGCAGAGACTTTTAAGAAGGTCATGCCCATCGCGATGAACAACTTGTTCATTGCTCAGCACAGGGACTCCCTGCGTTACGCTCAGCGCCGGGGGGGCGCATACATGGCTCGCCAGCTGCGGTTTAGGCCAGGGCAGTATGTTTTCCTGCGCACTCAGCTGAAGCACACTTTGGATGTGGAGGCGGGGCCCACCATTTTGCGCATTGTGGCTATCAAACCATCGGGAGTGGCAATTTTGGAGGGCGCCGACGGGAGCCGTACGACAGACAACCTCAGCAATCTCAGTCCCTGCTCACTGCCCAATTTGGTCCACGACCTCCAACCGCACACATCTCGCCGAGTCAAGGACGCCCAGTGTCAGGTTTGTCACCGGGTCGATCAGGCGGAGTCCATGTTATTGTGTGATCAGTGTAACTGTGGTTGGCACATGCAGTGCTTGCAGCCCGTGGTCACCAGCATTCCGGAGGGGGATTGGTTTTGTCCAGTGTGCACCGCTGCGCAGTTTACCTCCCGCAGCTTGACTGCGGTCACCGCTGCCCTTGTCTTGGTACGATCGCTGTCTTCGTGATGGGGCCGGTCGCCAGCGAGGGGGGGAATCATGGGACAGGTCCTCGCCCACCCCACAGGGCATGCAGTTAAGGCAGGCACATCAGCTCAGCTCATTTGGGTTTTACCAAATTAAGCTGAGTGGCCAGCCGCCATGGTGGCGCCGGAGATTGTGGCACGCAGACGCGACAGCTGTCACGGACGCGCGCTATGTCATCCGGGCGCCCACTATGCACAAGACCGGTGACGTGCGCAAGGAATTTGTCTTCTACGCATTTTCGACAAAGGCTAGTGACCGGGGGGGACACTAGCACTTGCAGCATAAGAGCGGACGAAAGTGTACGTGCACGCGCGCCGGGCCAGGCACAGCTGGGCGCGCAGCACTGACTTGAGCGGACGGCAGCACAAGTGTGCAGCGTCGAGAGGATCATACGCGTGTTAGTGGACAGCTGGAGCTGAAGCTGGACTGCTGGACTTCAACAGCGCCGAGGCTATTGACAGGCCAGGTGTCTTTGTGGTGTAGAATAGCGGGTCAACGTTATGAGGACTGGACAGAAAATGGAAAAGGACAATTTGCGGTGCGGAGCCAGATCGCTGGAATGAATGCGAAATCGCTGGCAGCCCTAAAAAGGGATTTCTTCTAGAAAGGAACGATTAGACGCAATGTTTGCTGGGCCACTCACACGCAAGGTGTGAGCGTGCAGATTGTCTGAAGGATATTATGCTTCGACCTTGCTGGACGTGACTCAATGTCGGACATTCCCAGGGACAGAAATGCCGGAGCCTCTAGGAGATGAGATCGGCAACAGGGTAGCAATTTAGATTTGTCGGGATGCCTTCCTGCTTTTGTTGGCATGTGTGGTAGAAAGCCAGGACGGCAACTGGAATGCGGTTTCTATTCGCATGGTTCAGGCAGCAAGATAGTTTTGGCATTCCTGGCTGGACTGACAAGTGTGGCGTGTGTCATGCGTGTGGCATGACGAATGGTTTGGTTCATAGTCGAAGAGGACTCTCACGCAGCGTGTAGTCTCTTCGAGTCTCTCGTTAGTGGCCTTCGTGTTTCTCCCTTTCCTTGGGAGCAAGGCCGGTAGCATGTCATGGAGCGCTGCCTAACTGCGGGCTCGTGAGCATGGAGTGCATCGATATTGAGACTATCAACGTGTTGTAATTGTATTAACTTTCTCAATAAATTCCGCATGTGCGGCTTCATCATCAGACTGTGCAAAGTGTGTGTTGTGAAAGCATTATTCTATAGCAGGGGAGGCAATAAGGTGGTCATCAGGCACGAGGGACAGTTCCTTGTCCTCGGCTGAGAGCCCTCCTTTCTTTAATCATGGGACAGGTCCTCGCCCACCCCACAGGGCATGCAGTTAAGGCAGGCACATCAGCTCAGCTCATTTGGGTTTTACCAAATTAAGCTGAGTGGCCAGCCGCCATGGTGGCGCCGGAGATTGTGGCACGCAGACGCGACAAGCAGCTCTCCCTTTGCTGGGAGATTTTCCCGAGGACCCCCGTCTGCCGCAGCTGGTGCCGGCGATTCGCGGGCCATTAGACCAAATCCGAAATATTCTTTCGGCTTTTACGGTCCAGGTCCGAGGCGGCCTGCGTTCGGTGAACGAAGTCACCACCGCCATCGAGGAGGTGGACAACGCAATTTCATCGCTCACCGGGTACCAGCGCAATTTGCAAAACTGGGCCTCGACGCGCACGGGGGGCGCGCCGGTGGTCACTACAAATTTGTTTCAGGACATCGCATTGCTTTCGCTGCTTACACGCGGCGTTCGCACTCGCGAGCGACAGGTCCTCATAAACCTGGTCGCATTTCTTTCGGCCTTGCGAGAGTGGATTCCCGCGGGCTGGGAGCTTCTGTCCATTTTTACTCATCCTCTTCGTCTCGTCGCGCGTCGGCGCATCGCAATTTTCGATCCGACGCAAAACCCGGCGAACACACCGGTTTTGATTCATACCGGTGCAGGTCCGGCTCACACGCCGGAAATGGAGGATCCTGAGTTTACATATGAGTACTGCGATTTCCGGGGCCTCGACTACTGAATAAGTCGGCCATTTTTTTTCCAGTGCTCGTCGGCGCTTAGTCGACTTTTCAGCGGCGTTTCGCGGGGGGCGGCGGCGACACCGGTGCAGGCGGCATTCGTCGACAGTTGTACATACTTTCTTTTGCTGCTGTACTCTGGTGTTTGCTAAGACAGCTTGTTGTACATCATGGCGGACGGGCGCCGTAGCAAGGGTGCTCCAGCCAGTGGTAATAATGGAGGTGCAGGTAGTGGGACCGCCCACGTAGATGACGTGGGGGTTACCGGCGAGATTACCAATGTACCTATTAATAATAATACACATGCTGTCTCTGGATATGATCTCACCACCCAGGGTCTACTTATTGTTAATCAACTGCAACCTGTCACGTCAGACTCAAAGCCAAAGCAGGCTGAGGAGTTTGTGGAGGGGCTAGAGGGGTTTCCAAGCTTGTACGGTGGTACAAACTATTATCAGATCTGGATTGGCAGCCAGACTTTTGGCAAGTGTACAGATCAGATAAAGGACCTCACTAGAGAGTGCAAGAAGGCCAACAAGGCCTGGGCACTCTACGTGGCAGAACTAAGAGAGCTGCTAGAGGATCAACGGAAGAAGGTGGGGATCCATTGGCAGGATAAATACCAAGGGTGGGAGGTGAAAGGAGACCTTATCCAAAACTTCCTTAACTATTGTAAAATGGTTGAGGAGGGCAGGGCTCATGGCTTTAACATCAAGTTTCGTTTAAGGGGACGGGACATGCCCGAATTTTTTGGCGCCAAAAAATTCGCGCCGGAACCGAAGGTCATAAATTTCACGTGCACGGTGCGCGCACCCCTTGCGGAAGTGGCCATGGCGACTGCGTTCAGGCGAAACTACCACACCAGGGCAGGCGAAATGCAAAATTTTTACTCGAATCTAAAAGACGATGCGTTTATGATGTTAGTTTGTGGCGGAAATCAGCTGGTTTACAATATCGCTGTTGTTTTTTTATGCCATCGGCATGGGGGGTAATCTGAATTTTTTGGTCGCGCGGAATGAAATAGAATTCATGATAGCGGCTGTAAAATCGCGGTTTTGGGGGCTGTTCTGACCGTGAAGCAGGCGTTAGTATCGGTTGCATCGAATTCTAAACCGATCTGGTGCTTTTTGCCAGATTTTCGGCCATTATCGGTAAGTAATTGTTCATACCTGCGCAGTGCGTGTCTGACCTGTCCATGGAAGAACGGCTGTTGTTGCGCGCCTGGGTGAGGGATTTACGAGGGCGAGGTACAGATTTGTCGCGAATGTTATCTGCTATCAGTGCTTTCTTCTATGAGCTCGTCGTTCGAGTTTTTTTGCGTTCTTTTTGGGCAGTTTCCGCCAGCTAGCTCGCCGTTGCTTGCCGTGGTGTTGTCGAATACCTGGCAGCTTTAGATTGTTTTCGTTGATGCCGTGATCAGGGCCGCTTCAGTCGCAGCCTATAGCTCTTTGGGAAGGTATAAGGCATTTCATAAAACGTGTTCCGGCAAGGATGTTGTGCGTATGGACGCTTCTTGTTGTTTGAGAGTGACGCACCCTCTCTTCTCAGGCCACAGCGGCATCACAGCGCTCATGCGCTGTGTCAGGATATGCCCCAATATGCCTGACAGTCTTTTAATTGAGTGTGCTAGTTTCGGGTATACCGGAACTTATATGACTACTTTCTTCTACATTTTACTAAATATATTAGTTAGCTAAATATCTTAGTTAGCTGACATCCGTACCCTAGTGGTACTGTAACCAGTGGTACTGTAGCCGTCTGACAAAATTTGCCTGGCTCCGCGCTACGCGCCGACCCTATGTTCACTAAGTGCTGCCCTGGAGGCGCAATGTCCTTGTACTTGCATACTAGTGATCTGACGCATCATTTTAGTGTTGATGTAAGCCACCCACTTGTGTGTGGCGGCTGGATGCACTTTAACTTATACCGTAGATTATTTCCAGATCGACGGATACTGCGACAGTGTGTTTTTCCACTTAACTCGTCGTCTGTCCCTGGTCCTCTACGGAGGACTGAGTTGAACTCAGTCCTCTCTAGAGGACCGAGTTTTTGGGTTTCGTAGAAAATTCGCCCCGGTCAGAATGTTTGACAAAAAAATTCTCTCAAAATTTATTCAAATACTACGTGAAAAGATCTTTCTTGGACATATTTTTGGGATTTTTTTGGATTTGGTATGAGCGGCTAAATGTACGGTCAAAGTACAGGTGGTAAGGGTACTTTACCACGTGAAACGCGAGTTCCGGAAATGCACGACCTAGCCATGGCGGCTCGCGCCCATGCATGCAGTTTACGTTTGCGGACGAGTTAGCTGTCCAAACTCAGGAAATAGATTTAACATGCCCTAAAGATGATAAAAATACATTTTTAGCTCGCGGGGATGCGATTTACCCGGTGTCGGCACTGTTCTTGCTGGAAAAAACTGCGATAAGGCAGGTCGACGGAATTGATGACTGCGCTTGCTTTCCGGCGCAATTTCAATGGCTGATAGGTTTCTTTCTACATTTTAACATGCATTGTATTAGAATAAATTGAGTGACAGTATAGATTTGATGATTTCGACCATTCTGTCACGTCATGGTCTATGTGCCGCAAAGTGCCACTTTTGCGGGCACCGCCTGGGCCAAGGTAACGCCAGCCGTGCCAGGTAAAGCCGGATAATCGTTGCCTCTTCGTTTCTTGATGTTCGTACATGAGTTTAAGCTTGCGAGGCGTTGTCAGGTTCAAGTCTTGATGCTCTTTCTTGACCGTTGCCTGCCCTCTCTAAAACCCCCTTTTCAGATGATGTTATCAGGCATTTGCCTTGACCCAGTGTAGTTGTGCAGGGTTTTAGGAGCTGTGCAGGTTTAAACACCTTCATAGATGTTAGTTATTCTTTTGCTACGTTCATACTGCATGATTTTGAGGCCACGGGCCGCGTCAAGGGTGCATTCAAGCTTTTACGGGTGAGTGAAAAGTCTTGGTGACAAACCACTGCCATCATGTGCCAGCAACTACGTTGGCCACATCATGGCAAGGCAAAACAGTTATAGCCATATCTATTGTTGTTAGAAACAATGGAAATATGCTTAACCTACCCATTATATTGGTGGTTGACACTTATAACATAACCCTTTGTTGGTAGGGTATCCAAGCCCATTCCCTACATGCATGCATAGGCTCTCACTACATGATAAGGTATGATATACCTGAAGTATGATGATGCAAGTGTGTTGTCCTGTAATGCTTGAAGGGAAATGAGTTGATTGGGATGGTTGGTGGCCACGGTGGTGTGTAGTATGACCGCACTTACATGCTAGCAAAGTTAGCAAAAGCCCCATTCCTCTCCTGAGGACTGAGAGTTTTTTAATTGTTTCAGGCAGTTGCAGTGGCCAAATCGAGCCCAGTTTTTTTCCACGTTTCAAGAACTATATTGTTTACATGCCTATATTTTTTCTTCATGCACGAGGATTTGATTGAATTTTTCCCACTCGTTCTTATCCCGAAAAATGCAAATTCGCGAGGGGTGCCCATCGTCCGTGTAATTTTCAGGTGTTCGGGTCAAGTTTTCACATATGCAGTATTTTTGCCAACAAAATGACATCTAGTACACCCCCGATCCACATCAAAACATTTGGGATGGACCCCCCACCTAGTCGCTACACGCGGTTGAAAATTGTCAACTCAGTCCTCCTGTGAGGACTGAGTTGGGACAGACGACGAGTTAATGTTGCCCCTGCAATTGTCATGGCTACCCGTTTGTACGCCGACTCAAAGTCAATATATAAAATCAGTAAAGCATTATTCGATCTTTAAGCCTGCCACCTGTCTTACATTTTGACATGGTATCGAGCGGGGTGGCCTACTAAATTGCTGAAACTGGTCCGATTTATCGGGCAAATTGACTCCCTGAATCCGACGTCGGCACTTTATGCCAGTCGTGCATATCCTAGACGGGCTTCCCTGTATCGAAATTCAAGAACTCCAGTATTTAGACGATCGTCTCTACCTCGTATTTGCTGTTCTCAACCATCGTCGCATATTAGTCTTAATCTTTACCATTACGGATTGAGCGTCTCCGGCTTTCTCGGCTGTCTCCAGATTTTCACCTTGCCGAGACTCGGTTGTGACCAGATTTTAACCTTGCCGAGACAATCATGTCCGCAGCCGCGACAGCAGCAGCTACGAAAGCGACGAAAGATCTCAACATTCTACAGGCCTGCAAAAATATTACACAGTTCGACGGCCTCGACCCAGTAAAGTGGGATAACACGAAGATTCCTTTTCTGGCCGTAGTGACAGCATTCGGGATGCTGTCTGTCCTGCTTGGCACCGAGGTCAATGAGGAACGCGACCTGATTCTTTTTGCGGCCCTTTGTCAGTGCCTCGTTGGACCGGCACTCAAAGTGGCAAACAGTGTTACTCAGAAAACTGGCAGCGTGGCATATCATCGCATCTGTGAAGAATATGAGCATCTCAAACTGCAGATGAGCAACCGGCGAGCACTACGCCGCAAGCTAATGAAGCTGGAACCCGGCGTCACAATGCGGCAATATATAACCGACGGGGAATTAACTTATAACGACCTGATTGCCACCGGCGCCAAAATGGCACCGGAGGATCTAGCCGAGAATCTGCTCGCCGGCGTGACCGAGGAGTTGCTTCCGTCCCTTGCCCAATTGAACCTTGGGGACGGTATCACCCTACAGGAAACTAAGGCGGCACTTCTTAAGGCCTGGGACCTTGTGCACGGTAACAAAGATTCCGCGGAGGCCACCGGGGTGTATCATACCTCCCACTCTGGACGCGGTGGCCGTGGCACCGGGCGTGGCAGGGGGCGTGGCGGTCACAATGGCGGGACCCAGCGGCCCAGCTGCACCCACTGCGGTCGCACCTCTCATCAGGAGCCCACCTGCTGGTGGAAGTATCCTCACCTACGGAACACTCGCGGCAACACCGGCGGGCCCGCCGCCCACCACACCACCGACACCCCGGCGCCCTCCCACGAGGCCCCCGACCTCCCCCCGGTTTCTGCTTCTAAACGCCTTATCCAGCTCCCCCGGGACAGGGAACAAGGGGTAGCAGCCAGCTGGGCCCAGCTAGCACCAGACGTGGGCCCTGGAGCTTTTCAACCTGCACTGCAGCAGGCGACAGCAGCCAGCCCCCCCAACCCGTCCTCTGGCCCTCCTGCATTGCTAGCGGCTAGTCGCCCACCCTGCCAGACGTGACAGGTGCAGGTCTTCATGCCAGCAGCCAGCAGTGACCAGTACTGCAGTACCAGCATCAACCAGTCAACCTGTGTTCTTTTCTCCTGTGGCGCACTCCCAGGGACACCTGGGGGCCACCGGATGTCTTTCCAGGGTCCCAGCATTTTTCCCAGCAACAGCAGCCACAACCAAGGTTTTCTAGGGTCACCGGCATTCTCCAAGCGACCGCCACTGTGGCGCACTCCCAGGGACACCTGGGGGCTACAGTCATCAAGTCTCCTCTCAGCTCCAACCAGATAGCCGTGTAAGGGGGGTGCCATGGGAGTGTACCCGGCTATACCCTCACTAGCTATAGGTTTCTCTGAGCAAGGGGGGAACAGGCACATTGTATGCAAGGGGGGTGTCAGGATATGCCCCAATATGCCTGACAGTCTTTTAATTGAGTGTGCTAGTTTCGGGTATACCGGAACTTATATGACTACTTTCTTCTACATTTTACTAAATATATTAGTTAGCTAAATATCTTAGTTAGCTGACATCCGTACCCTAGTGGTACTGTAACCAGTGGTACTGTAGCCGTCTGACAAAATTTGCCTGGCTCCGCGCTACGCGCCGACCCTATGTTCACTAAGTGCTGCCCTGGAGGCGCAATGTCCTTGTACTTGCATACTAGTGATCTGACGCATCATTTTAGTGTTGATGTAAGCCACCCACTTGTGTGTGGCGGCTGGATGCACTTTAACTTATACCGTAGATTATTTCCAGATCGACGGATACTGCGACAGTGTGTTTTTCCACTTAATGTTGCCCCTGCAATTGTCATGGCTACCCGTTTGTACGCCGACTCAAAGTCAATATATAAAATCAGTAAAGCATTATTCGATCTTTAAGCCTGCCACCTGTCTTACATTTTGACACGCTGAAGGGCCGCCAGTGGTTTCTTTGCATTTTATCGTGCAGGGATGGAAGTGTTTTAGTGATGATGATGTTGGAGATATTGCATTTGTGTGACTGCATGTAGATAGCTGGCACCAATGGTCGTTTGAGCTTTCCTTTGTTATGATGATGTGACAAGACTACAATGTGCTGAGCCAACCATGGTTGACATGCATGACTGCATGCAAGCTATATATACCATGTTCCTGCTTGGTTCCTTGCCCTCCATAGTCCCAGTTTGTCATCCATGCCGGGTAGGACAGTTTAGGAGGTGTTGTTGAGTTGATTAGCTTGGTTGGCATCAACCTTACACTCTAACCTGGGAGAAACATAGGAAATGCTGCTTAGGCATATTAGGGCTACCATCGTCAAGGCTATGAACATATTTACAAGGCTGGCCATGTTGGAGTGATGATGAAGACATATGAGGTGCGTGGCCACCCCTTTGTACATTGTAAACATACTCAGCATGGTTTAGGTGCTTGTTGGATGGCATAAGAAGTGGCACTGTGGGGTTACTAACTTACTGAGTGGTCCTTAGCGCCTTGTCAGGTGGTCATATAGGAAACCCATCAACTTGAGTAGTTCTTGTCACAATGACCCCCACGTTGAGCATGCGTTGCCGTCAGCGTGCAAGAGTTAATTATGTGTGCTTTGGTCAGTTTGCAGATGTCTTTGATGAAGAAGGAGGTGCTAGTGTGGCTGAATGGTTACTATAATTTCCTTGTAGTGTCTACATGGGTGGCCGTCTTGGAATGGTTGTAACTTGGGCAGTTCTTGTCAGAACGTCGTCAAACCTGGAACATTGGAGGTACCATATGTGCAGAGGATGGTAGTGTGTGGTTTGGCCAGTTTTCACGTGGCTTAGATGTATTAAGGGGTGTTAGTGTGGTTAAATACTAGCTAAAACCTCCCTTAGCTTCATCACAGGTGGCAATCTAGGAATATCCATCAAATAGGGCTGCGCTTGTCAGAATGACCTGAAAATTTGGGGCTGCATGTCCCCCCCTCTCTAGTATTTGAAAATATAAGATATGGCATGATTCCATGTGTTTATGATTTGTTTTATTTTTTTTAGTGAAAAAAAGTACCCTTTTTGCGGGAAAATCCATCAATGTGTCTAAACAACATTATTTTGTGCTCAAAATTAGGCAGACTTTCTCAAAAGTGGGGGAACTAAATGGAAATATATGATTTGGTCCAAATATGTTTGCCCATTGTCCTAGGGAAAATATGCCAAAAGTAGCGTCTTTTTCTATTTTTAGCGCGTAAACGGCATCTGGTGGGGGCTAGTACCCCCCCCAAGTGGTTGGAAATTTTTTTTAAAATCATATTTATGGTTCCCAATCATAATTGGATTTTTAGCACATGCATAGGTATGGTTTCCAGAAAAGTGCCCTTTAGGCATGTCCCCTCCCCTTAAGTGGCCAGCCGGAGCGGCTGCTTAGGTTTTAGCGGGCAAGTGTTCGAAGCGCGTCATTGGTGAATTACTCGGGAACTTGGGTTTCCCCGCGAAACTCCAACCGCACGTTCAGATTTCCAAATCTCAAGTAAAGTTCGGCGCAACTTTCTGAACGGGGGCAGTTGACGAGCAGCATTCCTCCGGACGAATGAATTGCGTTCCATACTTGCGCAAAATTTTGAAAGGTAGCTTGCGTGCAGCCCTACTAAAATTTGCGCGGACGTTCAGATTTCCAAATCTCAAGTAAATTTCGGCGGAACTTTCTGAACGGGGGTAGTTGGCGGGCAGCGTTCCTCCAGACGAATGAAATGCGTTCCATACTAGCGCAAAATTTTGAAAGGTAGCTTGCGTGCAGCCCTACTAAAATTTGCGCGAAGTGTGGGACTGAAAATTCGTAACGGAAACTTTTTGGTAGTTGCCGTCACTTCCTCTTGTGCAAACGTGTGGGAGTGAAAATTCGTAACGGAAACGTTTTGGTAGTTGCCGTCACTTCATTTTGCGCGAGTGTTGGGCTGAAAATTCGTAACGGAAACGTTTTGGTAGTTGCCGTCACTTCCTTTGGTTCGACTGAAAATTCGCTGAAATTCGCTGAATTCGTACCGTAGCCTAATTTTTAGTACCTCGAAGTGACGGGGCACCTAAAAATTTGCCCACAAGTACACTTGGCAGCGCGCTCACTGGGAAAAATTGTACAGCCGCTCCGGCGGGCCACTTGAACGAATTGTAATGTGATGTTGCTGACAACATAGCCCTGACAAACTGGCTCAAGGTTTCTGGGCTGGACAAGGCAACACGTGGCTCTTTAAAGGTCATGTGTGCCCCACACTCTACCCTCAAGGCCTACAAGGTCATAATCAAACAAGCACTCGAGGCAGAGGAGCTGTTTGAGGGTGGAGTGCCAGCTGTGAAGGCTACCCATGCAGGTGGGCGTGCCCAGGGGGCCTCCAAGGCGTCTGAGGCTGACAGAAGCCAAGGAGGACGTGGGGGCAACCACAACAAGCGGAAGGCGAACCATTCACCCGACCCTGACGGGCAATCACATGCCAAGTCGGTGTTCAGGAGGGTGGGTGGCAAGCCCAGGCAGGGTAACGCGCCTGACAACGGGGGAGGAGGCCAGGGCAAGTCAAAGATCCAGTGCTACCTGTGCAAGGGGTGGGGGCACATCAAGAAGGAGTGTCCCAGCTTCAAGAAGACCCAGGGCCAGGGCAGCAACAAGAATAACAACAACAAAAACAACAACAAGAACAAGTCCCAGGCAGGCCAGCCTTCAAAGGGCAGTCAACAAGAAGAAAACAAGGAGCAGTGACTGTCTGAGGCAACCCCTACACACCTTAATTCACCCAAGGGGGGGGCCAGGTGCTCCAATGCAGATTTTATATCTGGGCAACAAGAGGGTGATCTCCAGGTTCAGGATGGCCCCAGGTCACCTGGAGAGGTACAGGTTCCTATGAAGACGTCCTTGACAGCTGGTGCAGCTGTAAGAATGTCTGACCCCATGCATCCTCGTGCTGGGCACGAGGGTGGACCTCTCATTTTGAGAGAAACCAATGTACAACCACAGAGGGGTGTGAAGGCCTCTGGTGGTATGCATGTGGTCCCTGCTGGCGGTCCAGGTGTTGGGCATGAGCAGGGTGACTCAGGCTCTGAGTCAGAACAGGATGGAAGTCAGCATGGTGATGCTGGACAACCTGACAGCACAGTCCTGACTGTGCCAGGGACTGCTTCCTCTGTGTACCAGGAGTTGGGTGCCCGAATCCACAACATGTTTGGGCATGCCACTTCTCTGTCAAACAACTTTGCCTTCCGTATGGGCAGGGCACCCCTTCTCAAGGCGTGTCAGCAAGCTGCCTCACGGTGTAAGTGCCAGTTGTCCTCCAACAAGCCCAGGAAATCACATGCCAAAGCCCTACCTCAGAGCATTGGTGATCTGCAGTGTGATATCCAACACATCAGGGGCATGCAACTGTTGGTGTGCGTGGACAGGTACACAAAGTACAAGGTGCTAGAGCATTTACCTTCTATGAAGAACAGGTACTTGCTGGCTGCCCTGCAGAATGTACGAGCCAAGTTTCCTACCACAAGGATCCAGGTGGACATGCAGTTTCAGCATCTCAAGGGTGATCCCACCCTTCCTGAGTTGCTGGTTACACCTAGGGAGGCTCATGGGCAGCAGGGTGCTATAGAGAGGGCAATCCAGGAGGTCAAGAAATTGATCATCTCTGAAGACTGGGTACCCTTGTCTGCACCTGCACTTGTCAGGAGTGCATGGCTGAGGAACGTGGAGCAGCAGCTGAACAGCAGGGTCAATTTCTACTATGATGGAGTTGCTGTCAGCCCAATGGGTCTATATCATGGCCTGTGCCCCCACATGTGCTGGAGGGCTGGAAGCAAGCTGCACATGTCACCTTTGCCAAGCTGAGGGAGAAGGACCGGGGTTGGAAGATGCTGGAGCCACAAGTGGGTCAGAAGGTCCTAGCTTGGAAGGAACCTAGCCTTTATGGCAAACGTGGTAGCTGGAGTCCTGGGGTGGTTACCCAGGTTGATGAAGCTAGCCACGCATGCTTGGTCAGCATGGAGGACGAACCAAAGCATGTGCACCGGCTGAGTTGGTCATATGTCAAGCCTAACCTGATGAATGAGGGCAGTCAGGCACAAGGCTCACAGGATCTGCAGGATTTTCAGGTCCCAAGTGACATCACTGACGCAACGACCACATCTGTTGCAGGGGAATCTGTCAGCCCTGGCCAGGTTGCAGAGGTACCTGTTGAACAGGCTGCAAGGTCAACAGCTGGGGAGTCAACTGTCAAGCCCAAGGCTCTAACCAAGCCCAGGGGGACTAGTTTGGCTGGATTGATTGGGGCTCTCCAAAGAGCCAAGAAGCAGCCCAAGGTAGCCAAGCTCAGGTGGCATGGCAATCTGGGGCTGGACACTGCCTTAGAGGTAGACACTAATTCTCAGGTTTCCATCATTGGGACCAGAGCTGCAGCAGGGTACAGCATGACTGAACCCAGCTATCAGTTTGTGTCTGACTTCAGTGGCAGGGTACACGTGAAGGTACTGGGTGAGGTATCTATTCCTATCCTTGGACAGGACACTGCTTTTTGTGTCTTGGAGGGCTATCAGGGACCTGCTCTTCTGGGGCAGAATTTCCTATGCCAGGATGGGGTAGTGATCACGTCCTCTCTCCTGACTAAGGAAGGGGCTGGTCAGGTGTCAGAATTCCAGACTGGTGGCAAGGCTTAAAGATCGAATGTATATTGCTTTACTGATTTATATTAATTGACTTTGCACCTCAGACCAGACCGGTGCATTGTGCCGCCGCCATATAAGCTGTTGGTCGGCAAGCACTTGACACACGTTGACACAATGTGGAGTCGATTGACCCACGGTTGACACAAGACTTGACGCATTAATAACGACCACAAACACACATGGATAACATGGGGCGCCAAGGCGCCGACACATGGTACAAATATCGAATACACGGAAATTAATGCTGTCGACTAATTGTCCCGCCGGCTGAACTGCCGACCGGAACACTATATCCGTTGCATTCCTTGGCCAAATACGGCGGGACCAAGTTCTATAGAAAGGTTACAACTAGGCTGATATGATAGTAAGGTTGCATAATTAAGTTCCGGCATACCCGAAACTGGCCACACTCAATAAGAAGACTGTCAGGCATATTGGGGCACATCCTGACACCCCCTTGCATACAATGTGCCTGTTCCCCCCTTGCTCAGAGAGACCTATAGCTAGTGAGGGTATAGCCGGGTACACTGCCCTGGCACCCCCCTTACACGGCTATCTGGGTGGTACTGAGAGGAGACTTGATGACTGTAGCCCCCAGGTGTCCCTGGGAGTGCGCCACAGTGGCTGTAGCTTGGAGAATGCCGGTGACCTTAGAAAACCTCCTGTAGCCCCCAGGTGTCCCTGGGAGTGCGCCACAGAAGAAAACAAAAAACACTGGTGAACTGGTTGTCGTTGCTGCTGTTGCTGGGCAATGCTGGAAAATGCTGGAATCTGTGAAAGACACCGGTGGCCCCCAGGTGTCCCTGGGAGTGCGCCACAGGAGGAAATAACACAGGTTGACTGGTTGATGCTGGTACTGCAGTACTGGTCACTGCTGGCTGCTGGCATGGAGACCTGCCTCCTGTCACGTCTGGCAGGGCGGGCTACTAGCCGCTAGCAATGCAGGAGGGCCAGGGGACGGGTTGGGGGGGCTGGCTGCTGTCGCCTGCTGCAGTGCAGGTTGAAAAGCTCCAGGGCCCACGTCTGGTGCTAGCTGGGCCCAGCTGGCTGCTACCCCTTGTTCCCGGTCCCGGGGGGAGCTGGATAAGACGTTTAGAAGCAGAAACCGGGGGGGAGGTCCGGGGCCTCCTGGGAGGGCGCCGGGGTGTCGGTGGTGTGGTGGACGCCGGTGTTGCCGCGAGTGTTGCGCAGGTGGGGATACTTCCACCAGCAGGTCGGCTCCTGGTGGGAGGTGCGACCGCAGTGGGTGCAGCTGGGCCGCTGGGTCCCGCCATTGTGACCGCCACGCCCCCTGCCACGGCCGGTTCCACGGCCACCGCGTCCAGAGTGGGAGGTATGATACACCCCGGTGGCCTCCGCGGAATCTTTGTTACCGTGCACAAGGTCCCATGCCTTAAGAAGTGCCGCCTTAGTTTCCTGTAGGGTGATACCGTCCCCGAGGTTTAATTGTGCAAGAGACGGAAGCAAATCCTCGGTCACGCCGGCGAGCAGATTCTCGGCCAGATCCTCGGGTGCCATTTTAGCGCCGGTGGCAATCAGGTCGTTATAAGTTAATTCCCCGTCGGTTATATATTGCCGCATTGTGACGCCGGGTTCCAGTTTCATTCGATTGAGCTTGCGGCGTAGTGCTCGCCGGTTGCTCATCTGCAGTTTGAGATGCTCATATTCTTCACAGATGCGATGATATGCCACGCTGCCAGTTTTCTGAGTAACACTGTTTGCCACTTTGAGTGCCGGTCCAATGAGGCACTGACAAAGGGCAGCAAAAAGAATCAGGTCGCGTTCCTCGTTGACCTCGGTGCCAAGCAGGACAGACAGCATCCCGAATGCTGTCACTACGGCCAGAAAAGGAATCTTCGTGTTATCCCACTTTACTGGGTCGAGGCCGTCGAACTGTGTAATATTTTTGCAGGCCTGTAAGATGTTGAGATCTTTCGTCGCTTTCGTAGCTGCTGCTGTCGCGGCTGCGGACATGATTGTCTCGGCAAGGTTAAAATCTGGTCACAACCGAGAAAACCGGAGACGCTCAATCCGTAATGGTAAAGATTAATATTAATATGCGACGATGGTTGAGAACAGCGAATACTAGATAGAGACGATCGTCCAAATACTGGAGTTCTTGAATTTCGATACAGGGAAGCCCTTCAAGAATATGCACGACTGGCATAAAGTGCCGTCGGATGCAGGGAGTCAATTTGCCGATAATTTGGCCAGGTTGACGGACCAAATTGTCGGATCAGTTTGTAGCAATTTACGAGGCCACCCCGACCGATACCATGTCAGAATTCCAGACTGGTGGCAAGGCTTAAAGATCGAATGTATATTGCTTTACTGATTTATATTAATTGACTTTGCACCTCAGACCAGACCGGTGCATTGTGCCGCCGCCATATAAGCTGTTGGTCGGCAAGCACTTGACACACGTTGACACAATGTGGAGTCGATTGACCCACGGTTGACACAAGACTTGACGCATTAATAACGACCACAAACACACATGGATAACATGGGGCGCCAAGGCGCCGACACATGGTACAAATATCGAATACACGGAAATTAATGCTGTCGACTAATTGTCCCGCCGGCTGAACTGCCGACCGGAACACTATATCCGTTGCATTCCTTGGCCAAATACGGCGGGACCAAGTTCTATAGAAAGGTTACAACTAGGCTGATATGATAGTAAGGTTGCATAATTAAGTTCCGGCATACCCGAAACTGGCCACACTCAATAAGAAGACTGTCAGGCATATTGGGGCACATCCTGACATCAGGTCCCACTGATTAATTTCAGGACCACTCACCTATCACGTGCAGTAACCAGGTCGGTTAAGCGTGTGCAAGTGTGCCAGGGGCAGGAGCCCTTGGTTGATGACCTCATATTGCCAGCTGCTAGTCATCCAAGCAGCTTGGGCATTGGTCCTCACTCACTTGCTGGACACAGCCCTATCAACTACCAAGGCCTGGTGAAGCTCATGTCCTCTCCCATTATGTGTCCCCAGGTCACACTGGGTCTGATTAAATCTGGGGAGGACTGGATCTCCAAGAAATGCGTGGAACCTGTCAATGACCTGCCTCCTGCGCGACGTCTACTCAAGCTCAAGTTTGTCATCAAGATGAAGGAGGTGGACGGGGTCAAGGTACCACATGTCAGGCCAGTGCTGAATGAGTTCAAGGGTACTGGTGAGTGCACTGCTGAGGAGTTGTGTACCCCTGGCATGCTGCATGACACTTGGAGGCTGCTGCTGTGTGTATTTCTAGGCCTTCTCAACAAGGGCTTGGACTATGGCTCAGTAGTGGTAGACTTCAAGAGGGCATTTCTGGAGGGGGATGCAGATGTGGCACAGGAAAAGTGGGAGGGCAAGACGCCTTTCTATGTCAGGGTGCCTGCTGTATGGAAAAGGGACATTCACACTGAGTTCCTTAAAATCCTCAAGGGCCTGGAGGGCCTGAGGTCAAGTCCAATAATCTGGAGGGAGACTCTCAACCGTTTCCTGAAGGAGCATTGCAACTTGAAGGTCTCTCCTGTAGACCCCTGTCTATTTCTGGGGCAATGGGAGAACCTACCAGTGTATGCTTCGCTGCACGGGGATGACCTGCACCTGCTGGCTCCCACGTCGTGGCTTAAGGAGCTGATCTCCATCATTAAGTCCAAGTTTCCTCTGGGTAGGGAGCAATGGCAGGTGGAGAATGAGCCTCTGCTGTTTCTGGGCATGGAGGCCACACTGGTGAAGAAGGGGGGGGGAGTGGCGTATGCTGCTGGTGGGGGGCAATGATTATCAAGAGACCCTCATTAGCAAGCTTCCTCCAGTCATCACACAGGCACTGTGTCCCATGGTCAGGGGCATGGTTGCTTGGGTGGCAGGCATTTCCAGGCCAGACCTTATGGTCATAGCCAGGTTGCCTGATGACATGCTGATGGAGCTAGGGTCTGCCAAGGTGGCTGATCAGGTCAGGGCTTCATCTGGCATTCTGGTGTCTGCAGTGGATTTATCACAACCCATTTGCATGGAGCTGTATGTGGATAGCTCAATGGACAGCAGGCAGGTCTCCAAGGTCAGGGGCAGGGCTGCAGGGCTCTTTGTGCTCAGACAGGAAGGCCTGGGGAGTTTGGTGAGCTGGTTTAGTCGCCTGCACAAACGGGTGGCTGTCAGCAGTGATGTGGCAGAATGCAGGGCTATTTGTGAAGGCTGATTCACACAAGCCTTTATCTGAAGGAGTTGCTTCATCAGATGACTTCTAACACTCCTTGGCCACTTCAGGTTACCACTCTTCTCAAAACAGACTCCATGGGGATGGTGCAGTTTGTGCACAGGCAGATGGCCAGAAGTAGGGACTTGGATTATCTCCTTCTTAAGGAATTGTCCTCCTTGGCCAATATTGAGCATATCCCTGGGGTTGACAATCCTGCTGATGCTTTGACCAAGCTAGTGCAGAAGGCAGCAGTGCAATACAAGGTTCTTCAGTCTCTGATGGACCCATCTCAGCAAGCTGTCTAAGTGTCAAGGACATGGTCCTTGTATTTGTACCCACCTGACCTGGCTAGATAGATAGAGGCTCTTGTACAGGAGCCACTGTTTTTTATCCCGTTGGATTTGGCCTACAAATGAGAAAGTTGTGGCCAGTTTTAGTAATCAGGGATTAGTACCTATGCCAAGTGGATCCTTATAGGCAGCTGACAAATCTGTCTATGTCAGCTGACCTATGACATGTCAGATGAGAATCTATGACAGGACAGCTGACTGATTGACATGTACACTGTGCATGTCAGATGTGGCGCTGATATGTTCACGCCAGATTTACTTCATCATCATCAGATCACACACAGAGAGATCTTTTATTAAATAGTTAGATTACTGTGCAGCAGTTACAAGTTAAGACTGTACATCAGTTACAAGATAAGGCTGTACAGCAGTTACAAGATAAGATTTATTCTTGTCTAGATCTGATTGGTAGCCTGTACACTGACCTAACCTGATTGGTGGCCTGAGTATTACATGAGAATATTCCTAGGCACATTCCTAGCCAGCCAATCAGGTCATTCCAGTTTTCTGCCTGTGTTTTTTCCTCGAGTTAATAAAACAACTGAGGAGCCTTGCCAAAGGTACTCCTCACTATCATTCTGCCTCAAACTGAGTCTCTGTCTCTTTGCTTCCATCCTCCATAGCCTGTACCTGCAAGGACAGGCACATTTGGGTTTCAATCACAAGCATTGTAGAGGGCAAACCCATTAGTTCTTTCAACATGGTATCGGAGGTTTGATGCCTACCCTGCATTTGAGGAGCAGAGACATTCATCTGACTACCCCAGAGACAACACCCAGACCCAGATCAACCATGGAGGATCAAGACACCCAAACTGCTACCAGACAGCCTGACTACACCTCTCTTGTTTCAACAGTTGCCAAGAGCTGCAAGAAATTTGTTGGTGCAGCTGGTGATGATTACAGCAAGTGGGAGGAGTGGAAGAATCTGTTTTTGGCTGTTGTCAGTCTTTTCAGTTTGGATGCTGTCCTGCTGGGCACTGAGGAGAATGACAGGGCTGATAAGGCCCTGTGGGCAGCTTTGCTCACCTGTCTAACAGGTGAAGCTGCACGCCTCATGGCCACTGTGGCCAACAAAACTGGTAGCCAAGCATGGCAGTGTCTCATGGAGAACTATGAGCAAACCAGGCTAACCAAGAGTCACAGGTTTGAGCTGAGGAGCAAGCTGCACCGCCTACAGAAGCTTCCTAACGAGACCATGCAACAGCTTGTGAGGAGGGCGGAGCTTCTACGTGCTGACTACCAGGCTGCAGGGGGAGTCATCCAGGACCGTGATTTTGCTGCCATTCTACTGGGAGCACTGACAGACGAGTACCGCCCTGCGCTGGTGTCTGTACGGTTCAACGAGGAGGACCCACTACCTGTGGTGAAGAGGGCACTCATGGAGGCGGAGGATCTGCTCAAGGGGGGACGTGCTGTGGTGAAAAAGGAGAGTGCTGGCACTGGCCAGGCCTACCACACCAACAGCAAGGGGAACGGGGGGACCAAGAAATGCAGTCACTGTGGCCTGTCAAATCACAAGGACAAAGACTGCTGGAAGGAGCATCCTGAGAAGGCCCCACGCTGGTACCCCAACCAGCACAGGGGGGCAAGGGCGGCAACCGAGGGAACCAGAACAAGGGACGCAACGCACCTGCTGGATCCGCTGCCAACGCAACTCAGGAGGCGGCTGAACTGCCGCCTGGCTTCTGCATGGTCACCATCGCCGAGGAGTCGCCGTCGACGCCGCTGGAGGCTGCTGCTCTCACGCAGTATACGTGCGACAACCTCACCTGGGTGCTGGACTCGGCTGCGAGCAGCCACATGTCCCCGTGCCGTTCTGACTTTGTGTCTCTGACCCCCCACAGCAGGGCAATCGCTGGCTCCGGCGGACAGCTGCACGCTACCGGCCAGGGCACCATCGCTGTGGAGCTTCCTGGCCACAGCGTGCGCTTGCAAGGAGCGCTGCTTGTACCTGGCCTGAATGCACGACTCCTTTCAGTCGCGCAACTCGCAAAGGCAGGTCACAAGGTGGATTTCCACAAAGAGACAGTGGTGCTGGATAACAAGCATCACAAGATCGCCATGCAGAACAACATCTACGTGTTACCTGCGGCGAAGGCAGCGCCAGCGATGGCTGCTGTGACGGTGGAGCGGCCGGTTAACCTGCTGCTGCACTGGCGTTTGGGCCATGCTGGTGCCGACCGCATCAAGAAGCTGGTCGCCATCCCTGCATCCAACTTGACGACGAGGAGTCCAACTGCTCCTGGCTGCCCATCCTGCCCGGCTGGCTTCATCAAGCGCCAGCCATTTCCGCCAGGGCAGCGGCGATCCACTGTGCCGCGCGCCAAGCTTCATGGCGACCTGCTGGGCCCGATGAGCGTCGAGTCGCTGGGGGGAGCCCGCTACTTCTTGGGCATCACTGACGATGCCACTCGGTGGCGATGGGGGTTTGCGCTCAAGACCAAGGACGAGGCGGTGGGGCGGTTTGCAGAGCTGCTCGTCCGCGATATTCGCCCCTTCTACGCCGGCTCTGTCGTGCTGCGCACCGACAACGACGCGGTCTTCACCGGTCAAGCCTGGCGGGCGGTGTGTGCTGAACACCGCGTCCACCAGGAGTTCTCCGCGCCTTACTGCCCTGAGCAGAACGGCGTAGCGGAGCGGCTCTGGGGCCTGGCAATGGGCATGACTCTGGCGATGTTGACACACGCCGGCCTGGGGAAGGCATACTGGGCATTGGCACTCCAGTGTGCTATTTATATCCTGAACCGCCTGCCGTGCTCCTCGAATCCTGGTGATGCCACGCCACACTTTTTGCTGACAGGTCATCACGCTGATCTGTCGCACATGCGCATTTTCGGCTGCCCAGCCTGGCATCGTGTGGAAGGGCATCGTGGCAAGCTGGAGGCCAAGGCCATGCCTGGCATTTTTGTCGGTTATGCTCCCGACTCGCCGGCATATCTGATCCTGGACTCCGCCACTCGCACTTTGGTGCAACGTCGCCACGTGGCCTTCAATGAGGCCTGGCGCAACGACGCCCTGCCATCACCTCAGCTGCTGCCGGCACTGGTGGAGGGGGAGGAGGCTTCCGAGCTTCTGCTGCCACCGGTCACTGAGAATTCTGTCCCTGGGCCTGATACTACTCTGGCCCTACCGCCCTCTGGTCCTGTGACTAGAGCCATGGCGCGGCGCGCCGCTGCCAGCAGTGAGGACGCTGCTGTGGGCGCTGCCAGCAGTGGGGGCACTGCTTTGGGGGATGCCAGTGGCGAGGGGGGCTCGCCACTGGAGGCTTTGTCGGGGGATGCCAGTGGTGAGGGGGGCTCGCCACTGGAGGAGGCGCCAGCGCCAAGTCCTGAGCCCAAACCCGCTGAGTCTGAGTCTGCACCTGTTTTCGCACCAAGTCCTGCGCTGGAGGCGTCGTCGGCTTCTACCTCTACACCACCTGGACACGTGTCGACGGCAGACACACCTGCTGCTGAATCTCCTTCTTCGTCCCAGCTACACAAATTAGTGCAGGCCCTCCGCGGCAAGCAACCGGCTGCCGCTATGGCCACTGCTGCACTGGTGTCCGACGGCGTTGCACATGATCCCCTCGCTCAGGTGTTACCCACAACCCCTCTTGACCGTGTTTCCCCTAAATGGGCTCGTTTTTACCCTGACTACATGAGTGTGCGTGATCTGTTTGATACTTTCTCACTCCACACTAGCTCAGGTTCCACGTCCATCCCCTCCTCTTTTGCTGAGGCCCATGCTAGCCCTGAGTGGCGTGCTGCGATGGATAGTGAGCTTTCTAGCATTCGCGAGCATGCAGTATATTCACTCGTTTCTTCCAAGTCCCTTCCTCGCACTGCCAAGGTCCTTCCATCTCGGTGGGTGTTTGCTGTCAAAAGCGATGGCCGTTTCAAGGCCCGTTTTGTTGTGAAGGGTTTTGCTCAGCGGGAAGGCATCGATTTCACTGAGGTCTTTAGCCCTACTGTTCGTTCCTCCACCATTCGTTTGGCACTAGCTTTTGGTGTCTCGTCTGGGTATGTGCTGAAGCAACTTGATGTTCGCACTGCGTTTTTGTACGCCCCACTTTCTGAGGACGTCTATGTGCGTCCTCCTGCTGGCTTTGAGCAGCGTGATGCCGCTGGTGATGTGCTGGTGTGGAAGCTGCAACGCAGCCTCTATGGCATCAAGCAGGCACCACGTAACCCAGCAACTACGTGAGCTACCCCCCCAGAGCCTCTGCAGCCCCCAGTCCCCCTAGACCCCCTAGACCCCTTGGACCCCCCGGAGCCCCCGGTCCGAACAGAAGTCCTGTAATCTCCACCGCCGCCGTCGCCTGTCCCGGCCCCGGGAGGCGGCGAAGGGGCAAACGAGGGGGGAGAAGGTAATCCACCTCCGACCGGCGAGAGGGGCCGGAGAGGCCCCGCCAATTTCACCCCCGCCCCGGCCCTCCCGATGGGCGACGCTTGCTTGGATTCTCTTGCACTACTTCTTTTTTAGACTCTTTCAAAAATAATTATATGGGTAATGAAAAATTGCAAAGGGTATAGGCTATATATAGGGCCTCTCGGCGCCCCCGCGTGGAGGCCAGCGGTGAGGGAAGGCAAACGCGGAAACAGACAAGCACTCGGCGCGGAACGGGGGGGACACGCTGCGGGGTCCCCAAGCACTCGGCGCGGAACGGGGGGGACACGCAGGGGGGAACAGGGGGAAAAGAGGGGGTCACTCACGCAGTTGCTGGACTGGCACAAAACATTTAGTGCCTATCTTCTCTCCGATGGTGCTGTACAAAGCCCAACGGATTCCTGCCTGTACGTGTATCCCACGTCTCGTACGTTTGTGTTTGTCCATGTCGACGACATTATTGCAGGCAGTCCTTCCTCTTCCTGGATGGCCTCGTGGTCTCATCGTTTGGCCAGCAAGTTTCAGATCACCGAGTCAGATGACCCTTCTTTTTTCCTCGGTGTTTCTCTCCATGTCGACCCTGTTTCCCGGTCTCTTTCCTTGCACCAAACTGTGTATATTGAGGCCCTGGCTGCCCGCTTTGGGCTTTCTCACTCCTTCCCGGTACGCACCCCGGTCAGTGTGTCCCGTGTTAGTCCCCAACGCGAGGGGGGAATGCAGCTAAATGCCCCGGACACCCAGCTGTATCAGTCCAAAACCGGTGCCGTGCTGTATGTCGCGCTGTGGACACGTCCAGACATTGCTTTTGCTGTCAACCAACTGGCCCAGCACATGCAGGCACCCACGGCGGCCCACATGGAGGCTGCTGACCGCCTGATCCGGTACCTCTACACCACGAGGGACAAGGGTCTGCGGTATGGTCAGGAAGGGGGGCTGGAGGCCTGGACTGACGCTGACTGGGCTAACTGCCCAGAGTCCAGACGCTCTGTGACAGGCAACCTGGTCCTGTTCCGGGGTGCTCCCGTGGAGTGGTGCAGCCGCAAGCAACCCATTGTTGCTCTGTCTTCCTGCGAGGCAGAGTACATTGCTGCGAGCAGCGTCACCCAGCTGGTGCTGCCACTCAGGCGCCTGCTGGGAGACCTGGGTACACCTGTGGAGGGGCCCACGACCGTGCTGTGCGACAACACTGGCGCGGTGGCCCTGGCCAAGGACCCTGTGCACCCCAAGCGCACCAAGCACATCGACGTGCGCTACCACTTCATCCGTGAGCAGGTGGAGGGGGGCTCCATCTGCATGCGTCACTGCCCTGGCAAGGACAACCTGGCTGACATCTTCACCAAGGCCCTGGGAAGGGCACGGTTCATCACCCTGCGGGACAAGCTGCTGGTGTCTACTTAGATATGCAGTTGTATATGCCCACAGGGGCTGAGAGCTTTTTTGCTCTAAGTGTTATACTTGACAGGATAGCACTAGAGCAAGGTCATGTGTTGTAAGGGGGTGTCAAGGACATGGTCCTTGTATTTGTACCCACCTGACCTGGCTAGATAGATAGAGGCTCTTGTACAGGAGCCACTGTTTTTTATCCCGTTGGATTTGGCCTACAAATGAGAAAGTTGTGGCCAGTTTTAGTAATCAGGGATTAGTACCTATGCCAAGTGGATCCTTATAGGCAGCTGACAAATCTGTCTATGTCAGCTGACCTATGACATGTCAGATGAGAATCTATGACAGGACAGCTGACTGATTGACATGTACACTGTGCATGTCAGATGTGGCGCTGATATGTTCACGCCAGATTTACTTCATCATCATCAGATCACACACAGAGAGATCTTTTATTAAATAGTTAGATTACTGTGCAGCAGTTACAAGTTAAGACTGTACATCAGTTACAAGATAAGGCTGTACAGCAGTTACAAGATAAGATTTATTTCTTGTCTAGATCTGATTGGTAGCCTGTACACTGACCTAACCTGATTGGTGGCCTGAGTATTACATGAGAATATTCCTAGGCACATTCCTAGCCAGCCAATCAGGTCATTCCAGTTTTCTGCCTGTGTTTTTTCCTCGAGTTAATAAAACAACTGAGGAGCCTTGCCAAAGGTACTCCTCACTATCATTCTGCCTCAAACTGAGTCTCTGTCTCTTTGCTTCCATCCTCCATAGCCTGTACCTGCAAGGACAGGCACATTTGGGTTTCAATCACAAGCATTGTAGAGGGCAAACCCATTAGTTCTTTCAACACTAAGCTGGTGCCTGGTTATAGGGCATTGGAGAGCAGATTGTGTGGTAGTGTCAGCATTGTGACTGGCATAATACCTGTATTTTAGTCTGTACTAAGGCTCATGGACCATGGTACACTCACTCTGATTTTATTCAGGATACAGCCAGGTTTTGGCTGGGGTTCATGCTGTTGACTACACAAGGTTGACAGGTCCATTACAGACCATGTATTCTATTTTAAAAGAAATGTATATTTGTACATACTTCTCACAATGGTCTGGGAACCTTCATACTGGGGTTTATAGGGCGGGGTTCGATTCCCTGGTATTATGTTTCTACAAGCTGGCCTGTTCAGGTGTTTGCCTGTTCAGACTTCCCTAGTTCCCCAGGGCAGGATCTAATTGTTGCCCATGTGTTTCATTTTGTCATTTGTTTGCTGTGGCAGTTTACCATCTGGCAAGTAGACGGGCGCCGTAAGACGGGCGCCAATAGACCCCTGTTGAGAGAATGACAGGCAAACTATTGTAATACGCCTTACTTTGTCAAGTGGTATTTTAATTGTCATGGATTTATTGTACTTATATTGAATATGTACTGGGTTTTATGGGATTAGTATCTGGGATTAATGTAACTCACCGCCAGAAGGTCATTGTACTGGAGGCTCTACCGAGGTGATGGGATTAATTTCTGGAGAAGACCTCATAGAATTAACCTGTATGTATTTAATTTTGTGTGTTCCTAATATCTGGTGGTACTCTGTAATGCCACTTCCATAGGTTTTTATCCATTTCTCATGGAATGGTTTTTTCCTGTGGCAGATCTGTTTCTTTTCCAGTTCCTTAAAAGAAAAGGCTGGGGGAATGGCAATAGCCATTAAAGACATCTGTTCAAGCTTCAAGCTGGAGTGAAGGACATTTCAAGCTACTTCAAGGGTCCCTGGCAGGGGATGTGATCCCTAAAGAAAAGAAGGGATTGGAGTTAACGTAAAGGATTTACGTTAGATGGATAAAGATTGTTACGTTCTTTCCAACGGCACCTTGAACGCCTCATTTGGTTAAGGAACGTAAAAGTTATGACGTTTCCTAGGCTGTGCCGACATACCCGGCGCGCCACTGTGGGCGCGCGTACGGACCGACAGGATGTACAAGTGTCACTTTGATAGTCCGCAGGACGTTGACAGGACTTGTACAGGACTTGATGGTCAATTGATAGGTAGGCGTGCTGTAGCGCGCCAGGACCTATGAGACAATTGATGCTGAGCAGTGTACGGATAGGTCCACAGGACTAGCCGTATGGACAATTGATAGATCTGCGCGCCAAAGGCGTACCAGAGTCTGTGTAATCAATTGATTGACAGTTCAGCTGTGACAGTGCAGCTGAATACTTGGACGCGTCCCTAGCAACCTATATGTGTGACTTGGTAGCACCGGGACGCTAGTTCTTGCGTGCACGTTCTCTTGGCACTGCGACCCTGTCGTCTGTGCTGCGTGCAGTCTTGGAAGTGACGTGACTTACGTCTGTGTTCCTTATTCTTAATAAAGGCAACATTCCTGCAAGAACCATGGCGGAATTCAGGACAACTCTCTCACAACTCCGCCCTACCCCGGATCGTCAAGCGTGACCTCTTCAAGGTCGTCATTCTGACGATCCTGACCTACGGCGCCGAGACGTGGACACTGACGCAGGAGCTGGAGCAACGACTCGACGGCGCCGTCACCAAGATGCTGCGCCAGGCCCTTAACATCCCCCTTGGTTTGCACATTAGTAATGAGGATTTGTACGCTGATTTGCCCTATGTTTCCCACATTATTAGGCACAGGCGCCTGGGCCTAGCGGGGCACCTGGCCCGCACAGATCAGGTAGATACATCAGATAGACTAGCTGGCACCAAGCCCGCCCAGCCTGGGCGATATGTCCTCACCTGGCGTGCCCCCGGCCGCGCGCGGCAGGGCCGCCACCCGTGGACTTTTCGTGATAGACTCGGCATGGACATGTGCTACACTAGACGTGACGGGCTCACCCCCGGGCAGCCTCCTGGTTTGTCTGTACTATGGAGGCAGATGGTGCGCAAGGATAGATGGCAAGTAGTGATGAAGGAGACCACCCCCAAGCCTGTGGGGGCTCCGCGTGTGACCAAGTATGGCATTCATAGCGATTCGGGCCGCGGTGCCCACACCCCTGTAACTAGGACCTAGATAGCTTATACCATCCATTCCATCCCATGTTCCCCTCCCACTGAGGACTTATGCTCACGTGACGCAGTCACGTGTCTATTAATTAATGTATGTATGTATGTATGTATGTATGTATGTATGTATGTATGTATGTCGGGGTAAAATTGGCTCCAGAGTTCTCAATTCTCGAATTCTCAGAGGGCGGGGGCCGAGATTAATTAAGAGGTACCTTGAAATTAAATAAGAGGCATGGCTCTATCGAGATATATGTTCGGAGGCGAATTTCTATTGGCGTGAATTTGTAGTATTGTACGAAAACATGTCGAGGGTGACGGAAAGAAGGACTTATGTTCCAATTCAATTCAATGCACGACGGTATTGGACGGAGTTCCCGGTCTGGCAAGCGGATTTTGGATCTCACGTTCAGAAAAGGGCTTGGGTACACGACGCGGCGCGACGTACGTTGTAAAATGGCTCGCAGAAAAGGAACCGTGGCGACTATTTGGCGCCGCGTCGGTCTTGACGTTGTTTGCTCCGTTGGATGTGCATCTACGGCGTTCGTGGGTTGTTTCGAAACCCGGTCGATGAGATTTTACGGAGAAGTAGGGTATATAACTGATCTTTGTTGTTTCCTTGATATAAGTGATCCTTTTTTGACCAATCGGTGAACTGAATGTAGAAGTCGGAATAAATTATACGGTCTGACACGTTGTCGTACTATACTACAACTTAACGCCAATAGAAACTCGCCTCCAAAAATATATCTGGATAGAGGCATGCCTCTTATTTAATTTCAAGGTACCTCTTATTTAATCTCGGGCGGCGCCCTCCGAGAACTTGAGAATTTGAGAACCGGACTCGTGGGAGTCGGGGTAAAATAGGTATGTATGTATGTATGTATGTATGTATGTATGTATGTATGTATGTATGTATGTATGTATGTATGTATGTATGTATGTATGTATGTATGTATGTATGTATGTATGTATGTATGTATGTATGTATGTATGCCTACACATTCAATACGATGTCCCCCTCTCACCTTCCTCCATCATTCCGCTCACATTGCACTACGTGTCTGTGTTTTGTTCTTTTTCTTGTTCTCGTTTGTTTTGCTGTTCTTGTCCTTTTTCTTTTACTTTTACTGAGGGAGCTAGGCTGGGCTGCGCGCTGTGTGTGCTACTCTCGTGTTTTTCTGTGGGCACTTGAGAGACTAACCAAGGATCGGGCCCCCCACACGGCAATATCAGCCTTTGCTTTTGTTTACCCTCCCATATCTCTTTACAAACGCCAAAAAAACACAAAGGCAGGAGCACGGTGACTCATCTGGAACATGAAGAAGGGAAATCTTTTCGTTACAGGAAAGAGGTGTCAAGTATGACAATTGGAAGGCCCCCCCACTGGGAATCCACATGTTCCGAGTCCATTCAGCTGTGTTGTTAGCCACATCCTGCCCCGGGGAGATGCATCATGGACCACCGCTATCGCGTAACGGGTGTTACGCAGTGAATATTGACTTACCTCAATATGCTCCGCTCTGGTTCTGTTTGATGTCTTAGCTCTCAGTGCATCTGAATCATCATGAAACACCTTATGACTTTCTGGCATGCTCTTACCCTCCACAGAATACGGCAATCCAGTGGCATTGATTACCGGAAGTACACTGCTATTTCTCGGCAGTTCCCCTATCGTATCTCCTCACAGGCATGGCGGAAGCGTTGTCGCATCAACACGCGCCATAACCATCACTGCAAGGATGACCATACTCTACGTCGCCTCCGGCGCTTACAGCGCACGCATTTGTCGCTTACCAACTCCACTCGCCCACACCCCGTAAGCACCCATCGCGTCATTTATGCCATTTACAACCGCAGGTACCCTCAGCGTATCTACGTTGGCCAGACGCAACGGGATGCCTGGACGCGTTTTCAGGAACATGTCCGAGCGGCACGCCGCCTTCATATTGGCCGCCCTGCCGCCAACGACGACACCCCCCTACATGGCGCCATGGCCCAATACGGGTGGTGGGATTGGCGAGTCGTCCCCTTGGAACATGTCCCCGGCACCTTTACCGGCGCCGCTTTTCGCAAAGCCGCAGGGCATCGGGAAACGTTTTGGAAACGAATGTTACATGCATTTCTGCCCCACGGTTTTTGCATTGAAGGCAAGAGTTTCAAAGCTCGGTCTCGCCGCCGCCCGCCTCCCCTCCGTCCCCGCCCTCTTATGTTCATCCGTGCCTGGCGTCTGAAGCACAATCTCCACCCATATCGCCCCTATCCCCCCAGCGTCACCCCGGCCCCTCCACCTTCCACACATGTGTCCACCGATCCTTCCCTTTACTCCACCAGTCTCCGCTGCTTACGTCACATGTCTCGGCTTATGCAACGCGGCAACTTTCATGCATCCTATCTCGAAGCCTGCAGCTTGAAGAAGCTTACCAGCTTACACATTGCCGTCGGGTCGTGCTCCCCAGCTGATCTGCAAGTCCCCCGCTCCCATGCCACTAGTCTGCGAGGCCTTCTCTCACGTATCATTCGGCACCGTGTCAATGGGAATGCAGATGCACTGCGTCCGCGCCGTTTGCTGATCTCACCTTTCATTCATGCTGCGATGGATGAGCTGTGTTTGCCACACATTCTGCATTTGCCGCAAGTGCAGGCTGCGATGCCGCTCGTGGTGCGCAACACTTTCGGCACTCCCATTGCTGCCTGGCATTACTCTCCCACCTTGGGACAAATGGTTTTCAGCAACGGGAAGGTCAGCCGCGATACAACGCCCACCGAGCTGGCCACCATCTTGGCAGGGCCCTGCCCCTGCCAACAACAACGGTATTTCAAGTACCTTGATCCCACCTCACAGCACGTCATGACCGCTGACCTCAGCATCCTGCCGAGCCACACGCTTGTAGACCTTTTTGCCAAAGGCACCAAGTTTCGGCCGTGGGTCCAGCGCACGTGTGCCAAAGAGGTGAATGCACTGCTCTCCACATCACTGCGCAAATTTTGCAATGCCATGAGCACGGACCTACAGCTTGCTCCCCTTGCCATGGAACCGTGGTTTCGCGCCGTCATTCACGAATGCAATGCACGTCTCACCAGGCTTGATTACCGTCTCCAGCAGGTCCACCGCACCACCTGGCTCAACACCACAGATAAAGCACTTCTTGACCACTTCAAGCAGGACTTTATCATCACGTGTGTTGACAAGAGTGCCAACAACTTTGCTTTCATATGCAAGAAGCACTACCTTGCTACTTTGCAACACGAGTTGGCGTCCAGCCCTACCTATGTTCAGCGTGCACAGTCCACCGCCAGTATCACCGCTGCTCATCGGGCTTTTCTGCACAGCCAAAACATTTTTGCTCGGGCATTCCTTAAGCGGCAGCGACGCGCCACCACCACTACGTTCCCATATCTGTATCTCACTCTTAAGCTGCACAAAACTCCTGTTGCTTTGCGCACCATTGCTGCGTCGCATTCAGCCCCACTGATGCCTCTCTCGAAACTCATCTGCCATGCTTTGAATGCTCTTCTCCCCGAAGCCAATGCATTATGGGTGGAGGTGCTGTCGAATGCCGGGTATGAATGCGCTGGTAGTTGGATCGTCATAGACTCAGCCCAAGTACGCCTACGCCTTGCCGCCCTTAGCCGTTCTAAGACAGCAGCAGAGAAACGTATACCTATGCCCATAGCCACCTATGATTTCACCACTCTATATACCACACTAGATTTGCACGATTTGAAAGCTCGTTTAGATAGCCTCCTTACTCGTCTGTATGCACGTAGGCCTCACGGGCGCAACCACCTGCACGTGCGTGTTTCTCAGACCAAGCCCACGGCAACGTGGCTCTCAGGGATCGCGGCAGGTGCTATCGTGCGGGATGGTTATAATTATATTATCACGAAGGCTGACCTTGTCCATTGGATCTCTTATCTTGTTGATAACACCTTCATCTGTTTTGCGGGCAATGTATACCAACAAGCTATCGGCATCCCTATGGGCACTAACTGTGCCGGGCTCCTTGCAAACCTCTATCTATACACTTATGAGCTTGCATTCATGGAGAATCTCATTGCCTCAAACGATGATGTTCTCATCAGGCGTTTTATCCATACATGTCGATACATTGATGATGTCATCGCTTTCGACAACCCTGATTTCGCAACCCATTTGTATATCACCGCTGGTCTGCCTGGCATCTACCCGCAAGCGTCCCTCACATTAAAGCTCACGTCGGAGGATACTCATTGCAATTACCTCGATCTTAACATTACCCATAACAAGAAGGGCTGGCGTACGGCTATCTATGATAAGCGCAAGGATCCTAAATACCAGCAAATTCCTTTTATTCGTTACCCCGATATTCACAGTCTCCTTTCCCACACAGCAAAATATGGTGTTGTTCTTTCTCAGTTACATCGTTTTTCCCGTCTTTGTTCTTATCGTGTTGATTTCATCACGACTCTTGTTGAACTCTTGCAGCGTTTATTGGTCAAAGACTATGACCGAGCCATTATGCTCCGTCAAGTCCGATGTTTTTTGCAACGTCACCCACATCTGTTCGGTGCTGCCCCTTGGCACAAGCTCTACAAACAGGTCGTGGACCGGCTGGATCGCATAGTATCTCCGCACATCTGAACCCTGTGATGCCAGATCTCCTTTGCGGCCGTTCCGAGCTTGGCACTGGATTCGTTGTCCACATCGTCGCGTCGCTGCCGCAACACGATGTTTTCTGGCATCCGCGGGCTTTTGGTTCCCGCCGCACATTTGAAAGTGCTGTCCTCCGGCTTTTTGCCTTTGCACCGTGTGCAGTTCTTGGACGTTTGGAATCATGGCATGGCTAACGTGATGACTGACTAGCTAGACCTTTTCAGTGGTTTTCCATTTGCGGGTATTTCCTCGTAAATGGTGGGAGAGCGATCGCAGCAATGGTGCTCACCACTAGACACTCCCGGCCAGTTAGGCTAGAAACACACGCCCTGATCAAGCATGCTGTTTCCGGCCCCACCGTCTAGGTCATCTAGTCGCTCCACACGTAAGCCAGCCATAATTTCAATGCACAAGGATACACATTTCCATCACCATTCATCTTCATCATCCTGAACGACTCGAAAACGCGGAAAAGATAACGGCAGGCTCGAGCTACCATGGTCCGGATTCTCCCGATTTCTGGCCTGCGCTGGTTGTCTCTTTGGTATGTATGTATGTATGTATGTATGTATGTATTCTGATCAGGCACTCCGCAAAGGTGAAAACCTTTGCGTTCAGTGCCGGGCCGCGGAAAACGCGGAAAACGCGATCTGCAAATGAATCCGACCGGAATCGAACTGGGGACCTCTCGCACCAATTTTGCTGACTATAGGACGGACGTCTCCGGTTACCATGGCATCGCCAACTTACACCTACAGTCATCCGCAAAAGTTCTCCTGTCCGGGGAGTGATGCAAGCCTTTCGGATTTGGTACTAGATAAATCACTCGAGATCTGTGTGTAGGAGTACTACACACGTGTCTGCACGCGAGACTATGTATGTATGTATGTATGTATGTATGTATGTATGTATGTATGTATGTATGTATGTATGTATGTATGTATGTATGTATGTATGTATGTATGTATGTATGTATGTATGTATGTATGTATTCTGATCAGTATGTATTCTGATCTGTATGTATGTATGTATGTATGTATGTATGTATGTATGTATGTATGTATGTATGTATGTATGTATGTATGTATGTATGTATGTATGTATGTATGTATGTATGTATGTATGTATGTATGGGTGCACACAATCCAACCCGTCTATTCTATCTAGTAACAAACAATCCTACTAGTCTATCTTATCTAGCTAGAGTGTGCCAGACCCTAGGAGTCTTGCCTAGATATATTCATTGAGAATGATAGATTACGTAGGTGAGATATATACTTGCCTAGATATATACTCACTTGTAGATATGCTCTAGTTGTCTCACATCATTATCTCACTTAACTAATTTGGTTACCAGCCTGGGGCCATTTGAGTAGATAGTAGAAGGTGTGCCCCGTAGCAGCATTTTTTTTTCTGGCTGCTTAGCTCTTCCCGTGACGCAGTTACGTGTAAAGTAATTAATTTAATTAGCTCTGAAACGCGGCAAATAAAAAACTTGACAAATAGATTGCAATTGAAGAGAAACAAACCCACGGGCAGATTCCATATTTCTAGGTCTTCGTCCGTTTGATAGGTGGCCTGAAACCACCGGCTGCCAGCAGAAGGTTCCTGCGTGTGAACTGCGGCAGTCAAGGCACAAAATACGAGGGTATGGTACCGGTGACACAGTTACGTGTAAGTTAATTAATTAATTAATAGCGTCGGTGTATCAGTCCGCCCAGCAAGAAAGCAACCACATGCAAACTTGCCCGAGGTTGTGCATAGCAGTGCTAGTTGTCAGCGGGTTGACGCACATCTCCCCCAGGCGCGCAGGATGGCACAGCCTTTTGCATTGAATGAGGTGAGGCAGAACCAAGACAGGATGTATCACGCGCACATTACAATTCGTTCAAGTGGCCCGCCGGAGCGGCTGTACAATTTTTCCCAGTGAGCGCGCTGCCAAGTGTACTTGTGGGCAAATTTTTAGGTGCCCCGTCACTTCGAGGTACTAAAAATTAGGCTACGGTACGAATTCAGCGAATTTCAGCGAATTTTCAGTCGAACCAAAGGAAGTGACGCCAACTACCAAAAAGTTTCCGTTACGAATTTTCAGCCCAACACTCGCGCAAAATGAAGTGACGGCAACTACCAAAAAGTTTCCGTTACGAATTTTCACTCCCACACGTTTGCACAAAAGGAAGTGACGGCAACTACCAAAACGTTTCCGTTACGAATTTTCAGTCCCACACTTCGCGCAAATTTTAGTAGGGCTGCACGCAAGCTACCTTTCAAAATTTTGCGCTAGTATGGAACGCATTTCATTCGTCTGGAGGAACGCTGCCCGCCAACTACCCCCGTTCAGAAAGTTCCGCCGAAATTTACCCGAGATTTGGAAATCTGAACGTCCGCGCAAATTTTAGTAGGGCTGCACGCAAGCTACCTTTCAAAATTTTGCGCAAGTATGGAACGCAATTCATTCGTCCGGAGGAATGCTGCTCGTCAACTGCCCCCGTTCAGAAAGTTGCGCCGAACTTTACTTGAGATTTGGAAATCTGAACGTGCGGTTGGAGTTTCGCGGGGAAACCCAAGTTCCCAAGTAATTCACCAATGACGCGCTTCGAACACTTGTCCGCTAAAACCTAAGCAGCCGCTCCGGCTGGCCACTTAAACGAAACTTGATGCATCTTTTGCATCGATGGCGCATCCCCTTCGATATAAGAAAGAGAACACCAGCCACATTAATGCTGAAGATGAGACTAACCATTGGCACTGAGGTTCCCAATCGAAAGGCCTGTAGCGAGATAAAAAAATCCACGCTGCTCATGAGAGAACCACTTGGTCACAGCCGTCGGAAGCATGCATTGATAATCTATTTACGCCCCAGCGGCACAAATTACGCATTAATAGCCTATTTATGTCGCACATGAAGCATAGCGCATGATGACGTTAGCCTTTACAACACTCATGGCAAGGTGGTGCCTAGGTGCTACAGCAATCATGGAAGAGGTCTAGGCGTTACAACAATCATGAACACGTGGTTCCTAGCTGTTTCAATAATCACGAAGAGGTGCTGCCATCCGGCACTCACCTGGACCGTGTACACCGGCGTGCACTTGGTAGGGAGCATCTGCAGCAGGCGGCTGCCCTTGGCGGGCCTGGGGCAGATGACAGCACACAAATAGCAGCCACAGGCAAGGGGGAGAACCAGCAGTCAGCTAGGACCTACCCCCGGCGGTTGGATACAAAGTCAGAACTAACAGCTTAAATAGCCATGGTTTGGTCCTGGTTTGGTGCCTTACCAGGTACCTAGAACCTACCCGCGACGGTTGGTTGCGTCGGCAGCTGCAGCATCTGTGTTGGAGGCGGGGCCCGCTGTGTCGGCAGCAGCATTACTTGGTGCGTTGGGGTTGGTGTCCCACAGGCAGACCGAATTGTCCGCGCTGCCGGACGCCAGCACCGTCCCCTCGCCGCTGCGGAGCAAACAGCACAATGCATTGGTGATAGCAGCGGCACGACATGCAAGAAGCAAATAATGACAGCAGCAGCAACAACAACAATGATGGTAAAATAATAAGAATGCTAATCCGGACCGTGTTACTGGTGAGCTATTCGCTGCCGGACGCCAGCACTGCGCCCTCGACGGTGCGCATCAAGGCAAAAGGCACAAGGATCGAGCAAGCGATTAGTTAGTTAATTAATTATTAAACCTGTTCTCCCGTTGGGGAGTCACGGAGTATTAACCCCGATGGATGGATGGAGGCAAACCATCCTACCGGTTCTATTCTATCTACCTGGAGACTACACTAACTGATCCGAAGGCATGCCAGGTAATGTGTCGTACCAGGCCCTAGCGGGCTTGCCTGGCATTCTTCCCATATCTGGAAACGCGCTACTACCCCACAGGGGGCAGGGTTCGTTGTCCTCTACTACCTGAGCCAATGTGGCCTGTGCATCTTTTTCCACGTCACGGAGAGGTCTAAGCCCCCCATGTCTTCTACACGTTGCTACTTGAACGTGCTGGCCTCACGGCGTCTAACAGTGCCTGGCCCATGAGCAAGCGACTGGTTACGGCAACGGCATGATGCACAAGCGATGTGACCGTCTAATGGTTCAGCTATCTAATGGTAGGGCTCAAATGAGGCGGCGGAGCCCCATGCAGGCAGCTCAGTGATGAACCTGTCCTCGACAAGTCAGCGGCCCGGCTTGTTTATCTAATACGAAAAAGTGAACTACTAGCTGTGAAGGGGTCAAAGAAAAAACAGAACAGCCGTACAATACAGTAAACAAAAACTCTACCCACATGCTCAACCGCAGACACACCTGAAGGAGAGCGACCACATCATGCCTATACAATACACAGTAGCCGTGCATAGAAACTCTACCTACATAACAAACACACCTATATGAGAGCGACCAGATCGCGCCCGTGTGGCCCGACAGCGTGCTCATGCGCTTGCCCGAGCCCAAGTCCCAAATATGGATCAGCCCGTCCTCCCCCGCGGACGCCATCGTGCGGGCGTCCGGCGACATCGCGAGCGCCATGACCGCGCCGTAGTGGCCGGGGAACAGCCGCAGGCACTCCCCCGTCTGGATGTCCCACAGGCGCACGGTCTTGTCGGCGGATCCCGTCGCGACGTAGTTGCAGTTGGGGTGCCACCGCACGCACTGGAAGGGTGGGGGGGGTGGGGGCAGCGGGGGCAGCAGAGGGTGGGGTTGGGGTGGGGTGGGGGCAGCGGGGGATTTGGATGATTGATGGCCCGTAAAACATTGTGTAAGGTGTCGTCACATGCTATAGGAATGTAAGAGATTCGAATAAATGAGGTGTTATCACATTGTATAGGATTGTAAAGATTCGAATTAATAAGGTGTAATAACATGGTATATGGCTGTGAAACACTCGAGGGTCCGTTGGCTCGGTCGTACACTTGGTAAAGTGGAAGGAAATAGCCACAAGAGAAAGCGTTTGTCCGGGATTGATCAGCGCATGTGGCCAGCCAGGAGATAGTCACGAAACAATCAAGAAATCGGTTTTCTCTGAAGTTAATGGGCAAGTCTCTGAAGCTAATCTACAAGTCAGGAAGAGGTCAGCATGTCCGTAGCTGGCCTGATAATGGTCAGCAGATGTATACTCAACCACCCAAAAATAAAAAAATGGAATCAGCATGGGCGTGGACTCGTACAGCATGCATGAGAAGGAATAACAGACCGCCCTTCTTGCCACTCCAACGTGAAGAGTGCTACAGACCCCGCCCCTGAAGGCATATCTGGCAGATGGACTGCCGGCCTAGTCCATTCCTAGCGCCAAATACCCTTGACTTTTTATTCTGCTAAGTTTACCACGCTCTGCTACATGACCACAGCATACTCCATATTCCATGTAGCACATGAAGGCTGCTCGAGCAATATGGTGCAGCTTACACCCTTTTCATCAGCCACACATAAGAGCTTGCCAAGACTTGCACACATTAGGGCTTGCAAAGCTAGATGGCGCAGCAAGTAAATTTCTTGTCAGTTGCCACACACAGGAGCTTGCTTTCGCCACGTGGCAACAGCCAGTAAATCCTGGCCAGTAACCAAACACACAAAGCGGCTTCCATAACGTATAAGCTAAACAATAATCACGTAGGCTGCGTCACGTGGGTACCAAGAAAGGAACCTTTGACTCCTACACACAACATGAAGGCTTTACACCACAAGAAAGGCTCAACGACAGGCTCACAACAGGCTCACAAAAGCCCTCACAAAAGCATTCACAAAAGGCTCACAAAAGGCTCACAAAAGGCTCACAAAAGGCTCACAAAAGGCTCACAAAAGGCTCACAAAAGGCTCACAAAAGGCTCACAAAAGGCTCACAAAAGGCTCACAAAAGGCTCACAAAAGGCTCACAAAAGGCTCATTAAAGGCTCATAAAAGGTTCACACAAAAGGCTCACAAAAGGCCTCACAAAAGGCTCACAACAGGCTCACAAAAGGCTCACAAAAGGCTCACAAAAGGCCTACAAAAGACCTCACAAAAGGTCTCACAAAAGGCTCACAAAAGGCTCACAAAAGGCTCACAAAAGGCTCACAAAAGGCTCACAAAAGGCTCACAAAAGGCTCACAAAAGGCTCACAAAAGGCTCATAAAAAAGCTCACAAAAGGCCCACAAAAGGCCCACACGAGGCCCACACGAGGCCCACACGAGGCCCACACGAGGCCCACACGAGGCTCACAAAAGGCTCACAAAAGGCTCACAAAAGGCTCACAAAAGGCTAATAAAAGGCTAGTAAAAGGCCTCACAAAA
The DNA here is from genome assembly GCA_009746045.1 of Mesostigma viride. NCBI lineage: Eukaryota > Viridiplantae > Streptophyta > Mesostigmatophyceae > Mesostigmatales > Mesostigmataceae > Mesostigma > Mesostigma viride. The sequence goes on along the minus strand of RPFO01000165.1, from coordinate 3,510,277 downwards.
GGCCTCACAAAAGGCCTCACAAAAGGCCCCACAAAAGGCCTCACAAAAGGCCTCACAAAAGGCCCCACAAAAGGCCTCACAAAAGGCCCCACAAAAGGCTGATAAACAGATCGTTAAAGGCTCGCTTACGTCGACGTCGGCCAGGTGCCCTGCCAAGATACGCAGCGGGGCGGGGCGCTCGGTGCTCCAGATGCGCGCCGTCTTGTCGTGCGACGCGCTCGCAAAGTAGTAGCCCAGCGGGCTAAACTGTAGGTGATCGAGCGGAGAGGAGGGGTGTTGGGGGGCAAGGGCATTAGGGCAAAGTAGTAGCCCAGAGGGCTAAACTGTAGGTGGTAGGGTGGAGAGGAGGGGTGTTGGGGCGCAGGGGCATTAGGGCAGAGTAGTAGCCCAGCGGGATGAAAACTACAGCGTACAGACGCGGCGGAGAATCAGGGCAAAAGGACAAAGAGAAAGGGGACATGAAGGCACAGGGTCTTGAAGCAAGGCGCTGTAATTCTACACCCCCGGTTGCCCTAAGGGGCATAAGGAACACGGGGCAAATAGCACAAGGGGCATTGCAACTTGGTTAGTTAGTCACGCAGTTGGGGAGCCGCGGAGCATGAAGGGCCTTTGAGATAAGGAGCATGAGGACAAAGGGGCACACGGGCACAGCGACCTTGGGACGGGACGGAACAGCAGATCGACCATACCAGCTGAACAGAACCATATGCCTTGGCTGGTATAGCTGGCAACCGTACCAGCCAAGCAACTGGAGCTGAACTTGCCGATGAAAGTGACGGCAGCGCCACACAAGCCGGATGCAACAGCACGTTTGCCCTCCCCCCCCCTCCCCCCCCCCCTCCCCCCCCCTCCCCCCCCCCCCCCCCCTCCCCCCCCCCTCCCCCCCCCCCCCCCCCCCCCCTCCCCCCCCCCCCCCCCTCCCCCCCCCCTCCCCCCCCCCCCCCCCCCCCCCCCCCCCCCCTCCCCCCCCCCTCCCCCCCCCCCCCCCCCCCCCCCCCCCCCCCCCCCCCCCCCCCCCCCCCCCCCCCTCCCCCCCCCCCCCCCTCCCCCCCCCCTCCCCCCCCCTCCCCCCCCCCTCCCCCCCCCCCCCTCCCCCCCCCCCCCCCCCCCCCTCCCCCCCCCCCCCCCCTCCCCCCCCCCCCCCCCCCCCCCCCCCTCCCCCCCCCCTCCCCTCCCCCCTCCCCCCTCCCCCCCCCCCCCCTCCCCCCCCCCTCCCCCCCCTCCCCTCCCCCCCCCTCCCCCCCCCCCCCTCCCCCCCCTCCCCCCCCCCCCCTCCCCCCCCCCCCTCCCCTCCCCCCCCCCCCCCTCCCCCTCCCCTCCCCCCCCCCCTCCCCCCCTCCCCCCCCCTCCCTCCCCCCCCCCTCCCCCCCCCCACGTTTGCTTTCTCCCACCCACCCACCCTGCCGCCGCATGTTGCTTTCCCCTGCAACCCCACCCCCCGTATACACACAATGAAATTTGTGTCAAATTCTTCGCACTTGCTTTGGCTTCCCCCACCCTCCCATGTTTGCTTTGGCTGTGGCAACAAGTTTTGTGACACAAGAAATCCATTTTGGTGCTCATCGCGCGCCCATTAAAAAATAATAAATGAAATAATAAATAAAAATAACAATAACGCAGACGTAATCGTGCTCCCCCATGGATCCCATCCGCGACACAGCGATTCTCGCAGGATGCTACGAATCAGTTCTTGCCTTCTCGGTGCTTCATATATGATCGCAGTACAATCAGTCCGATCAAAGCACAGCGCTACGGCGCTACGAAATAGTTGTCTGTCCCACGCACCAGCGCTTCTTGAGATCCAGTCTCGATATCTTGCCTCAGCACACTTGGGCCCCATAGCAATATAATGCTGACCGCCACGGCTTCATACGACCACCCAACACCGCTGCCATTTAGTGCTGACCATCGCAGTCTGCCTTGCAAGTTGCACCAGCCCGCACGCAGCCCCACGCAAAAAACTCTGAAGGGCGCAGGAGGTACCCACCTGCACGTCCCAGACAGGGTATGCGTGGCCCCGGTAGGCGACCAGGTTTGCGCCAAGCTCCAGGCTCCATAGTCGCACTGTGTGTGTGCGGGAGCAAAATATGTGTGTGTGTGTATGTGTGTGAGTGAGTGAGTGCGTGCGTGCGTGCGTGCATGCGTGTGTGGTGGTGGTGGTGGGGAGCAAATGTGTGTGTGCGGGTCCGTGCATGTCCGTGCATGTGTGTGTACGTGCGCGTGCATATGTGTGTATGCGTCTGAAATAGGACGGGAACGGGGGGGGATAAGTGCAAGACCAATTTAGTAGTTTCCTCAGAATGAAGACGTCGACTCAGGCATGTTTCCAAAGGCAATAAGGTGCGTACACGATGTGTGCCACGCAAAAGGACAAGATTCGGACATCCAATCCCCGCCACCCCCCTGTGAACCCTGTTGTACTCAGAAGCATCTTTGCGGAACGCTAGAGAGCAGGATGCATGCATGGCTGCCATCCTGCATCACTTGGTCTTACCGGCGGGGCAAAGTGGTGTCTCATGCAAGGGATGCAAATCTTTAATGATGCCCCATTGCAGCACCTGTGGGGGAGGTGCAAAGCCTGTGCTCATGGTCTCAACTGGGAAAGCTGGAGCCTGTGCTCTAATTGATTCATTTTTGTTATTGTTGAAACTATTTTTGTTCTATTTTAGGGCAGGCATAGTGGGCAAGCGTTTGCTCCGTAACATGACCGCCAGTGATATCGGATGAGGACTGTGTGATAGCAGGGACTGGTTCATATCGTTATCCAATTAGAAAGAAACAGACAGGACCCTACCGGTATTGTCGGATGAGGACGAGAGCAGGAACTGGTTGTCCGAGCTGAAGTCCAGCCCAAAGACGGCGTCGCTGTGAGCACGCAGGGACCGGTAGGGGCCCAGGCCTGCACATCACCCGCCACAGTTGACAGCATCAAGCACACGCGCATGCGCGTTCATCCATCAACACAGTCACTACCCAGGCCTGCGCGGCGTCCCGATTGATGCGGGTGATAGCATCGAGCACCTAGACATGCCCATTAAATGAACAGAGTCGGAACCATCCAGGTATGAAGGCATGCCCAGCTTCCGGCACAACTGACATAGCGCAGGTGGTTATTGCTGGTGGTTATTACCTAAGCAGCCACGTGATGCCCAGGGCCCAGGGCGATTCCGCCTACCTAGTTAAACCTATGAAGGGCGGGCCTAGAAAACGACGTGATTTCAAATGATTTATAGGAACAGTGGTCTCACTTAATGTATTATCAAGTTCCATTGCCTATCACATGACCTAAGTATTAGGCCATCGATGCACTAGATACGAAAAAGATCAAGCTCACCCGCACCCACTCCTGCCCCTGGCGAAGGAGTGGCGTTGACACCCGCGCCCGCGGCTGGCCCTGATGCTGGCGCCGCCCCTTTGCTGCGTTCCTGCTTCTGGTTCAAGCTCCAGAGCTGAGGGGGGACACGTCATTGAAGCAGGCAACCCGAGTGGATGGCGGGGGCAAACGTTATAGCAGGTGGCCCAATCAATCCTTAATGACATACCCCAATCAATCCTTCATGACCTACACCAAACAATCCTTTTGGGGTTCATGACACCATGGTCAACGACATACCTTAACGGAGGTCAACGACATGCCTTCACTGCAGTCAACGACACACCTTCACTGAGGAGTCCGCGAAACCTCCGGCGACGTACTGCCCGTCGGACGACAGCGCGATTCCATTGAGGCTGTTGGAGCAGGTTGAACAAGACACGACCACCAGGAGCAGGTTGCACAAGACACAACCAACAGGAGCAGGTTGAACACGACACAACCACCAGGAGCAGGTTGAACAATCCACGACCACCAGGAGCAGGTTGAACAAGACACAACGAACAGGAGCAGGTTGAACAAGACAGGACAAACAGGAGCATTGGTGGCGCGTTTCCAGCGACGTTCCATACACGGAATCCAGCAACCTCTGGGTTACGTGTGTGCCAGTGCAAGCAGCAGGTCATGAAAGACACCTTGAATACAGGCCTCGACCGAGGCAATACGCGGACACAGTAAACATCAGAATAAAAGCAGCTGATGACAGCAGGGAACAGAAGCAAGCAGGTTATGTCTGGAACACAGGTTATCCGTTACGCGAGGAGACTGCCTATCGCAAGCGAGAGGTGACGCACATACGTGACAGGGGTGTGCAACCAACTTGCATTTGAGTGACATTTGCATCGACGCAAACACAAAAGATGTGCATCACTCAAATATGCAATCAAAGTGTTGCCAGGAGGCTGCCTGGGAGGCTCTTTCATGAACTGTGTCTTGGGCCAAATGACAAGTGCCAGTCCTTAGCACTTGCAACAGCACAGACCATCCAGGGCCTGGGTCAGAACCATGAAACCGCTTTGCAATGGACCATACACATTTCATTTATGTAGAGTAACTGTGTGTGTGTGCCTCCTACTGTGCGGTACGGAAGTTAAAGAAGCAACAGTGAACGATTGGCAATAGTGACTAGAAAGTGCGCCTCTATTATTTTACTTTTAGACCACAATGGCCTAATTTCATAAAACAATTGGCACGTACGTGCTAGCATCAGAGAGGCCCTCTCTGTACACTGGCTGCGCAATGCAGAAGCGTATCTAATAATACAAAATTGATCCTACTTGAAATACTATATTAAACCTTTTGAATGTCCATTTTCCTACCCATGTAACAGTTGGCGCCAAATGAAGAAGCAGACGGAGGTCAGCAACGGAAACTTAAGCACCTTATTTCGCATACTGACAGTAGTTGCAGTATATCATTAAGCTTTTCCAGCATCCATTCGCCTACCCGTTGTAAGTGTTGGCGAAGGTGAAGAAGCAGACCGAGGGCAGCGCGGTGGCGGTGACGCGCACTTGCTGGCGCAGGTCGTTGAGGATGTCCAGCTCCGCACGCTCGCTCCTGCGGGCGCCCGAAAAGGGGAAAGTGAAGATGTAGCCAGGAATAGCCAGAAGGGGGCCAAAAATAGCCATAAATAGCCAGAAGGGCCCAACAATAGCCACAAGGGCCAACAACAGCCAGAAGGGGCCAGAAGGGCGAGAAGGGGATATTCGAGAGGGAAGAGGGTGGGTTAAACCGAGAGGAAGTGGATGGGTGCATATTGCAGCCAAACGAGAATATGGTGGCTGATGCTTCAGAAAGAGGGTGGGTGAAGCGTTGGGGCGAGGGCGGAGCGCGCAGTGCGGGAGGGTGGGTGATGTAGTGGGAAGAGGGTGTGTGAGATGTTAGGCGAGGTTGAGGTGAGTAGGGCTGGAGTGTGGGTCCTACCAGGGGGAGAGGGAGGGTGAGACACCGAGGAAGGGACGCACGAGTGTGAGGGGGAAGTGGGGACAGAATTGGGCGTGACGAAGTCATGAGCCATGTATGCTCCACAGACTCGGATTGGCATTAGAGCATCAAGGCAAAGGAGGGAAGAGTCAAGGCAAAGTAGGCAGTGATCATGCAGCTTGGGTTAACAAACAAACAATAAAAAAAACGGGCGGGCATGTGATGCGGGGGAATGTGAGTACACGACACTTCTCCACAAAAGTATATTACAAACAGCTCGAGCGGAGGAATAGCTTATTTGACTCGGAAAATGTGACTAACAAGATGCTTAAATTAATTTTCTAGACTAGCGTACGAACAGCTAGACTACGTGCTATAATTAATGGGCTAGACTAGCGTACGAACAGCTAGACTAGCAACGTGCTATAGCTCATGGGCTAGACTAGCGTACACACAGCTTGGGTAGAGGGATGGCCGACTTGACGCGAGGGATGTCGGCAAAAGCGGGGCTGATCCCTGTCGTTCTGGTGGCCGCCACCGCGGCGTCCTTATCCTTATCCTTCACCGCCTGCTTCTTGGCGGGGGGTGGCTTGGACGCATCATCCTGCTCACGAAAATGCGTAAACAATTTATCACATAGATAACCAAATAATAGTTATAATGATACTGTTATCAAATAGATTACAAAATGGATACATACAACAGAGAGCTTGGAAATGTCTCCCTGCTTGCGCGGAAAAAATGGATACATACAACGAGATCATGGCGTTGACTAGAGGTTTAACATTCATTCCATTTCGTTACTCTTCCATATTTCAAAGGCATTATTAGCCAGGCTTTTCATTTTCCAACCACCATTGATGGGAACGGTTGCGTGCTGGTGGGCGAGGCAGCGTGCTGACTGCCACGGTACCTTGGTGCCTGCTTCTGCTGCCTGCTGCCCCCGCTCCTGGTCCAGCGCCTTGGCCTCCAGCGAGTCCTCCAGTATCTGTGCCAGGACACGTTCCATGATGTTGAGGATACATTCCATAACATCAGGGCAGCAATCAGTGTCAAGGCAGCCTTATTAGTTGACCGCACAACTACGGGAGTCCTCCAGTATCTGCACCAGGAGATGAAACACAATTAGGGTGCATCGTTAAGGATGCATCATTAAGGAGTATTAGTGTCAAAGCAGCCTTGGCTGGGATACGCGATCCATGCTCTATGGTACCCCACTTCCCACGCACTACGGTCCCCCTAGGCACGATGACCATCATCGCTCCACCCCACGCATGCACGGCGACGCCCTGGACATCATAGCCATCATCTATCTCACTTACCCCCCACCGAATAGATAGGCTTTCCGAAGGCGGCCCCTTCCAAAGGGGTCAGATAGCTACGCTCCGACATAGCCATACTCACTTAACCCCCACCCCCACCCCCACCCATGCATAACAATGCTCTGGACACAACCACAACGCTTGTTTACCCCACCCCACCACCCATGCACAACAATGGCCTGAACATAACCATAATGCTCGCTTACCCCCCACCGGATCTCCCGTTGGTTCATGGCCTCCAATGACTTGTCCGATATCCCTGTGACCGTGATGGCCTCCTCCGTGTCCTCCCCATCTGCTCCCACCCATTCCTCCTCCTCCTCCTCCTCCCCGTCATCATGTTTCCGGCGGTGGGGACCTGAGAACGATGGCTGGCCGACATGCACTGCGGACGATATGTAGGAATAGATAGGAAGAAGTTGAGTGGGAAGGAATAAATAGGAAGGGCGTGCTCGTCTAGGTGAGGGGACCCAGGGCAAGGACGTGCTGTTGGTGGCGAGACGGGAGAGGGGGGCCGTGCTGCGTGCGAAAACGAATGGATAGCAAGGAGCAAGTAGGAGGGACTAATAGGAATAGAAGATCAGAATGACAGGAAGGAATACTAGAAAGAGCGTGTGCATGCATGTGAAAAACACAGGGACAAGGGGATGCCGTGGGAGGAGACACAGCACAAAAACTGGGGAGCATATCCGACCAGTGACAACCAAAACCTTTTGTGCGCAAGTGCACAGTGCAAGCACGAAGCAGCTCACAAGAACGCCAACGGTCACTATATACTAGTATGACCTCATGCCGGGCAACCGTCGGGGCAGTATGACGCCATGCCGGGCAACCGTCGGGGCAGTATGACACCATGCCGGGCAACCGTCGGGGCAGTATGACCTCATGCCGGGCAACCGTCGGGGCAGTATGACACCATGCCGGGCAACCGTCGGGGCAGTATGACCTCATGCCGGGCAACCGTCGGGGCAGTATGACACCATGCCGGGCAATCGTCCGGGGCAGCATGTGTCAAGGGGCAGGGGCAGCAGGATTACCGTAGCCATCATGCACCGATTACCGTAGCCATCATGCACCAATTGCCGTAGCCATCGTGTACCCATGACCGCCATGACCAGAGGCGCCAACGGCCAACACAGTGGCACCTTGCCAATGTCAAACGGAGCAAGTGTGTGGACGTGTAGCTGACCATGGTTGTGTTTACACTGCCGGTGGTCGAGCCTGTGTTAGGCTACTCTCAAATATAGTAGTACACATACTACTATTATTACAATATATTAGTATACATAAAAGTAAACATACTATTATTACATAGTATACATACTACTACGTAGTATGTATGTATACTATATACGCGTAGAAAAGTACCTCATCAGGTACTCGTGGCATGCCTTTAGTTCACGAACTTACTTACTTACTACGTAGTATAATATAAACATTTTATATCCACTACTACTATCAACATGTCTTTACATGACAGTACATATAACATTCAAATACCTAAGCTTGTCAGGTGTGTGTGCGTGGCTAATCATGGAACGATGGTTCCTGTCACGTCCACTCTGGTGCAGGCGCTTGGTTGAAGCACGTTGATTGTGCGCCAGAGTCGATGCGACAGCCTCAACATTGAAACGAGTTGATTGCGCACCTTTGATGTTGAGGCGCTCGTTCAGGATGCGCAGCAACAGCATGGAGCCCATAGAGTGCAGGAAGGAGAGCAGCAGCTCCAGCGAGTACTGCATACAAAAGGGGAAGGTTCGGGGGAGACAAAAGGGCCATTGTGTCCATGACAATGCACACACCCAATGGGTATAAAGTAGTATTCCAGCTCAAGTGCAGGAAGGAGAGAAGCAGGACCAGGAACGCAGCATGCAGAGGGGAGGTTAAGGGCTTAGCTTCTCTCTCCCTGCCTCAAGCGGGCAGGCCCAACTGTGGGTGCAACATAACAACAAGTAGCTAAGGCATAGCGGATGCAGTAGGGCTACCCATCGATCGTTCAGAGGCCACAGATAGGCTTGGAACTCATTTATGGGCGCTGGTTTGGGAATATAAAGGCCTCTCCCGGAGCTTGATGGTTTTTAGGGGCATACCCAGGGTTCACCCAAATATAGAGGATGGCGCATAAAAAAAAAAAATGGATGTTGAGGATAGATATATCATGTACAGACGACGGCACTTCGAAAAACAAAAGAATTTTACAGAACGATAGCATTCACACATGGTAGCCTCGATAGACAGTAGCAGGATTGCGGAGCAGCTAACAGCCATGGGAACTACCGACCCACCCCGACCCGACCCGACCCAAACCGACCCATCCGGTACCACGAGTGGGAGCGGAGAAAAATGCATTTAAGGACCCGCATGCCCAGAACCTGCCATTATACCAGGGAACTTGCAGTAGGGAACTTGCAGTAATACAATTATGTATGTGGCCGGAGAGATTTCGGGACCCGCATGCCCGGACAGGTTAAAGGGATTCACGCTACCTGTGACAGCCGAACGTCGATCTTGTTCTCGCGGAACATGCGCGCGAGCGCATTCTCCTGCAGAAAAGGTAAGAGGAAACGCAGCCAAGGCCCCGGACCAGGTGCGGCAGGACGACACCAGGTCAGCCAGGCCAGCCAGACGATCGGTTCACAAAAGGGTAGCGATCGTCTTGCTGACCATTTGACGATTTGATAAAAATATAAATAAAGACGATGTGAGGCCAAGGCCCCGTGATTCAGTACGGGGCAGCAGGGAGGGATATTCATCATTCATAGCAGAAAAGTGTCTCCTCAATGTTCTTCTTAGTCAGACTTATACAGCTCATAGTATCTAAGTTAGTTTAGGTCGTAAGTTGTTAGTTACTTAGTGTCGTAGTTTCGTGTATAGATGTAATAAAGTGGTTTAGGTAGAATTGTGCCACAAATGATAAAGGCTATTGAAATTGATGGTCACGCTACCAACCAGCTCGGGAATCGCGTGGCTGGTTGGGAATCACCAAGCTTGAACCGTCTCATAAAGCAGAAGCCATCAAGTAGGGACATGGCTTATCCAAACCGTGCTGCAGCAAGAAATGGAGGTGTCACCTGCAACCGCTGAAGAAGGAAAGCAAGCGCTTTGTACGTGCACGTGCCGCAACGAGCAAACGGGTGGGGTCTCACCCTACACCTGCACCTGCACTTGCTGAAGCAGACAAGCTAGAGGTTTGCATCTGCGCGTTGCAAATTCAAAAAGTATAGGGGTCTCCCCCGCACTTGCTGAGCAGGGCAAGCGAGAGGGTGATACCTGCACGTGCGGAATCAAGCAAACAAATGGGGGTCTCACCCGCACTTGCTGAAGCAGCACAAGGATGGAGGTTATTCCGTGCCGGAACTGCCTAGCGCACTCGCTGAGCAAGAGGATCACCTGCTCGTGCTGCGGCAGACAAGCGAGAGATTCCTGGATGCGATTGCTGAATCAAGAAAAAGAAGTAGGGTCTAACCTGCACGTGCTGCGGCAGCGATATTCCCTCCAGCACCGCCAGCTCGTGCGCGTGCTGCTTGTCGTGCTCGACACGGAAGTGCTGGAGGAAGAGAGAGGCTGCACGCGCCGACGGAGCAGTCAGACTCGCATGCAGGCACAGGCAGTCAGACGCCCACAGTACAAAGAAAATCGCCACCCCCCCTCCAGTTGGGACTTGGCCAAGACAAACAAACAAACACACAATCCTATCAGCACACGATTTTATCAGCATTGTATATGTAAACACACACACGCATATACACGTTGAAGGAGGAAGTGGGAGGCTGTGCTCGCAAGCAGAAACAAGAGTTACAAATACACACACACACACAAGTGCTCTTACAGGCTATGGTCCCTAACAAGCTCCTTGTACCCTGCTGCCCTTAAACAGTCCTTCGCCCGAACCGCCCTGGATGCGGCTCATGCCCCGACTGTCCTTGAATCAGCCCTTGCCCACCACGCACCGTCCTTAAAGCAGTCCTTGGCCACCAGCTCCAGGTAGCAGTGCACCATCATGGGGTATAGAACGCGGCTCAGCTCCCCCTGTATTGGACCCACGATCAGCCCGACCAAGGAACAGAAGAAAAGGAGAAGGCTAAGTGTCCAGAAGAAAGATGGCAAGTCATGCTTATACACTGCTATGCTTATAGTAGTATAGTGCCGCCTCCCCCTGTGGGGGACCTGAGATCAGCCCGACCAAGGAAAGGGCGAAGTGTCCAGAAGAAAGATGGAAAATAAGGTGCTTATATATGTCAGGCAAATGACACACTGGCCCAATAAGTCTCTAGCAGTAGGGTGGCACGGAAGGTGCTTTTATATGGATGTGCTTGTGGTGCTTATGTATATGCTTGTGGTGCTTACATATGCTTATGATTGAGCTTAAAGTAAGGTGCTTAAATATGTCCGGCAAATAGTGCCACCCCTACCTGAGATGGACCCGCAACTTATCCTGACGAGACAAGACCAAACCACACAGCAGCAGACTCTCAAAACAAACCACTTAGGCCGAGAGAAGGGCCGAGTGTTGTAAGGCAGAATGTCCAGAAGGTGAAGCTTAAAAGTCAGGGAGAGAACTGCCAGCTATCCACCAGTGCGCCGCACAGCGCATATTCGCGAAGACAACAGCACACAACCATGCCTATGAACACAGCGGAGCACAGCCTTGCCTTTAAACACAGCACCGCACAGCCTTGTCTTTAACCTCAGCGGAACACAGCATGGTCTTTGAACACAGCCGAACACAGCGGCAGAGTGTCGACAAGGCACGCACGATTTCGCGACACAACGCCGGCAGTTGAACAGTATGCTAGCGGCATATCCATTCTGGCCCCTCCCCTCGAAAACACGCACGCCCCACGCACGCATGCACGCACAAACGCACGCACGCACGCACGCACGCACGCACGCACGCACGCACGCACGCACGCACGCACGCACACACGCACGCACGCACGCACGCACGCACGCACGCACGCACGCACGCACGCACGCAAACACACGCCCAGCCGCCCTAAACCCGCCCCACCCATGACC
>RPFO01000165.1:3486140-3491140 GCA_009746045.1 Mesostigma viride | reverse complement strand
CAAAAAGAAAAAATAATTTTGGGAAAAAATATTTTTTGTGCTGGCACCTGTACCCCAGCCACCCAGGTAGGGGTTGGCAGGACAGGTGGTTGCCGGGTGGGCTTCCATTCTAGGGAAGCAGGTTGTTTCTTTTGCCTGAGAACCTCACGTGACCACATCACAAAAAACAAAACGCAATATAACACATCAAGCATTATAACCCACCGCCATGACCTCAGTGACAGCCCAAGAGCGGAATATCACAGCAAGCAGCCAAGGAGGGATGCACCCCAAAGGAGGCCGCCACTGCGGTCTAGAAGATCCTAGGGGAGGGGAATTGGCTGGAGCGGATCCAGAAGCTCAATCAGGGGCGTGCCAAGAACGTCATGGACGTATTGGAGACAAGGGGGTTTGTCAGCGACTGGGATGGGGAGGAGGCCCTGGCCCATGTGCTAGCAGCGCAACTGGGGGAGGCTATTGCAGAGCCGGATCCACCAGTGTCAGCATGTGGGGTGGGAACTGGGGGTGTTCCCCCTTCGGCAGGTGGAAGCGGAGGGGCGGGGCATGGTGGAGCGGGCGCTGGGGAGGAAGATGGCGCCCCCGGGGGGATCGACCAGGATGTGGCGGACCTAGACCGAAACATAGGTCGGCTGCTGGGGACCGAGACGGGCTATGCAACGCCAGCGGGAGGGCTTCCATCCCGGCCGGGCAACGCCCGCACTGGCGGAGATATTGGCGACCTGATATCGGCCATGTCGAAGCTGCTGGACCAGGCAAAGACTCCAGCAACTGCAAGCCCAGCCGCAACGGCGACTGCTGGCAGGCTGGCGCGCACGAAGGGAGTGGCGCTGAGCAGGCATGCAGTGCCGGTCCTGGTGAGCAACATGCTGGAGGCGGTGCTGCCGGGGATGCTGGACTACGCGGAGAGCGTGGGGGGGAAGTCCATCCGTGCATCGTTAATGCTGACGATGCACGGCAGCTCAGCCAGCGGGGAGAGGCTGATGCTGGTCCTGCAGATGGCAGGAATTTTGGACACGATGGTGACAGAATTTGGGTACTGGGCCACGCCACGCTCCGAAGTAATTCTGGAGCTGGCAGCAGCCGAGTACCTGGCGAAGCTGATCACGGCGTGCCAGCTGGTGGATGTGGGGACGACGGGCTGGAAGGGCACTCCGTTGGCAATGCTGCCATTCCAGGAGGGTGGGGCGATGCTGGCGTCTCCGGCGGTGCGGGCAGCGATGAGCATGGGGAAGCTTCAGCACAAGCTGGAGCAGGGTCCCGGCAAGAAGGGGCAGGGCGGCCCGTCCAACAACAACAAGTGAGGGAGAGGTGCCTTCTTCCACTACCTCTTCCAGCACCCCGGCCACCTCGTGATTGGTGGCAGCAGGTACGCTCAGGCCGTAGGCGCGATAGGATGAGTCGGGCTTCGCACACTAGCCTGTCAAGCGGTTAGGGCGTTAAACTGGATGGGGGGGGGGGGGCCGAGACCCGCCTGGTGTAGATTCAGCCCGTGTGCCCGGGCCTCTGCAGCAGGCGGCCCTAGATGGGATCGATGATGCTTGCAGGTCCTTGGTCCGCCGGAACGTTCCGTAGCGGCAATGGCAGGATCTGTAGTGGATGGGGGTGAATATGCTGTAGGAGCGGTATTTCTTATTCCGGGGCCCAATGGCCGGCGCCGCGCCAGACTCGCCCGCGTTTGGGCTTTGGGCGTCTTGGAATTTGGCTTTGGGCGTCTTGGAAGTTGGCTTTGGGCGTTTGCTCTTTTGGCAAATTTCTACACTACACTGGTACTACGTAAAAAAGCACAGACTGGTGCGGCGTAACATTTCTAAACTTGGTAAAATTACCGCCGCACAGCCAGCCAGAACTGGACAAGGTGATGGCCGCAAGTAGTCGTTGCTGGGCTATCGTATTTGTAGCATGGGGCGTTTCACCGAGTCTACGGTTAGCATGATGGGGAGGATTCCTAACCTTCATTATGTGGGTTAAGTAGGGGTGCTCATAGTGGCCGGTTTCCCTCGCTTCCTTGTAAACCAGGCTCTGCGTCAAGATCACAGACGACCGGGTAAGTAGTTGTTCCAATCTGTTCTAGTTTGTATGACGCCTGCTATTAGGCGTTCTTGTTATTGTCGTTCATCATCGCCGTGACCGTCGTGGCCAGCAGCGTGCTTTTTTTACATACCGGATGGTGTCGACTTGTTTATTGATAGCGCATTGGTGAATATCGCTGCATGGAGGAATATCGGCTACAACCCGCGGGAAAGTGCTGGCTCCAATGTTCTTTTTGTATGCAGGATGACGGCACTGCCAAGCCGGAGACGAATATGACGCTCGTTATAATGCCAGTCATTCAGACCGACTGCGCGACTGGTTGTGGGATACTTGTTCCTGGTTGTGGGATGTGTTCCTTGTTGTGGGATACTTGTTCCTGGTTGGGGGATGCACGTTCCTGGCTGTAGGATACTTGTTCCTGGTTGTGGGATACACGTTCCTGGTTGTGGGATGTGTTTCTGGTTGTGGGATACTTGTTCCTGGTTGTAGGATACTTGTTCCTGGTTGTGGGATACACGTTCCTGGTTGTGGGATACACGTTCCTGGTTGTAGGATACACGTTCTTGGTTGTGGGATACACGTTCCTGGTTGTGGGAAACACGTTCCTGGTTGTGGGATACACGTTCCTGGTTGTGGGATACACGTTCCTGGTTGTGGGAAACACGTTCCTGGTTGTGGGATGGGTTCCTGGTTGTGGGATGCACGTTCCTGGTTGTGGGATTAAAAAATTAAATTAAATTATAACATGTCTCCGTTGGGAGATCATGTAGCACATATTCCAGGTTGGATGGGTGGTGTGGAGGAAGCCGCGTAATCGAACTAACCTAACTCTAAGCTATATCTAGTCTAGAAAAGCCTATCTACGCTACTCATCAAAACGGCTCCTCCTCTTGGGGGGGGGCGGCTTGCCCACAGGGGCTGGCGTGTGAGCCTTGACAATCTTCTGCCACCGCTTCTTGTCCTGCATGGCAGTCCAGAGAAGGTAGAGAGAGGGGATGCGGTACTCAAACTGGGCTGGGACCACTAGGTCGTCCAGCAACATCTGGGTATAGGTCATGGCATGTTTTCCTACCCTTTTAGGGATGTTCTTGGGGCCAGGCCAGGTCAAAATATGCCGCCCTGGTTGGCCGAGCCGCTGGGGACCGGCCAGACCAAGGGCGGTGTCGACCTGGCTGGTGCGAGCAAGATGTGGTTGTGGGATAGTCGAGCCTAGTTGTGGGATGTGTTCCTGGTCCAAAAATAAAGGGGCACGGGAATTAGCGATAGCAGAGGGGGCTCGGGAATAACGTTAGCAGAGGGGCACGGGCACTAACGTTAGTGAAGGGGCACGGGCACTAACGTTAGCAGAGGGGGCTGGGCACCAACGTTAGCAAAGGGGCACAGGCACTAACATTAGCAGAGGGGGCTGGGCACTAACGTTAGTAAAGGGGCACGGGCACTAACGATAGCAGAAGGGGTGTGGGAATTAAAGTTTATTAGCAGAGGGGGGAAATAATTATAGTAGAGGGGGGGGGCACTAACGTCGGTTAGCAGAGGGGCACGAGCACTAACGTGAGTAAAGGGGCGCGGGCACTAACGTTAGCAGAGGGGGTGTGGGAATAAAGTTAGTGAAGGGGGGTGGGCATTAACGATAGCAGGGGGGGGGAGGGCACTTACGTTGACACTATACGTACCAACTTGATTATTTGGGTGGTTATGCCCTTTCATACGGCTTCACGATGCATGGCTTTACATTTCCCTTCCTTATTTAAGTGAATGGCATGGGGAGACATGCTGTAGGACTTGGCGCACTTTGCCTGAGCAAGGTGTGACAATTAATTCACCGCTATAAATGTGAATGGACCAAGTTCGTCGAAACGGGGAAATAACGTTACTTGATACTATATTTAGGGAGGTCCTGTGTTCGTAACTTGCTGGTAGCTACTGTGGTTTCTCATTTTCGGTGTTGTCCGTGGAATCTCATATTTGGGCAGCTTGTTAAAATAAAATTCGTTAAGTGTATTGTATATTTCCGAATAATAAAAAAGACGTAATAGAATAGATTACTTGCTCAGCGCCCAGCCCCGGACATGTCGACAACGTCGGCCATTGACAGCATTTGCTGCAACGTGATTCAAAGCTTTCTCCTGCGTGTCGGCCTTCCACGCCGCCAAACAGCTTTGACTCAATGCTCCGCTGTAGGTCATCACTGCGAGTAGCTCTGTGGCTTCACCCAACGCTGAGCAACGGCGTGGGCCTGAGAACGTACCCAAGTACAAACCAACCGAAATACACCAACATAATTCCCAAACGACACTCCACAACATAACGCACCGCAACCGAGATCCTCCCCACTGCTTGCCTGGACAAACGGTACGGAACCAAGGTTGCCCACGGAACGAACGGTAATGGCCAGAACCCAAAATAGCCCACAGCCAGAACCTACGACCCGTTGCCTGACCGTACACATAAATTCCCACTGACCGCCGGCCCAGCAAATAAGCCTCAGCGCGGCGCTGCCGGCTGACCTCCGGACTTAGCCAATTCCGAGCATAACCAAATTCCAATACTTTATGTGACTGCGAGCCCACAATATAACACCAGCCCCTTTTTCTTTCGAGCAGTCACATCCACCACTCGGCCACTTAGAGCCTTTCCACATATGGTGACGAATCAGTGCGAATTAGGAGGACTCGGATTGGTCCGGACCGCAGTTCCAGGCTCGAGGTCTAATTCGGCGCGGCGAATTAAAATGAATTAGCGGTGAATTAGTCGGGACGGGGTTTCCACATTCAGTTCCGATCCAACGGCGGCGAACAAGTTCCCGCCTTTTTGTGTGCATCATGGCACGTGCTTGACCCTACTTAAAGTGAAAACTGCACCCCGTCGCCCAGCATTACACGCCATAACCATCTGGCATCGCTGTGATTTTAAGCCTTGCAATGGCTGAGCCGCCGCCTCCGGCGCTGACGTTTAAGACGCAAGAAGAT
>RPFO01000165.1:3178640-3481140 GCA_009746045.1 Mesostigma viride | reverse complement strand
CAAGCAAGCATACACCAAGGTGGGTAAAAAAAACTGGCAAGCAAAAACCATGCCCCACGTGTCACACTCAAGCATACACCAAGGTGGGTAAAAAAAACTGGCAAGCAAAAACCATGCCCCACGTGTCACACTCAAGCATACACCAAGGTGGGTAAAAAAAACTGGCAAGCAAGCATACACAAAGGTGGGTAAAAAAAACTGGCAAGCAAAAACCATGCCCCACGTGTCACACTCAAGCATACACCAAGGTGGGTAAAAAAAACTGGCACTCAAGCATACACCAAGGTGGGTAAAAAAAACTGGCAAGCAAGCATACACCAAGGTGGGTAAAAAAAACTGGCACTCAAGCATACACCAAGGTGGGTAAAAAAAACTGGCAAGCAAGCATACACCAAGGTGGGTAAAAAAAACTGGCAAGCAAAAACCATGCCCCACGTGTCACACTCAAGCATACACCAAGGTGGGTAAAAAAAAACTGGCAAGCAAGCATACACCAAGGTGGGTAAAAAAAACTGGCAAGCTAAAACCATGCCCCACGTGTCACACTCAAGCATACACCAAGGTGGGTAAAAAAAACTGGCAAGCAAAAACCATGCCCCACGTGTCACACTCAAGCATACACCAAGGTGGGTAAAAAAAACTGGCAAGCAAGCATACACCAAGGTGGGTAAAAAAAACTGGCAAGCAAAAACCATGCCCCACGTGTCACACTCAAGCATACACCAAGGTGGGTAAAAAAAACTGGCAAGCAAAAACCATGCCCCACGTGTCACACTCAAGCATACACCAAGGTGGGTAAAAAAAAACTGGCAAGCAAAAACCATGCCCCACGTGTCACACTCAAGCATACACCAAGGTGGGTAAAAAAAAACTGGCAAGCAAGCATACACCAAGGTGGGTAAAAAAAAATGGCAAGCAAAAACCATGCCCCACGTGTCACACTCAAGCATACACCAAGGTGGGTAAAAAAAACTGGCAAGCAAAAACCATGCCCCACATGTCACACTCAAGCATACACCAAGGTGGGTAAAAAAAACTGGCAAGCAAAAACCATGCCCCACGTGTCACACTCAAGCATACACCAAGGTGGGTAAAAAAAACTGGCAAGCAAAAACCATGCCCCACGTGTCACACTCAAGCATACACCAAGGTGGGTAAAAAAAACTGGCAAGCAAGCATACACCAAGGTGGGTAAAAAAAACTGGCAAGCAAAAACCATGCCCCACGTGTCACACTCAAGCATACACCAAGGTGGGTAAAAAAAACTGGCAAGCAAAAACCATGCCCCACGTGTCACACTCAAGCATACACCAAGGTGGGTAAAAAAAAACTGGCAAGCAAGCATACACCAAGGTGGGTAAAAAAAACTGGCAAGCAAAAACCATGCCCCACGTGTCACACTCAAGCATACACCAAGGTGGGTAAAAAAAACTGGCAAGCAAAAACCATGCCCCACGTGTCACACTCAAGCATACACCAAGGTGGGTAAAAAAAACTGGCAAGCAAAAACCATGCCCCACGTGTCACACTCAAGCATACACCAAGGTGGGTAAAAAAAACTGGCAAGCAAAAACCATGCCCCACGTGTCACACTCAAGCATACACCAAGGTGGGTAAAAAAAACTGGCAAGCAAGCATACACCAAGGTGGGTAAAAAAAACTGGCAAGCAAAAACCATGCCCCACGTGTCACACTCAAGCATACACCAAGGTGGGTAAAAAAAAACTGGCAAGCAAGCATACACCAAGGTGGGTAAAAAAAACTGGCACTCAAGCATACACCAAGGTGGGTAAAAAAAACTGGCAAGCAAGCATACACCAAGGTGGGTAAAAAAAACTGGCAAGCAAGCATACACCAAGGTGGGTAAAAAAAACTGGCAAGCAAAAACCATGCCCCACATGTCACACTCAAGCATACACCAAGGTGGGTAAAAAAAAACTGGCAAGCAAGCATACATGCACCAAGGTAAGAAGGGGTAAAAAAAACTGGCAAGCAAAAACCATGCCCCACGTGTCACACTCAAGCATACACCAAGGTGGGTAAAAAAAACTGGCAAGCAAAAACCATGCCCCACGTGTCACACTCAAGCATACACCAAGGTGGGTAAAAAAAACTGGGACACAAAAACCATGCCACACGTGAAACACTCAAGCTGCAGACATTGCCGAACCCTGTTGTGCTTGGCACTCACCAGTTAAGAACCCGCGCATGTTGACGTAGATATGGGTGCAGTCGATCGCTCCCGCGACCTGCGGAAGGTCCTTGTCGTGCCAGAAACGGCTAGCGGTGGCCGCCAACGCCGGACCCCTGGGCAGTTGGATGTATTCCGGACCCATAACACAGGCAACTTGCTCACAAAACAGCGGCAGGTCCTTGGTTACAGTCGACTTACTGATTCCGACCTTCTGCCCCGCCTCGTGCATGCTGCACCCGTTCGTTAGGTAAAGAATACATGCTGCAACCCTCTGGTCTACAGGGATGGGGTATCCACGCTTTCCCTTTTCCTTTTCCAGCACGTGCCCAGCTTCCTGCACTACACGATCAAAGGAATCACGGGTCATGTGAAATGTTGCACGGAAGTCCGCGTCCGTCATGACACCCCCTCGCTTTGCTGATTCCCAAAATCCACGTCCTGCGGCCCTATCATATGCCCACGGGCGACCGGGCTGCCACCCGCCTCGTCGGTCGTCTGGCTTGTCGTCCATTGCCATCCCCATCATCACTTGTGTGGCGGTTGCCATGTATTCCGCCTCGCGAGCCGCATTTTCCTGAATAATGCGTATCGCGGCCTGCTTCCTGCGTAGTAGCTGCAGGTAGCGCACCAGCACGATGAGAAATATAACTATTAGTCTCGCGATCATGGCTACGCACTTTCATCCACTAACGCGCGGCAGCGATGGTGGCCGCACTGTCTTCCCGGCGTGCACGTGTTCCCCTCCCTTTTCACGTCGTGTTCCCCGCCCTTTTCGTGCATCGACCAAAAAAAAAAAATTAATTCTGACTGGAACTGGCCGGAACTGCTTTTTTCGAGTTCCAGGAGTTCCACCCCAGTTCCGGTCGAATTAGCGGTTAAATCGAATTACATTTCTAATTGGACGGCCCAATGTGGAAACCTCTAGTTCCGGAACCGACTGAATTAGGACCCTAACTCCCCGGAACTGACGAATGTGGAAAGGGCCTAAGTCCGGGCAAGTGAAACAGGAGGAAATAATTAAGCGTACACGTATAAGAGCCACTACGGTATTTTGTCCCTTCGTCCCCGTTGGTGGCTGCGCCTGGCGCTGCCAACCAGGCATGACGTCAGGTCCGCAGGGACGGGCTTCTCGAACCGTCTAGAACACATTAAAGACCAGTACGGCTACAGGCCTCTCCTGAAAAATATCCAAATGTGCGTAGGTACCATCATAACGCGTGTGCAGTGCCGCTTGGCTGTCCCGTAACTCCCGTTCAGGCGCTAGGTCTGCCTACGGCGCAAAGGCCAAGTTCGTCAGCAAAACTTCTACACTTACTTCCACACGGATTGCCTCGGCTGCCAACTATACCGTAGTGGCTCTTATATGTGTACGCTTAATTATCGTACGAGGGCTTTTAGCGATTTTTGTTACGCGTACGGGGTTTTGGGGATTTTTTCTTAGTGTACGTAGGTAGATCGTACTGTAAGGGTATATCGTAGGTATAATTGGGAGGCAGTACCCTAGGGACAACATATGGAAGCCCATCATACGTATATCGTAGCATCTGAGGGTAATATCTTGGGATGCCGTACGAGGCCGGAAGGAGGTTTTTTTTCGGCCTGTACGGGGTCGATTCGTACATAATTAGGCGTACTGATATAAGAGCCACTACGGTATACTATGGCCTCGGCACTGGCGCCGGACTACAGTCGGCGCCGATCGACCGGGACGGATAATTTAATACCACAAATGGCATGTTGCATCCGTGCAACAATTTGAGTGCGTTGATTATTCTGATTTGGCACGCCGCAAAGGTGAAAACCATTTGCGTTCAGTTGATTATTATTGCTTTCCAACAGTACTGATTTACGCATTAGCGAGGCGCTAGGGCTGCGCCGGGGTTCGGGATGTGTCTCATCCTGGCCACCCCCTTCTCGAGCCAGGGCCCACGGTCGGTGCCCTTGTGCTGCGCAACCCCAAGACTGCCCAGGGGGCGGCCCAGCACGTGCTCGTCCGGGATCCACTTTCTTTGTGGCTCCTGCGACGCCTGACGGCTGGCCAACCCCCGGATGCACTTCTTTTTCGGGGCTTAACGTACAGCCAGGCTACTAGTAGGCTGCAGTGGGAAGCTGTGCAGGCCCGCATGGGCATCTCGGGGATGTTTTCCTTCATTCACAGCCTCCGGCATGGAGGGGCGACGCACGACGCCATCGCTGGCAAGTCGCCGGAGGCCATTCAGCTGCGCGGCCGGTGGGCTTCGGCCCGCTCGGTCACGCGCTACATTGGCCTCCACCGCAGCCTCCGGCTGGGACGCGACATCCCGCCCGCCCTCTGGGCTCATTAGGCCCTGGGTTTTGACCCAACGGCCTTCCGGCGCCACTTCGGTGGCGTCGAGTTTTGACGTCTTCATGTCTAGTTCATCTCTCGTCTTTTAGCTATCATCTGACCTCACCCTTGTGTGGGAGGTCAAGGGGGAACTGGTTTAACTAACCCGAGGGTGAACCTGGGTTGGGACAAAGTACCCCCATAGCTAGGTAGTTTAAGTTTTCTTTTTTGCATGTCCTACGTATTTTCGGCTGTTAGCCATGTAAGGAGATGTGGTTAGAGCAGGGGCACAGCTGCTGTGGGCTGGCCCTGCACATTCACGTAGTGTGCTCACCCTAGCATACAGATGGCCGTGTTGCCATCTGGTAGACATGTCTGTGTTATTCCACCGTATAGAGCTAGCACACATATTCATAATAAATTTGATGTTTTGTGGTGATGCATGCAAAGCAAGGCAAGGCCATAAATGGATTGACGTAAATGAAGCCTATTCGGCCTAATGTGGTTCCCGCTGCCCGTCTCTTCGACTGTTCCCACCTGAATCAGTGAATCCTCATGCTGTCATGCATTTACCTAAGTACTTACCTGAAGGTAAAAAAGTACTAGAGAACATAGGGGCAGGGTGCAGTTCTACTCGCCAAAAGCAATAGCATCTTTATTTCTGGATTTTTTAGCTGGCCGGGACAGGCGAACAGGCCTTGCATGAGCCTCGAAACCAACTTATAAACGGCAGTGAACAGCTATCGTCACGTCGTCAGCACGACTGATCACGATCAGCGGTGACCCGCTCGCTGTAATGATCTTCCTACGGTTCAGTAATGGCACCCCAAAATAAATTGGGCTGTATAGTGCTACTGACGAACAAACAGCAGAGCGAATTACCTCCTGCTTTTGTGGCGGGCCAAGTTTATTAGGTTAAGGGCACATAACTGCGATTGCCCTCATTCTGGGATGCAGCCTGCGAATTTGACCTGCAGAAGTCAAACAATTCTTATGCCACTATCGCGGGTAATTCTCGGTTGTTCTCGATATGCTACACAAGACGAGACGCAGTCTACATAGCTAGGTCAATGCGCTTGTGCAAGGGATTCCGTAAATTACTATTACCAGGATAAAGGTGGAACTGCCAAACGTGCTCAGGCACAAAAACGCAAGCAGAGCTTTGGTGAGTCCATGCCCCGCAATAGGAAGTCCCACCATACACTGGCTGAAATTCACCGTTCATCTTAGGGCAGCGAGAGCGCTGCCACTTGCGAGCATATAGATTGTTATTCAGTAACACACAGGCGCTGATTAGCGCTGCACTGATGTAAATCTTCTCAGCGTAGGACGTGAGATTTTGTGGCTTTCTCGCACTCTTGATATCCCCGGGGTTTCCGTCGTTCCTTTATTGCGTAGGGTATGCGAATCATCAGACTGGTGCGGCAATCGGCAGTTGCCCGTTTCTGAACTGAGCGTGCCGCATACCGGGCCACAAAAATTTCTAAATGCAGCATGATCTGGTCTAACTGCTCTTTGGTCGTCGTCTGGGTTTCACTTGTCCATCGCCTCGTGGCATCGCGCCCGCTGATGTGTATCTTTTTAAAAAAGGTTGGGCAAGGTAGACACTGGGCTGGCTACCTGGCTCATATGGGCAGGGACTTCCCCCTTGACCAGCGGCCCATGCGATGTGATTGCATGCAAAGGACGAGATGACAGACTATCATTGGACTTAACTCCCTCATCGCTCCTTGCTTTCTTGTCATTGCAACCCTGTAACCATCACACATAAGTATGTTTAAACTACAATCCTGCCATAGCTGATATCTTTTTTGTGCGCCATGTCCAGCACAATATCTTTTTGTCAGACGTAATTGTTCCATTTGCGATACGTTTTGTTTGATACATTGTTTATGCTGCCGTCGTCCCCCTGTTCTCTACTCAAGCAGTTACTGCTCTAGACTACTCTGTAACTGCTGACCAGACAGGTTACCGGTGACTCCGCCTGCCCCTTGCTGAGCATTATTTTATTATTTTTGTTATATCATGATGAAGCCTGAAGCCTCACCCCCTTCAGCCGGTTTAACCTCGCGTTCTTGCTGTTGGCCGTCTTCCCTCCCTGCAGGACGCGCCCGCGACATCCGCAAGCGACCTGCCAGGGTGCCCCTGGATACTCAGTGTAGGGACAACCAGAGCCAGCCGCGCCGTGCCAGCTGTCACCTCTCCAACAAGTACCACGCGACCTGTCACCTCGTCACCATCCCATCCCCCATTGCATAAATTCTCAACCCATCATCATCCATCGGCCCCCTAACCCATCCTCTCACCCACCAGAGTCACCATCCCATCCCCACCATAAAGGCATTCACCTCACCACAAAGGCTCCCATCCCCACCACAAACGCATTCACCCCCTCATCACTGGGGTACTAAAATACATCATCCATAATCCATCGCCCCCTGATCTCCCTCCTCCGCTGTACTATTACGTACCCATGCAACTGCCGTACGTGTCCTCACCACCTCCTCCCCCAGGCCCCACAAGGGCCAAGGGGTCCTCCTCCTCCCTCAGATCCCATCACTCCATTTCTATCCTCCTCCTCCCTTTCCTCCTGAGCCTCCTCCTCTCCCCCATCACCGCCTCTTCCTATAGCTATACCCCTGCCCCCCACGTCCCCACTCGCTGCGACCCCAGTTGCGCGGGCCACGGAACCTGCGACGAGGTCTCAGGGACCTGTGTCTGCCCCCCCTGGGTGAAAGGCCCCAGCTGCACCCAGCCCGCGCTGCCCTCCTGCATGGACGGCATCCTGCCCGCGGGGAACCTCGGGTGTGCGAGCTTTCTGACCACGTGCGCCTGCCTGGAAGAATGCGACCGGGAGGGCCTGTCCTATGGGTTCGACTGGCGGCCCCCCTGCGTCCAGGTCCGCGACTACAAGTCCCTGGCAGGCCTCACCAAGGCGGAGGCCACGCGCCGGCCCCTCGTGGATTTCGGCCTGCTCATGACCTACCACCGGGGGAGCCTCGGCCACCCGGGGAAGATCCAGGGGCCCGCCCCGGGCACGGGGGCCGGCAAGTCAGGCGGGAAGTTCAAGTACCTCCCCCAGTTTGACTGTGAGAATGCGTGCAGCGGCCGGGGCATGTGCATTGTTGGGAAGGACGGGAGTCCCTGGTGCTCTTGTTTCCATGCGGACGGGGGCGCGAGCCCCCGGCTCGGGCCAGGGTGCTCCGGGACCGCCCTGGAGCCGCTCCACGACTGCAACCTGCAGGCGAACAACTGCAGCGGCGCGGGCGAGTGCGTGCGGGGCTTCTGCGTGTGCCGGCCAGGCACGTGGGGGATGGATTGCTCACTGACAACCGCCCCTTCTGCGGTGACGGGTGCCAGCGGTTCTAAGCTAAAATCGCGCAGGACATCCCCCGGGGGCAGCGGGGGGGGCCCTCCCGTGGTCGCCATGGTGAGACCGGAAGCTATCGTGCCCGACTTTGACACGTACGTGCTTCTGAAGGGGCAGGCGGCGATCCGGCCCGGGTCGAGCGTGGTTGCCCCCACCCCGCCCCCCGCGCTTCGCCCCCGAATATACGTCTACGAGCTCCCCCCCCGGTTCACGACGGGGATGCACTTTGCGTACACATTGCACGAGGACTCGCGCAGCATGGAGCACAACTTCCACAAGATCCTCCTCACCAGCCAGCACCGCACGGCCGACCCCGAGGACGCCGACTTCTTCTTCGTGCCTACGTGGAGCCGCCGCGTGCCGCTCCAGTGGCAGTCGGGCATGGCGTTCCACCGCGAGGTATTCGCGCACATCCAATCGGCGTATCCCTACTGGGACCGTCATGGCGGCACTGACCACATATTCGTGAGCACGAGCGACTTCGGCGCGTGCGGCACGCACAAGGAGCACGCCAAGTCGCGCCTGCTCGCCGCGCCGGAGCTCGCGAGTGCCATCTGGCTGCACCACTACGGGCTCAAGGTGCTGGATGCGGGGGGAGACCACAGCCTCGGCCTGGGACCCTGCCACGTCCCTGGGCAGGACATCATCATCCCGGCCAACTCGTTCATTTACGACGCTTCGGTGAGGATTGGCAGTAGATAGCCGAGTCTTTGACATCTCTGTCTGCCTGCCTGCCTGCCTGCCTGCCTGCCTGCCTGCCTGCCTGCCTGCCTGCCTGCCTGCCTGCCTGCCTGCCTGCCTGCCTGCCTGCCTGCCTGCCTGCCTGCCTGCCTGCCTGCCTGCCTGCCTGCCTGCCTGCCTGCCTGCCTGCCTGCCTGCCTGCCTGCCTGCCTGCCTGCCTGCCTGCCTGCCTGCCTGCCTGCCTGCCTGCCTGCCTGCCTGCCTGCCTGCCTGCCTGCCTGCCTGCCTGCCTGCCTGCCTGCCTGCCTGCCTGCCTGCCTGCCTGCCTGCCTGCCTGCCTGCCTGCCTGCCTGCCTGCCTGCCTGCCTGCCTGCCTGCCTGCCTGCCTGCCTGCCTGCCTGCCTGCCTGCCTGCCTGCCTGCCTGCCTGCCTGCCTGCCTGCCTGCCTGCCTGCCTGCCTGCCTGCCTGCCTGCCTGCCTGCCTGGAGGAGAGATCAAAAGGAGAGATAAAGAGGAGAGATAAAAATGGGGAATGGGGGGGATATGGGAAGGGCAGATATAAACTTCACAACACAGGAACACAGGTACCTTCGCCACCATGCCCAGCTGCATGGCCAGGAGACACCAGGTTATCACCAAACTCGTGCGTATGTATCTATGAAGAAGCAAAGAGATTCTCGCGATTTCAAGGTACTTCCTTATCAAGCAGGGATCACGCGCGAGCTCAGAAATAGGGGGAGTAAAGCGTGTGTACCCGCGGACCTGGTTTCCCTGCGTGCGAGAGAGTGAGTGACTTGTGTGTGTGTGTGTGTGTATGTACGAGAGACACAGAGAGAGAGGGGGGGGGGGGGGGGGAGGGAGGGAGGGAGGGAGGAAGGGAGGGAGGGAGGGACGGAGGGACGGAGGGACGGACGGACGGACGGACGGAGGGACGGACGGACGGAGGGACGGACGGACGGAGGGACGGACGGACGGAGGGACGGACGGACGGACGGACGGACGGACGGACGGACGGACGGACGGACGGACGGACGGACGGACGGACGGACGGACGCACCGACGGACCGACGGACGGACGGACGGACAGACCGACGGACCGAAGGACCGACCGACCGGCAGGCCGGCAGGCAGGCAGGCAGGCAGGCAGGCAGGCAGGCAGGCAGGCAGGCAGGCAGGCAGGCAGGCAGGCAGGCAGGCAGGCAGGCAGGCAGGCAGGCAGGCACTTTATCTCTCCTTTTGATCTTTCCTCCTTTTCCTTCCTTAGCCCGCCTTTCGTTTTTCCCTTTTCCCTCTTCCATAACATGGAAGCCCAACCAACTGATAGCCCCAGATACCTGATGCAACATTTTCCTAAGCCAACCTTGCGAAGCCGTAGTGCCGACGATCTTTGTTTCTAACTTTTGTGTCATTGGTGGTGTTGTGAGGGTAGCACAGTACTCCGTGACATGCCTCTGCGCCTTCTGATCGTGCTTGTCTGATACCACTGGCCTGGCTAATCCTCCTAAATCTGGAAACGTCATTTTGCTATCGTCATAATGATTACTATCATGCGCTCCTGGAGCACATGCTGTCACGCGCTCCTGGAACACATGATGTCACGCGCTCCGTTAACACCGCCAAGCATAAAGACACAAGCCTCGTAACAAATGCCTTGTTACAAGCCTCATAACAAGTGCTATCACACGTACGCAGTCCACCACTCCCACATCGCATGTGCAGCATGGGTGCCATCACGCATCACTGCCACCATGCTCTCTTCTCCCCGCTTGCCATCTGGGCCTTGAGAACCCTGTACACCATGACCAGCTCGTTGCCACATCTGGCTATTTCTGGCCCCCCCATTTCTTGCTATTTTTTATCCCACATTTTCCGGCTATTTTTGACCCCACATTTCCGGCTTTTTTTGGCCCCCCGTGCCTCCAGGACTACATGCGGCCGACGTCGCTGGGATTCCTCACGCAGTCCCCCATGATTCGGCGCGGGGGTGTCATCAACACAGCGTTCTGGGCCAACCCAGCCAACCGGGAGGAGTACCTCAACACGGGCCGGGGTGCCGGTCGCAAGCTGAAGATGGACAAGCTGCTCTTTTTCGCGGGCGCGAGCGGGTTGAAGGGCACGGGCACGCATGGCGGCTCCAAGCAGTACGTTGATCCTGGAAATACATGTTTTAAAACTACAATCATTGTACAACTACAATTATTGTACACATATAGTGCAGAATTCTGGCCTGCGCTGGTTGTCTCCTTGATATATCGTACATCCATATGTATTCATTGAGAATGATAAGTTACGGAAGTGAGAGGGGCATGCAACGTAAGGAATTTATACCCCGAAAAGAGGAACCCGAAAGACAATAGTAATCATCCATATATATATAGTACTGCTATGCGGATAGATCTAGTATGTTGTAGTTGTACAATACTACTAATAGAAATAGGGCGTGGGAGACCAAGGAAGCCTTAGCACGCACGGCGGGTTCAAGAAAAACATGGATGAGGGGCTATGCAGATACCTGGTGTGGCTACTACGTCATGGACTATGCGTGGCTGCTATGTGTGGTTGCTTGGTGTGGTTGCTTGGTGTTATGGTGTACTGCATCAAAGTCCATGGGTGTCAGCGTGCTGGTTGTCTTCCAGATCACATTGAGCAATTATAATGAATTCTGGGTGCACTGCGGACGCAAGGGTGCTGGGTGCATTTCTGTGGTGATGTCCCACAAGAATTGCAATGGACGGGGTTGTCCTGCGGACGCAAGGGTGCTTCTATATTAGAATAAATACTGGGTGCATTTATGTGGGGATGTCCCACAAGGATTGCTTATTGCAATGGTGGGGTGTCCTGCGGACGCAACATGCTCGGTCCAGCAAGAATAATTGTTATTATGAGATTGGTGTGCAATAAGTGGGTTGTACTGCGAGGATTGCGTGTGCAATGGGTGGGGTGTCCTGCGGACGCAACATGCTCAGTCTAGCAATAATAATAATCATTTAGAATAATCATTTTTATGGGACTTGTAACTGCTGGTGTTGGTGCACTTTTCAATACTTACGACGCAGAGAATGTCTGCAGTTGTTGTTCTGCATAGACAGTAGCACTGGCTACTCCTATAGTTGGCCCGGGAGGAATGCTGTCAATATTTGGGTTAGGGACACCCGCTGAGCCAAACTGTCTTGTACTAGTCTGCTGTGGTCTGGATATCTTGGATTTTAGTATAGATTTACTCCAGCAACAGGTCTACATGATAATTAATTAATGCTCCAGCAACAGAAGTCTCCCACAGCTCCTTTTCAGCAGTTATGACTGGCACTACGCCACATTCTTTTTGGTGGATTCACTGGATTGCCTCCGTGTGCTGATCATTATTTGCTTCAACAGACATGCACCTCTTATGCATTTCCCAAACATTCACTCTCCCCTTAATCGTTTTCCGTCGGCACTCCAGGGACAGCCACGGCACGTTGTATTCAATTGCTGATTTGTTCCCCTGAACGTCCTACGTTTGTATTCCTCGGAACCTCATCTATTTGTATTCCTTGGAACAAATATACCAACCAACCACTTGCTGGTCCCTTCCAGGTACAGCCACGGCGTGCGCCAGCGCGTGTTCGAGCTGTTTGAGAACCGAACGGACATCGGCGTGGTGCTCAGCCGCAAGCGCGTGGGCAGTGCCTACGGCCACATGCTAGCAACGTCACGCTTCTGCCTCGCCCCCACCGGGAGCGGGTTTGGCATCCGCATCATGGACTCTGTCGTCATGGGCTGCATCCCCGTCATCATCTCCGATAACATCGACCAGCCATTCGAGGACCTACTGCCGTACGAACTGTACGTATGTGGATTATTTATAACGTCGATCGTTATGTCGTGTGTAATGTCAATTACACCTGTTCACTCCCAAGATTCAGCAGTCTTTACTGGGACAGTTAGTGGCCTGGGCCATCGTGAATGTATGGCAAGGTGGAACCGAATATGAAAACGATTGAGCACGTAGTGCATGCCCCCAAGCAACAGGGACGTGCCTTGGAGTCAAAGGCTTTGACTCCTAGCCTTTGAGTCCTTCCTAGCCTTGGAGTCAAAGGCTTTGACTCCTAGCCTTTGACTCCTTCCTAGCCTTGGAGTCAAAGGCTAAGAAGGAGACCTGGTGCCGTATGAGCTGTGCATAAAGTATGATCGTGGTCCTCTGAACATTGTTCTTCATGCTGAGATGGAAGCCTGGCTTCTCAGTGCTCATGAAGGAGCCCGTCAAATAGTTGACTTTGTTCCACTTAAGCGCTCGATACATGGTTTATTTATTGATTTGATGTATTCAATTTACGACCATGCATTTTTTGTTGATGCTGCAAGCCCTTCACCTGACCCTTGACCATTTCTTTATGTGCTGTTTTCTTTCTCTGCGCTCTTCTCTATGTGCTCTTGGTCGCCTGCCAATTTCATAACCTTGACAGCTTCTCGGTGCGCGTTGAGGAGCGCCGCATCCCTGACCTGCTGGACATATTGCTGGCGATCACCCCTGAGGAGGAGCAGGAGATGCACCGGCAGCTCGACTGCTGCATGGCGCGCTTCCTGTGGCGGTCGGTCATTCGCGAGCGGCCGCTGCCACCCGGCCCCGACGCGTTTGCCAGCATCATGGAGGTGCTACGGCGGCGCATCGAGGGCCGGGGCCACCTCCGCCTGAAGTCCTGTTGCGTGCTGGAATGACAGGAGTTGTCACGCCCATGTTAAGTTTTACACCGTATCAGTGAACTAATCAATCAATTGATACGCGCGATCCAATCGGAGAGCCACGGATTGTGCAGGAATGACAAAGGATGCATGTCGAGATTTAATGGAGTTACATTGAAGTGCGTTGCAGGTAGCATAGAGCCTCATTAGTGACAGGGCGAGGCGGTCAGTCGAGGACATTGCTGTGTAGGGTACATCAATAGTTGTCTCGCTTAAAAGAGTCTGCCGCCACCTCTGTGCGGAAGCCTTCACGGTTGGCACCCAACAGCCCTAAGAGAGGGTGGAATGAAAAATAGGCTCGTGGGATGTAATGTCACACATAAAAAGAACGTGACAGAGCGCTGGGAGCTGTAATATAGCACGTGCCTGCATTTAGGAGGCCCCAGAGCACTGTCGAGTGCTTTCAAGGTTTTTCCTAAGTGGTTTGTTAGTCACTTGGCTCCATGGGGAGGCCAGAAAGCACTCAAACTACTTGTGACAATGACAGAGGGCAAGCCTTCTTTGGGGGAAGCAGTTCGACCTCACTGGGACTCTGCAGAAACACTTGCCTCCCTTACCATGCCATATCCATGATTGTATCCTAGCGAATTGAACTTCAGTGTTACAGTGAGTTTTACTCGGGGGGCAAAGGTCTTTTTCTTAGAACTAGATAGCTGCTAGTCATCACGTTTACTCGCTGCACGTCTTATGCTATCTATTACAGAGCAGGCCACAATGAAATTAAACCTTGGAAACACTCAGCCCATCCGACCGCTGCCACCACCGGCTGCTTCCATCCTCCAGGCTGGGGATGGCCAGAGTTAGAAATCTGTCAGGGATATGAAATGGAGAAGGAACAGCTTCTGTACGAATTGTAGGAGGACCTGCAGGACGAGGATGTATTCCTATGTCGGTTTGACTATACCAAAGACATGAACTGCTGATTAATTAATTAATTAATTAATTAATTAGACTCGTGCTCCCGTTGGGGAGTCACGGAGCATTAACCCCGATGGATGGATGGATGGATGGATGGATGGATGGATGGATGGATGGATGGATGGATGGATGGATGGATGGATGGATGGATGGATGGATGGATGGATGGATGGATGGATGGATGGATGGATGGATGGATGGATGGATGGATGGATGGATGGATGGATGGATGGATGGATGGATGGATGGATGGATGGATGGATGGATGGATGGATGGATGGATGGATGGGTGCAAACAGTCCTACCGGTCTAATCTATCTTCATTGGCTACATACTACATCTATCTAACAGCATTCTAACTACAACATCTATCTAGGCAGCCGCACGCTGCCCTAGGGGAGCTATCTGGCGTGCCTCCCACGGGATTGCACACGCGGGCGCTTCCCCACTGGGGGGGGCTCGTTGTCCTCTATGACCTGGGCCCACTTGGCCTTGTCCATCATCTTCTTCCAAATTACGGAGAGGCCTAGGCCCCCCATGTCCTCTACTAGCTGTTCTTTGAAGGTGCGGGCCTTGCGGCGTCTAACATCACTGGGCCCGGCCCACGTCAGGAGGTGCCGGCCAGGCTGGGCTGGTCGCAGTCCTGCGGGGGGGCCACGTGAGGTGTCTACCTGGTTGGTGCGAGCTAGGTGCCCTACTAGCTGCAGGCGTCGTTGCGTAATGGTGCGGGTGATATAGGGCATGCCCTGGTACAGGTCCTCATTGCGGACATGAGCAGCATATCCTACTCTGAAAATGGAACGCAGCAGGCTGGTGACCGCGCCGTCCAGCTTGCGGGCCAGGTCGGCGGTGAGGGTCCACGTCTCGGCTCCATACGTGAGAACAGGAAGGACGAGGACCTTGAACAGGTCCTGTTTCTCGATCTTGCCCAGGGGCTTGCGCCACAGGGCCCGGTACTGGCGTAAAGCGTGCCAGGCGAGGGAGATGCGATGGTCCACATCAACCTCGCAGCTGGGGAGCAGGCTGCCCAGCAGCTTAACGCGGTCCCGATACAGGACTCGAGAGCCGTCTAGGAGATAGAGGGGCGGCGGTGAGTTGGTGAGCCCAACCGCCAGGGCCTCTGTCTTCTTGCTGACCTCAAGCCCCACTGCACGGGCCTCGAGAGCCAGGCAGTCAAGCCATGTCTGCACGTGCTCAGTGTCCTCGAAGAGGGTGGTGTCGTCTGCGTAGATGATGTCTGCCAGCCGAATCTCCGTGTCCGCACCGCCATGCCAGAATTTGTTAGCAACCTGCACTCCTGGTTCCCTGCCCACGATGCGGGCAAATCGCTTGCGCGCCTGAATCATTACGTATTTGACAACAATAATGAACAGGTAGGGCGACAGCACGCAGCCCTGCCACACACCCTTCTGTAAAGGGCATGGGGGCGTGGTCCCGTAAGAAGTGCGCACCGAAGTGGTGGACCCTTCATACAGGAACTGCTGATGAATGCCTCTTTGATACCAAAGACAGAGATGCTGTGCTTCTTCAAGGTGAAACTTCTTATACCTAATCACGTAAACGGAGGGGTTATTAATCACACTATGTGCATCAGCCCAAGAAAGGAAAATACTAGGCCATGAGGAAGTGATGTCTGCGTAGTATTTTGCACGGCGATTATCATAATCAACTTTACAATAGTCTGTAACTAGGCTAAATTTGCCATTGGGCAGAGGGACTAGCAAAACACTGGTAGAATATGGGGAATTACTAGGATCCCTTAAATCTGCTTCTAATAACGACACAAGTATTTGTTATAACTCTTATAATTCGGAGGGGCCCATACGAATGATACGATACATCGGAGAAAACCACCCGAGGAGGAGGGTATGAGAGAGTCTTTTCTTCAAAGACCCGAGAGGAATCTATAATAGACATGTAACGGACTTTATTGGTAAGACACGGAGGAACATGCGCAATAAAACATATATTGTCATTGTTGGTAATTGATGACCAGCCATAGGTCATGCAGGAGGATCACCGGGTAACTCAATAGGGGTTACATCTACTAGGGATAAATTCTCTACCTTACAGTGTCGTTCTGGCAACATGGGCTAATAGGTGCTATCAGGGAACCAGGTAACAGCTAGCCTCCGGCCCGAGGCTTACTATAACCATGGTGTCATGTTCTCGTCAGAAGGCAACAAATGTGAAAACGCTAGCTGCCCAAATCTAAGATTCCGCGGAACACTGAAAGTAAGAAAGCCTAGAAGCTACCAGCAAGGAATCGAACCTAGGACCACAGTGTTATAATTAATAGTGATTTTATGGCCTTGATGCCAATCTAAGCCCAACAATATATCAACAATCGTTATAGGGCCTATGGTCGCCACTAATTTAATCTGGCGACCCTGAATGAGGAGTGGTAAGGACACATTCCCCTGAGAGTGACTAGTGCGACCATCAGCATATATAGTGCACAATCACATGAGAGGCATGAGGGATAGCTATATGTAATCCTAGTCTCCTAACAAGGGCCTCGCTCACAAAGGAGCTGGCAGCCCCACTATCTACGAGGACAGAAACATTGAGGATATCATGAGGATGCAGAAAAGGGTCTACCACGGTAGTAGGAACGGTAAGGCCACCTTTTAGAAACATCTCGTAGGGGTGCAGAGGATGCAGCATCCATAGTAGTGACAAAATCAGGTAAACAAAATTTTTCTGAGCTTGGGGTACTAGCTGAGGACCTGACCAGGCTACCCCATGCTGACAGGTCTACTGTTTTCCCTCCCCCCCCACATCATCCAAGGGAACGAACCCTGGAGGAAACCCCGGTGAGAAAGCCATTGCTGGAGAATCACGAGGGTATTGAGAGGGGACGGCATCCTGATCATAATAATGGGGATTCACTAAGGAGCCTGTCTGTACAGCATTTAACCTAGAGGGTTAAGGAGCACAAGAGGAACGACCAGAGGGTGGGCGAAGGGGAGAGGCCCACTGAGGAGTACGCGGAGGGCGGGCATTGGGATGAGGGGGGGGGGGGCAGAAAGAAACTTGGGGCACTCCCCCTTAAGATGGCCCACCTCATGACAGTGATAACACGTGATGTGAGACACATCCAATGCAGATATATCTGTAACACAAATATCTAATTCTTCTACATATGCCTCTTCTTCTTCAGGAGTGAGGACAAGGTTATGGACCCTAGTACACAAAGGAGCATGAGCATACATAAAATCAGCAACACGGAGGAGAGGGGTAGGAAGAGGAGTGGTAAAGAAATCTGCTACTCTTAATAGATGCTGTCGCACATGCTTGAGGGGTAGATCAGTGAAACGGTAGGCAGAGAACTGGCGTTTTACCTCACGTAATAAGGGGCTACTGAGGCCTTGAAGGAAACGAGCACGTACTTCTGCGCCCGACAAATCCCTACTAATACGTACCATCTGTGCATCAAATTCTTTCATATACTCCTTAAACGATTTAGTACCTTGCTGCAGAGTACCAAAGGCTAATCTATCCTGCCAATCTGCATCATGAGGAACTAGATGACTCTCTAACCTCTTAAACAATTCTGCTACTGAGTTAGGGTAGACATGGGAGGCCAAAGATTCACACTGAATGAGGTTAGCAAGCTCAGGGGTAATACAGGTAGTAAGATAGTGAGGGACTAAAACACCATCAGCTAGGAGACGCCATCTATTATGATTTTGCCACGACTCTGTGTTCTGGGTAAGCAGCATAATAAAAGTGAAAAACTGTTGAGG
Source organism: Mesostigma viride (assembly GCA_009746045.1). Classification (NCBI taxonomy): domain Eukaryota; kingdom Viridiplantae; phylum Streptophyta; class Mesostigmatophyceae; order Mesostigmatales; family Mesostigmataceae; genus Mesostigma; species Mesostigma viride. The sequence goes on along the minus strand of RPFO01000165.1, from coordinate 3,463,201 downwards.
GGAAGACTTGACATCTAATTTGGGAAGGTTAGCAAAGAGGGGAAGAGCAGGGGGCTTAGGAGGATGGGAAGGATCAGATCTACCCATGCGACCACTGTCTTCTACTGCTACATAAGAGGGATAGAAAGAAGGAAGAGGAAAGGTTTTGGATAGGGGTCTAGAAGGGCCACCGTTTCAGGCTGATGCCCATAGGAGAAGGGGACAGTATATGGTTCACGAAGGGAGGAGTAGGCAAAATGATCATAATTTCTGTCATCTAGAGGCATGGTGCTGAAATCACTATTAACTTCTAACTCTGCAACGCGGGAAGGGACCTGGGCAGCCTCGTAGGCCGTCTCAGGGTAGGACCAAGAAGCAGGAGGATGAAATGGAACTGCACTAGGGCGACCAGAAGGTCCTACAGGGGCAGAGGTACGACCCATGTTATAAGCAGGGATGGAAGGAACAGGGTGAGGAGGAGGCCTAGAAGCATTGTCAGGAAGTGAGGACCTAATTGAGGGTTGAGCCAAGGTTGCAGGAGGGGCAGGGGCCTGGTTCAGGGTAAAAGAGGGGTCTTCACTAAATCTGACATGCATACGTTGTTCAAAGGTAGGAGGGGTAACAGAGGAACGACGACGACCACTAGTGGTAGGGGAAGGAGGTGAGGTACGTAGGATACCTTGAGGAGTGAGATGGTGTACCGTTTCCAAGGAGTCCCGTCTATTACCACTAGTATTGTTGTTATTATTATTATTAGTATTAGTATTATTAGCGGTAGGTATAGGTGACATCCCTCCACCCACTGGATCCATGTTTAATATGAGGAAAAACAATTAAGGTTTCATTAAGAAAAATTACAGCAACCTAAATTAAAGCAAGGAAAAGGAAAGAATAACCTAAAATCTGATCAAGGATTTAATAAAAAGGAAACAAAGGAAGACACTTAAGCAATGAGAAAACATGCTCCTAAAAGGTAGGGCGTGGAGGGGACGGAGGAGTAACGAATTAGATTATCAACATGAATCAGCAAGTGCACCGAAATCTCGAGGACGAGCCTGAAACCAGCGCCCGTTGGTAAATAAACATCCGGCTCCAGATTCTGCACGACAAAGCATCTAAGAAAACACAGCAGCATGCACGGAAAAGAGGTGTGGTCTAAAGAGACGCTAATCGTCCCACTATCCAGCCCTGTTGAACCGGCTAACCCACTATCTAACGTCAAACAGCACCATGCAGCAAGGAAATGCACACACAGAAGGAAAAGGAAAAGAAACTAGCTACGTGAGGAGTTCATCCGCTTTGAGCAGGTCTAACTTCTAGGCAGGGCGTGTCCCGAATCGGGCAGCACTACCCCCCTAGCTTGCAGGCGACCCGCCCATTACCTGTCAAGAGGTTGTCTTCTTCTGTACCCTGGCCGCGGAAGGCCTCTGGCGTATAAGGTGACCGATGCAAGGGAATATCGTCGCGTCCACCTAAACTATCTCCGCTACCATTGTTACGCCCTGGCTCCTCTCTATTCCAAACGCCTAGCCTGACTTCACCTAAACTAGTGAGGATACCTAGTGATGAGGAGCTATGTTGTGGAAAGACCTGGGACGTGACGACTCTGTTCTCAATGCATTCTATTATATAATACGCCATACACCGAATAAAACCAGGGTACTACTAAGGAAACACTACTACACTGCCATGACCCTAGCTAATATGTGTTAATTCATAACACACGCTGGGTCAATTCACGAAGGACAACTGCTGCATAAATGATCGTACCCTTCCTGGGAAGTTAGGGGTGGGGAGAAAGAACAACACCATATTTTGCTTAACGAAAATGGCTGACGGCGGTATGGCTGACGGCGGAGTTCAGATCTTTTGCGTCTGAGCCCCAAATTCGGTCAGACCACTTGCATTCGATGCGCCTTTCTAAGACGCACTTGCCAGTATAAACGGTTACGGCTGCCACGCAGTATAGACAAAGTTACGCACGTGACCAGCTATGACGACTCCCAAAGCAAAACGAGGGCTGGAAAAGGAGCTGGCACAGCTTCCCAGCGCCCAGCCCAACCCTCTCGCCCTCGCCATTGTTCAGCCGACAGGCTTACCCGCCAAACCCTCGCCAAGCGCCTCGCCTGAGCCCAAGAAACCCTGCCACGATCGAAAATGGAGCGAGTTCCTCCCCGGCGACCGACGATTCTCCCTCACCGAGTGGCAAGAGTTGTCGCCGCAGGAATGCATTGAGGTTCTCCAGTTCCTCGAACAGGAGCGGAAGCTCTTCGTGCCCAGGAAGGGGGCGGCTATCGACTACAATGGAGACATGTCCTGGCTCTATGCTTTGAACGAAGTACAACAACGCCTGATTATCCTGACCAGCCAATTCCAGATCCGCCTCGGCGACATCACCAGAACGCTCCGCACCCCAGCCCCCGCACAGCCGGCAGCGCCATCGGCTTCCTCCCTCGGCAAGGATGACATCCGCGCAGTGCTGGAGGAGCACGTGACCTGGCCGCTGGCCGAGCAGCTGACATCGCTGAACACCACGCTCAACACGGTCGAGGCCCGGGTCTCCAACGTGGAAACCAAGGTCGTCCACAAGCTACAACCCCAGTTCACGGCGCTACACACCACGGCGCAGGCTTCGGAAACGCATGCTGCACTTGTCTCTCGCCTTAACCAGGTGGAGGGCAAGTGTGGCGTGCTCCTGAAGAAGCTTGAGGCCATCACCGCCCACACCGAGGCCCTGGCCACACAGGTCCCCAAGATAGCGGAGCAGACGGCCACCATTGCATCCCAGCCACCCCGGCAGGATGCTGGCGACCTCCCGCCGCTCTCCTACGCGGACCTGCTGCGGTCAGCGACCGCCTCCACCACCGACGCCATCGCCACAAAGCTCCAGGAGCTGGAGGACCACCGCCAGGCCCAGCAACGGGAGGTCACCGATCGCGCTCGCCGCGAGTGCCGAGTGGTGCTACGTCGCTTCCCCCAGAAGCCAGGTGAGACGTCAACCTCTCTTGCTGACGAGCTCAAGAACCAGCTTCTTACCCTCATGGGCCTGGTAGGTGAGGTAGAACTGCGTGGGTGCCACCGCCTTCCCCACTCACGGGACAAGGCGGCCCCCCCACCAGTCCTACTCACCTTCCCCTCCCCTGAGGATAAGCAGCGGTTCCTCTCTCGTCGCAAGCGGTTGCACGACCTCACCTGGACGCTGGATGACGACCTCACCCCCGCTCAGCAACAGCAGCGACGCGACCTGTGGCCGGAATACCTCCGCCATAAGCAGGACCCCCAGAAGCCCAAGGTGTACTGGAGGGGCGGGGACCTGATGATCAACCACAAGATGTGGACGCCCCCAGCGGGCTAGAATAGCAATAGCCCTAGCTTGTAACCATTGGCGTCACTGCCGCTAAGGCAGCCATGCCTAGCTGTGCCAACACACCTAGTCACGTGCCGCCAACGCACGGTACACAACCAGCCATAGCCTTAGCCTAGTCCTAGTACAGCCATGCTACGCCCTGGCTATGTTCAGATTACTTGCCCACGCTCCTTGCTATGATATGCTCACATGGGTCTTATTGCACCCACAGTTTGCCGGATCGTTAGCCTGTCCTTTTCGCTAGCCGCGCCCGATTGCAGCTGTGGCATGCCTTTGGCATGAAGGAGACTGGGGGTCTCTGCCCTTTCTCCTGTAGTGCACACACAGGGATTAAAAGCACTTCGGTGCTCCGTGACTCCCCAACGGGAGCACGAGTTTAATTAATTAATTAATAAATGATCGTCGACAGCGTGTACGCTCGGGCCGACATTGACCCTCGCCTACAGGACCAACGCATGTCCACAAGGTTCACACGGAGGATAAAAGGACCACTACTGAAGTACGCAGCGCGGCGCGACTGCACCGAACCACCATACTGTACAATTGCCACGTCACAAGGCCCGGTACCGACCGGCCGGTGGGTTTTTGGAAATCACACCCGGTGTTGGCAACACCCGATGACAGATGACAACGACGAGAGGCTACGGTACGCGTCGATAAATACGGGTAACGCTTGCGAAAGGAACGGTGTGGGCCGATAAATACGGGTAACGCTTGCAGACGCGTCGGCATAAGCGGGAAACATTGTGATCAGGGACGAAACGAACGAAAAGCGCAGCCTACTGGCTCATACTTGCGAAAACCGTTTGTGGGTCAAGATGGCGGCCTGTGGGCCATACCATGCCAAGGCGGCCGCGTAAAGTGTTTATGAACGATGATTTTGAACGTGGCGTAAAAACGACTTCCTGGCCACCACGCCGTTGCACCCAGTACTCGGTAGAGCTTGCCGCATCACAGCACTATCCGGGGTTGAGCCGTCAGAGACTGCTAACGTGTTCAAGGTTTCCTTTGTTGGAGAATGTTCAAATGTGAAGGAGAAGCTTGATCTGTGCTTGGATTCCTGTGGTCAGGCACAAAATGAACGTTTGGTTACGACCGGGGAGGACGGCCATGTTTTGGAGTGCACATGCCGATTTCCAGCCTTTGTAGGCCTCCCATGCCGCCATTGTTTAGCCGTTGAGGTGCATCTTCATCAGTGCAAGCAGGTGCCGATTCAATTGGTGTGCGATAGGTGGAAGCAACTAAAGCCGGACACTATTGAGAGCCAGCTACAATTCCAACAGATGGTAACTGTACACCCTGAGAACAGCCGTGATGATGATGTCAACGTGGATGTCGCTCAAGGCACGGAGCCTACGTATACTGACATTCTCGCTCACATGAAGGCATGGGCTTCTTTGGCGCATGAGGGTCGTTGTGGCTCGGATTTTCTCAGGCGTTGTAAGTCATACTGACAGCAGAAGACACTGCCATAAAGTCAGGTCAGTCACAATGCGACACTGCCGGGAGGGGATGGAAGTGCTGCTCGCTTGGTAGAAAACCCTTTAGGTCCTCCACCCCGTGGTCGGGGAAAACAACCACGTAAACAAAGAGCACACCATCCCAACGAGCCACCCACGTCAAAACGCAAGGTCTCTGCAACTCTTGGTGGAAGCGTTGTCGGTGAGGCTACGGGTACTTCGAAGCGGGCCCGGGCCCGATGCGGGTTCGTTGCTTCTCTTGGTCACGGCAACTGCCCTAGCAATGCCGCGTCTGCTCCAAGTGTTGGCAGTGCTTGTTCGCAACCCCAACTCCCATGAGCGAATATGAAACTGCAACCTCGATGCACCTTCACGAGGTCAATGCCCTCATGGATCATTTGGAGGTATTTGCTGGCAATGTTGCTAGCATGGCAGCGCTTGCTTAGTGCAATAGGGAAGGTGCAACTTCTATGCACCACAGGCTGCCTACATCCTTTCCGGCACATCCATCTTCACGTTAACAATCCTAAGTGGGACAACATGTGTATCCTGGCTACATTTCATCTGTGTTTGTTGTAAGTTGGTGCGTTTCCTCGGCCATAAAACTTCGTATCAACATTGAACATCTTCTTGCCGTAGTGTAATATGAGTATCTCAAACATATGTGCCGGGCCATTGTCTTGCTCCCGAACATTTTGCGGTGTTTGGCTTTAAGCACTATAATGGAATGTTGGAGTTGTGGTGTCCATTGTAGTGCTTGTTGGATGACTCCATGATCGTGAGATGTGGCCTTGAATCTCATGTGTGTATTTTCTTTCAACGATGGACTTGAGTGCTTGGCTTCTTTGCGTTACTTATACATGTGGCGCCAACTCCTCCCAAATGTACAAGGCCACCCCCAGACATGGAACCATGCCCTTGCTTACACACTTGCAGGTGCGGCGCATGGTGGACGGACCTACGTGGCGCTGCATGCGACATATCTTCTTGCTGCTGCGGCCCGGCTACTATTGCTACACTTATCATCAAGGATGTGGCATATCAGTGGTGCCATCATCATAATGATTGGCAATGTTTGAAGCTCAATCAGCCATCATGGTGTGGACAGTAGGCCTAGTGGCCCTTGCTTGCGATGGAGCCGTGGTGCCATCACTTCCCCCGGTGGACATCTGTGCTTCCCATCAGTTCCAACGTTCACTACATGTGTTGAGCCACTCATGTTGACGGTGGTTCAAGCATGGTTGAAGCCAGCCTGAAGTGGCTGGTTTGGCATGTGCCGATTCAGTGGCTAGACGAGTAGTGGGCTCTCAACCCACTCGGGTGCAAAAAGCGAATCTTCACTGGTAGTTTGACATGTCAGGCTTTGTTGGTGAAAGCTCGTGTAGGCTGTCCAACTGAGTGGTGGTTTCAATGGCCGCCGCCGCCTCCTCCTCCGGGCCGCCGCCGCCTCCTACGGGCCGCTGCCGCCTCCGGGCCGCCACCGCCTCCTACGGGCCGCCGCTGCCGCCGCCGCCTCCGGGCCGCCGCCGCCGCCACCGCCTCCTCCGGGCCGCTGCCGCCTCCGGGCCGCCGCCGCCTCCTCCGGGCCGCTGCCGCCTCCAAGCCGCCACCGCCTCCTCCGGGCCGCCGCCGCCGCCTCCTCCTTCGGGCCGCCGCTGCCGCCGCCGGCTCCGGGCTGCTGCCCCCGCCGCCTCCTCTGGGCTGCCACCGCCTTAGCCGGGCCGCCGCCGCCGCTGGCGTTGGGTAGTGCCATGCATTGTGGTACCAACCCAAGGTTGCTGTGGGAGTTCCCTTGAACCCTGAGTGCCCCCCCTCAGGATAAAATTACTGGATGTTCCCTAGCAACCGCCACCATTAGGGAGGACAGTCAATACTTGCTGACCCACATTTGCTTGACATGTCAATATGTAACAACCAAATCTGACTTGTTGTTACATCCTGAGTTTTGTAATAGTTTGGGATTTTATTTGAGGCCTTTTGGACAAGTATTGAGCTAGTTATGAGGTTTCCCACGTGCAGATATATTTTGAGACCTGGACTTTGTCAACTGACTTGTTTAGACCCCCATTGGTCGTGGCCTGATCCACGTGGGGTTATTAGTTTGTCGGTTCTGCCAAGTCTTAAATGATCCTTTATGACTCCAGTGCTTATCAAGATTCGGTGATTCCACGTCTGGATTCTGCCAGGCTGGTTTGTGTGCTCTTCTGTTACGTGTCTAGTTAGAGGGACGAAAGAATCTTACCTTGTGATGCTGTAACCTGATTGGTCCATTTCAGGCTAACGGTGGAGCATGCTCGACATTAAAAAAAAAAAAATTAAATTATAACATGCCTCCGTGGGGAGGTCATGTAGCACATATTCCATGATGGATGGGGTGGAGGAAGCCGCGTGATCGAACTATCCTAACTCTAGGCTATCTAGAAAATCCCAACTACACTACTCATCAAAACGCCTCCGCCGCTTGGGGGGAGGTGGCTTGCCCACAGGGTCGGGCGTGTGCGCCTTGACAATCTTCTTCCACCGCGTCTTGTCCTGCATGGCAGTCCAAAGACGGGAGAGAGAGTGGATGCGGTGCTCAAACTGGGCTGGTACCACTAGGTCGTCCAGCAACATCTGAACGTAGTTCGTGACAGGTTTTCCTACCCTTTTGGGAATGTCCTCGGGGCCAGGCCAGGTTAGAATGTGCCGCCCTGGCTGGCCAAGCCGCTGGGCCGGCCGGCCAGACCGAGGGTGGTGTCGACCTGGCTGGTGCGAGCAAGGTGTCCTACAAATGCTTTCCTACGCTGCCTAATCTCGTCCGAAACACGAGGCATGCCATGATACAAAGACTCTGATGACGGACGCTCGGAAAAAACTACGGGACCTGTCGGAGCATCCTGTAAACCGTGCCGTCTAGCCTAGCTGCCAGTTTGGGTGGGAGGGTCCACGCCTCGGCGCCATACGTGAGCACCGTGAGGACGAGGACCTTGAAGAGCATGCGCTTGCGGTGCCCGCTCAGGCCCTTCGAGCGCCAGTAGGGTGTGAGCGAACGGAGCTTATAGTCAACAAAAATGAAGACCAGCGGCAAACTGTCAGGGGGAAGTCGACGCACCTCCTCCATCAACCGGCGCGCGACAAACACAGCCATGACAGTGTTACGATCACGACGGAAACCCATCTGAGACTCACCCAGGTGTGGGTCCAGCGCGGCGCGGAGCCTGTTCAGCATCATGCGCATGAAGACCTTCAGCGCGGCGCTCTGGAGGCAGACACCCCGGTAGTTGCCCGGGTCAGCAGCAGAGCCCTTCTTGTACAGCATGAAGCGGATGGCCGTCTGCCACTCAGCAGGCGGAGGCTCGTCAGAGAGCAGGACACGGTTGCAGAACGCCAGCAGAAGATCCCTAACCGCCAGATCAGGGGTCTTCAGCAGCTCAGCAGAAAGGTGGTCGGCACCGACCGCCGCATCGTACCGCAGGCGAGCAAGGGCGCCGTCCAATTCCTTCAAAGTGAAGGGGGGACGACGTCGTCAGTGGCAAGGCAGCCCTCCTGCAAGGCGGGGACTTGGTAGTCCGCGGCCGAGGAGGGGGGCGCTGGCGGCGGCGGGGGTCCGGCGACCCCGAGGCGGGCGGCCGTCTCGGGGTGAAGCGGCGGGGGGGGGCGCGAGCCCCACTGGTCAAGGAAACATTGTGGGCCAACCAGCGGTCAAGGCTGACCGGCGCCGTGCCGTCCCCCGTGTGCTCCACCGGGGTGCGCTGCCGCCGGCCGCCGAGCCGGTCGAGGTGGTATCACATGTCCTTGCCCTGGTTGCGAGCCTGGCAGGCCTTGGCATCCGCGATGCACTGGGCCGCCTCCGCGTCCTGAGCGTGCTCGTAGGCCTCCACAAGGGCGGCCTTGAGCAATGGTTTCTGCAGCGGGTCCCGGTTACGCTTGAGGCGGTGCCCGGCGGCCAAGACCTGGGGGTCCTGGCGGTAGAGCGGGCCGGGGCGGCCGGCGGGGCATGACCGGCGGGTGCCGGGCCGCCAGCAACGGGCCACGGGCCGCAAAGCCCGCAAAAATGGCGGCGTTGGGGGCACCCTTGTCCAGCTCGTCGACGTCCGCCCGGGCGTCCAGGGCCGACTCCTGGCGGCACCGGTTCCGCTCGTGCTCGGCGTCCGTCCAGTCCTCAGGATCTCCCCGGACCGGGCGTAGAGCAGACCAGTCAGGGCGGACCAGTGCGGCGCGGCGCGCGGGGACGTGGAACCGGAGCCGAAGGGTCGCGCGCACCAACCAGCGGTCAGAGCACACCGTGGGCGTGTCAAACATTCGGGCGTCCAGAACCGAGGTGCACCTGGGCTGCCGTACCACCACGTAGTCCAGACAGGCCTGACGGCCGTTAGGGCCACGAAAAGTGACCCAAGTCCTGTGAGGGACGTTGGAATTGGCAGTTGACAGCAACCATCCCGCTATCCCGCAAAAAGGCAGAGAAAAGGGGAGTGTTGGCGTTAGCTTCCGTGTCAGCAGGCGCAAAGCGACTGCCAGCAGTGCCCACGGGGAGCGTAGCATTGGCGTCGAGCAGCATAACCAAAAAGTGGCGGGCCGGAGTGACCCCCTCAAGGTTATGCAAAGACTCGAAGAACTCTTGGCGCTCCGACTCAGGTAGACCACTATGGGGTGCATAGCCCACCCCCACCGTGAGGTGGTGCTTAGACCGCCCCTCGACGGAGGTGAAATGGGCTACCATAAGGCGTGGGGTTAGGAACTTAAGCGTACTGAGGCTAGCAACTGCCAACGGCGAACACAAAAGACCAACACCACCTTGGCCTGGCGTCCCACTTCCAGCGAAGTAGAAACGCCAACCGCCTGCAAGGCGGTTAGTGCTCACCGTGCCAAATGGCACCTGGCGACGGTGTTCCTGGACGCCTAGAATAGATACACGATGCTCTATGCAAAATGCGACTAGCTCCTCTACCCGGCAGCTATGGTCGTCATCTGCTAGCAATGCTCGACATGCACGTTGATATTAGGACGTATGGGTTGCCATTGCTGGAACGTTTGTTGTGATCTAATCTAACATGGTATAATGAGGTTCGCATTATTCATCCATCCTCAAAGCCTCTTGCTCGTTGACCACTTTCAGTTCCACAGAAGTAGTCAAGGATATTACTTGTCTAACTTACTGAGATAACTAGACACAAATCACACAATTATCAAGGAGACAATTATATTTCTTGATCAACGCATCTCTCGATTTCTGGCCTGCGCATGCGCTGGTTGTCTCCTTGATATTTCTTGATCAACGCATTGCGGTCCAATGTGGTGTGAGCAATTGTTTGTTAAGCCGCGGTATGATTGTGTGCACGAGTTTAATTCATCAACCCCGATGGATTCGATTGACTAGATTAAGTGAAGATATAACGGCAGGCTCGAGCTACCATGGTCCGGATTCTCCCGATTCTGGCCTGCGCTGGTTGTCTCCTTGAGATTAAGTGAGACAACTATGCATGCGTTTTTATGAGTAGTGTAGTTAGTCGATTTTCTAGATAGCTTAGAGTTAGGATAGTTCGATCACGCGGCTTCCTCCACCCCATCCATCATGGAATATGTGCTACATGACCTCCCCACGGAGGCATGTTATAATTTAATTTATTTTTTTTTAACTATGCATGCCTGAGATGTATTAATTAATTAACTTATTAAAATCCTGCTAGCCCCCGTTGGGGAGTCATGGAGCATTAATCGCGACGGATGGATGGATGGATGGATGGATGGATGGATGGATGGATGGATGGATGGATGGATGGATGGATGGATGGATGGATGGATGGATGGATGGATGGATGGATGGATGGATGGATGGATGGATGGATGGATGGATGGATGGATGGATGGATGGATGGATGGATGGATGGATGGATGGATGGATGGATGGATGGATGGATGGATGGATGGATGGATGGATGGATGGATGGATGGATGGATGGATGGATGGATGGATGGATGGATGGATGGATGGATGGATGGATGGATGGATGGATGGATGGATGGATGGATGGATGGATGGATGGATGGATGGATGGATGGATGGATGGATGGATGGATGGATGGATGGATGGATGGATGGATGGATGGATGGATGGATGGATGGATGGATGGATGGATGGATGGATGGATGGATGGATGGATGGATGGATGGATGGATGGATGGATGGATGGATGGATGGATGGATGGATGGATGGATGGATGGATGGATGGATGGATGGTGTTACGTCCTAAACTTCTACCTCCACCTCTACCTCTACTGGGCCTGATGCTACCTAAATTGGTCAGGCCTCCTCTACTCAAACCCCTAGCGAAAGACGAACGAGACGGAGCTGATCTCAATGCATTCACGTATGTGTTGCTATAATACGCCATACAACCATTTACCCGAACCCGTTTATTCCAGGAATAGAGGAAGGAAACACACTACACTGCCGTGACCCAAGCCTATATGTGTTAATTCATTTAACACACGCCGAGTGACCACACGAGGGGTAGAACGTGCATAAATGGTCACCAACGGTCCAACATGCTCGGGCCGACCTGGCCCTCGCCTACAAATGCACAGGCAGCTGCACAGATGCACGCTGGTCCACTACATTCTACCAAAGGATAAGGACCACTAATAAAGTACGCGGCGCGGCGCCCAAAAGCACCCAATGTACCACAGTTCTGTTACGAGGACAATAGTGTCCCAGTTGGAACTACACGTAAACCTAAGAACAACCGAGGCAAGGAACCTAATTTACGTCCGTAACTACAACGAATTGTTACGCGACGTAACACCTCCCCCCCCACAAAGGTAGGGAGCCCTCTCCCTACGCACAGGGAGGAAACCAAGGGGTAGGAAACCTAATGCACCCAGCACACACCAACACAATCGGCAGGCCATCCAAGATACAAAGCACCAACGTGTTAACTCGGTTCCACCACCACGCCGGGAGGTGTAGGGTTAGCCAGCACCAAGCCTGGTGGTAGGTTCCCCTAACTGCCTGGAACAGAGTCCTTGCCGGGGGGAACGGCACTGGGCAGGACACACAGAGTAAACAAATCAGTACCAAGGACCAAGAACGACCAGTCAACTGGCCAGAATATGAGGGCGACTCTATATACCGGAGGGACAACACCCTCAGGTCGGGCCTAAGGCCCTCTATCTAGTTGCCATCCGTCTGGTAAGTGCCACGAGAGGCCAGCAGAACATCCAGGTACGCCTGGTAGTGGGCCACATCATCGGCATTGTCATTCCTATATACAGTGAGGAAAACATCGGCCCACACGCCATCAGGAAAAAGGCCCAGAAAGGCCCAGTAATACCTATGCTGCGTAAGAACGACCTGGCCACGGGCCCAGTCCAGGAAACCACAGGCAAAGAGGCGTAGCCGGAAAGGCTCTACCGCGATCAAGCAGAGAGCCCGCAGGAGTAGGCGATGGTACCGGATCCGAGGGCGCAAACCCGTCGGGAAGAACAGATCTACCAGGGGCTCCACGTTAGACGGCCACATCCGCATGTGCCAAACCTCACGGGAGCGCCACCGACGAGCACACTGTCGCGACCCGAACGTCTCGAGGTAGTCGCTAGCCCGAGGAGGAGGATGGCCACGGGAGTCCAGACCCTGGCCCGGGATGGGCGCTGGACGACGGGCATCCCACTCCAGGATGGGCTGGAGAACCGTGCTGTACGTAGCACCCGGCACTGCAGGAAACTCTACCGTAAGGGCATCTGAGGCCATAATGCCCAGAGGCGGAGGGTAAGCCCACTGGAACCCACCGTAGGTGTCCAAGTCATTGTGACGCCTAGCCCAGCGATACAGAACGCGCCGAACCAGGATCTCGCCCTGGAACACAGGATCAGCTAAAATAACCATATCAAAAGGAGGCCGATCAGTCTCAATGGGTAGGCCACGGTCCCGCGGCACCCGACACACCTGGGAGAACCCGTAGGACATGGGCGAGATGGCAAGCTCGGCGGAGGCGCGCGGCAGGTCACACTGTCGCGTACTCGTGCCAAACTCCCTGCACTGACAGTAGCCCACGACCTCGTTGGCCCTCATGAGGTATGGCTGCATGAGTGATCGATGGGCCAACATGCTAGCCTTACCCCACTAGTGCTGCCCACTTTTCTAAGACGAGAAGCCAGTGCCAACTGCACTTCTCAAAAAGGTGAGACCTGAGAGTGAGGTATGGCTAGGTTAGGCTTCACACTGTGTTCTTTGTTGCAAATGAAATAACGTTTTTATTACCAATACTCTACCTAACTTGGCAGCTCTGTTTCAGCAATGGCTGGGCTCGATGAAAGAAAGGAGGGCTGGCCACACTTGCCACGCACCACCATGACCAAGACAGAGTTCAAGGATCCACACAGAGCTACATCCAACGCCCTGGTGGAAACACACACTTATCCCAATGAATGCCTTACACTTACGCAATATCTTGCGTCAGCCTTACCTCGTAGCCACGCTCAGTATCTGATCCTGACGACAACCGCTTTGTCGTCCATACTGCTTCAATTACACCAAAGCTACTCCGTGGCACTCGGCTTTGGTCAGCACCAAGACCTAAAAGTACACAAAATCCTAAGTCGTTGTCTGCAACGACTCCCTGTTCCGCATATGAAACATATCATCTAGCACTTTCTCTTTAGACGACAAAATCAACTAGACAACCTGGGTAGGCCAGAAATCCCAGACGACAAAATGCCCTTGTCGCAGAGCACTCCAGTGTCGACTTGCCGACCCCTGAGCTTGCCAAACAACTATATCACCAACCAAGCATGTACGACAACTAGCTGGCCCTGACGAGAAAAGCTGCCTTGTCGCATTCACAAAAGCGGCTTGCCAGCCTGCCGAATATCAATGCCAATATTGCACGACATTATCTACCTGCAGCGGACAGTTCTCGAAATCAATAACGCGCCAGCTTGCGTGCACGTGCATGTTCAGCCTGCACGATCCGCATAATTGCCAGGCTGGCAGCCTAGCTTGGTCCGTGTTGTAGTCCAGCAGCCAGTGCGTGCTGCTTGCCAGCGTTGGCACTGACCTCCTGGTGACGCATGTCAGTACCGCTGTCAACTCCCCGTGCTGCGCGTCGCGCTACGGCGCATGCGTTGCTCCCGTAAGGCCCAAATGCCAAAGGCGTAACAACTCGCACACGCGCAATGCCTAGCTGCCTCGCCTCGTCCCCCGGGCCGGCCGCGTGGCGGCCCCGCGTAAAGCCAATACTCGTGCGAATCGGAACGGCGCGCGACAGCTGTCGCGTACTCGTGCCAAACTCCCTGCACTGACAGTAGCCCACGACCTCGTTGGCCCTCATGAGGTATGGCTGCATGAGTGATCGATGGGCCAACATGCTAGCCTTACCCCACTAGTGCTGCCCACTTTTCTCCCCCCCCTCGCTACCAAGTCCTTTGCTGGGTAGCGAGCAACAAAGTGGCAGTAGCTGCTTGAATCGCATGGGTGGTGAACCCCGCAGCAATGCACACAGGGCAAAACCAGGAACCCTCAGGTACCTGAGACAGAGGGGGTTGAAGGCAGTGAAGATGCCAGCCGCAGTTGCAGTGATCACACAGCAACATGACCTCAGGCTGGTCGACCCGGTGACAAATTTGACACTGCGCATCGCGGATGCCCTACCAGCCATTAAGAATGTACTCCAGCACGCAAAATGTACTTCGTACCGAAGTTTGTCTTTTTATGCTGAAAATTGTCATGCATGATGTTTGCAACCAAAATAGACCTCGTACAAAGTTTGGTATCGATCGGACGTCATCTTGGTGACATTTGCTAGCAATAAAGGTACATTTTTGTCATTTTTTGTTAAATTAAATAGTAATAAATAGGAAACAGTACTAAATCACGTCAAACCATCATGGATATTTGCATGCAACCTAATTACCACTAGAATAGACCATGCACAAAGTTTGGGGTCAATCTGAACTCAAAATAGTGACGTTTGCTAGCATAAATACTGCATTTTTTGCCATTTTCAAGCATTTTGCTAAGTGTAAGCTACTAAACAATATCAAACTACGTCATAAAGCTATGAAATATTGGAAGCAACCTAAACACCACTAGATTAGACCATGGGCCAAGTTTGGGCTCAGTCTGACGTCAAAATAGTGACGTTTGCTAGCATAAATGGTGCATTTTTTGCCATTTTCAAGCATTTTGCTCAGTGTAAGCTACTAAACAATATCAAACTATGTCAGAAAGCTATGAAATGTTGGAAGCAACCTAAACACCACTAGATTAGACCATGGGCCAAGTTTGGGCCCAGTTTGATCTCAAAATAGTGACGTTTGCTAGCATAAATGGTGCAATTTTTGCCTTTTTCAAGCATTTTGGTAAGTATAGTTGCCTCAAACTATGTCAGAAAACTGTGAATTGTTGTAAATAACCTGTTTGCCACTACATTAGACCATCCTCAACTTGTAAGGTCAGGCATAGGTAAAGGTAGTGACATTTGCTAGCACTATATACAAGCATATTATGCCTCTTTTCGCATATACACATTAAAAATAACAAGACATCATCATATCATGGCCTTAATACAAGGTGTGCAAATGCAAATCACACCAGATCGGATGACCAATGATGGGTGGCTGCATGCCAACACATCTACCAGGCTGCAGGGTGAGAGGCCACATCGCTACAAGACAGGAATCCTCGCAATTGCACAACACCGCTAGTACACTGTGCACATACCCCAAGAGGATTTGGCTACAAGCCATAAAAGTTTGGCCATGCTAACACATTCTTCATCCAAGCAAAATGCAGCCTCTCCAAACTCAACTCATTGATTTAAATTCAGCTAGGCCAGGCGTGCATGCTCTACTTGCCGACAACCATGAGTAAACTTGTCTACCACTTCATTCCATGCGCCGGTAGATGGCACCGTCTCATCTACCAGTCATCCCCGGCTCCCATTCCGCATCCTCCTCTCCCTCTCCCTCTCCCTCTTCCTCCTCCCCCTCCCCCTCCCATTCTCCCTCCCCTCTCCCTCCCCTCTCCCTCCCCTCTCCCTCCTCCTCCTCCTCCCCCTCTTTCTCCCCCTCTTTCTCTCCCTCTTCCTCCTCCTCCCCGCCTTCACTGTCACTGTGCACAGCAGGGACGGCATCGTCTATGTGGGTGCCATCACCTGCGTTCACGGTGCCAGCCTAGCTCCTGTGGAAAGAAGCGAGCGCGGCCAAATGCCTCGACTGGGTGTGGGCAGCCGCACACGAACTGCGTCACCTCCGCCAGGGCATGATAGTCCTCACTGCCCATCAGCCCACATCGCCTTGATGAGCAGGTGACCTCCCCTTTCCTGAACCTTAGTGACCCAGCCATGGAAGCGCTCCCTCTTCCTCGCTATCCCCGGAAACAGGGCACACAGGCGCATCCCGATAAGCGCACGTGCTCCATGCTCGGCAAAGTAGGCATTGCAGTCATCCTTTGCTGCTGCCCTGGCGGCGGTGGCAGTCTTGTAATGCTCAAAGTCAATCTGCGGGTGCTCTTTCAACGCCGCCACCGTGGCAGCTGACAGTTTGCCGGTACTGATCAGCTCAGGCTGGTGCACCTCTGCCGTACCGCCCACTGTCCAGTGCTGCAGGTGTACATCAGAAATGGGGACCGTCATCCCTGCGCTGCCGCCACCTAATGTCACTCTAGAAAACTGGCCCGTCCACGACGGTGCGTAGTAAGGAGAGGCGACAATGCTGTCACGCTCCGTGCGATCGCCTTCCAGATCAAGGACCTTCACCAGCATGTGTGGTGCCCACGGCATTCCCTGCCCGCAGGTGACGGCTGGCCGCTTAACAACGAGTAGGTCGCTGCGTCGTATGAGGCTTCCATTCACCTTGAAGGTGTGCCTGCCGGAAATC
Source organism: Mesostigma viride (assembly GCA_009746045.1). Lineage (NCBI taxonomy): Eukaryota > Viridiplantae > Streptophyta > Mesostigmatophyceae > Mesostigmatales > Mesostigmataceae > Mesostigma > Mesostigma viride. The sequence continues at coordinate 3,446,540 of RPFO01000165.1, read as the reverse complement.
AGTGTGCGCAAAGCGGGCGTTGCCGTTGATGTGCTCCCTCGCGCAGCGGGCGCACATGCGCGGTTGATCTGCGCTTGAATCTCGCGGGCAGGGCAAGCGACGTGTGAGATTACTTGTTTTATGGGCAGCCTCAGTGCTCGTGTTGCCCGCGCAACCGACTGGTCGCCTGCAGATCGCAGCGGTAAGGGTACCGCCTTGTTCGCTTGCAGTTCACGCTTCTCTTTGAGCTTTTGCTCCATGATGTCGAACAGATTCTCGTTGTTGGCACGCACATCCTCCACGGACTTTGGCACCTGCTCAATCCATCCGTCCAGCAACTGCTGCTTCTCAGCGGCGACGATGTCAGGAAAAAGGCTGTGAAGGCTAGCGCAGGTACATCTCCTGGCACCGCCCTCGTCCCATTCAAAAAGCGGCACTAGACCAGGACTTCCTTTGGGGGCCTTGCCACGCTCTATGAGGAGGCACCCATAGACAGGATCTCCCTGCGGGGTGTACCCAATGGGCGTGACCCCGTCACAAGCCTCGCCATTAGGCCCTGTGGGCTGCCACTTGTTCACCGGTGCATTTACCAACGTCTCCGATGCGGCTAGGCGCCAGCGGACATACACGGTCATATCCGGGCCCCAAAACACTTCGAGATCGAACACCTTCGAAGAGCGGTGCCTCTCCCTCTCGGCTTCGGTTGCTGGCTCATCATCCAAGTCGGCGGTGGCGCCCGCGCCCGCACCCGCGCCGGCGCCTGCGCCCCCACCCCCGCCCGCGCCCGCGCGCGCGCCTTGGGTGGCGCCCGCGCCCGCACCCGCGCCGGCGCCTGCGCCCCCGCCCCCGCCCCGCCCGGGCCCGCGCCCGCGCCCGCGTCTTGGGTGGCGCCCGCGCCCGCACCCGCGCCTTCTCCCCCGCCCCCGCCCCCGCCCGCGCCCCCGCCCGCGCCATGGGTGTGGCCCGCGGCTGGCTTCTTCGGAAATGCGTCCATCGATTTCACCCACCGGCCGTCAGCGGTGGATGCACCCTTTCGGCCACGTTGTGACATCAAGCGCGGCGTCCCCAATAGAACAGTCATGCAATATGAATAATCATTAGTATCAACGATGCGTTCATGCAGGCGTGAACTGTGAAATACAACAAGCATGCAACAACGACTCCAGCACACTTAGTAAATACTGCTCATAATATCTGTGGCACATGCAACATGGTTAAAACACACATGGATGACCTGTATGGCTGCACATGAACTGTCCACCTAGAGAAGACTAGAAATTCAGCATGATATCAAGAGCCATCCACACAAATATATGTCTTACCGCAGCTTAGGGCTTCTTCGGGTTGAGTTGGCGAATCGAGCTTGTTGAGCCCTGCTCGAAGTAATGCTCAAATGCGATGCCCAGGCCCGCCAGCACATCATCAAATGTGATTAGTTTCACAGGTGGTCCGAAGAGTTCCAAACGTGGTTGCTAATTTTCAGGCAGTGCCTGAAGGCCGCCTCGAAAGTGAAACGCGAAAGTGAAAAGGGGTCACAAACCCTATGTTCATATCCTTGACTCCCCCGTCGAGAACGAACCGAAAACCAGCGCCATGAACGAACTTGTGACGAGTAGATGACGACATCGTGGTTATGGCGTCGTACCCCCCCTGGTGCAGCTGCTGCTTTATCGCCGCCTTCCTGTCCTCTTGCTTCCGCCCGGGCGAAAACCAGGCGCTTCGCAATGCCTGGAGATGTGATATTCTAATGGGCTTCATGCACTCGTGGCCGCACTTACAGTCGAACGTCTCGTCGGTCACTAGGCTGCCGGCATGGGTGCTGCCGCTTAGCACTATGGCTGCGAACTTGCGCTTCCCATGGTGTCCCATCACCATGATAGCGAAAGCCAGGAAGCAGATAGCCACGATTATGTCCCAGCAAAGCCATAGCACACCTTCCGTTTCGACCGCCATGTCGGCCACTAGTCCGGATAGCTCAATGTGCACCTGACCTTGACACTAATCGCACAAACAGCCACAATTTTGCAAGCAAGAAGACATGGCTACCTCGGCATTTCATGAAATGTACTTCGTGAAATGCATTTCGTGAAATGTACTAAGGAACGTGATTGGCCGGCGTTCGCTCGCCAAATCTCGCAAAATGTACTAAGGCACGTGATTGGTCCCGCAAAATGTACTAAGGAACGTGATTGGCCGGCGAAGATTCTGTAGGGAATTTTAATTGCAGCAAACAGAATCTTCGCCGGCCAATCACGTTCCTTAGTACATTTTGCGGGACCAATCACGTGCCTTAGTACATTTTGCGAGATTTGGCGAGCGAACGCCGGCCAATCACGTTCCTTAGTACATTTCACGAAATGCATTTCACGAAGTACATTTCATGAAATGCCGAGGTAGCCATGTCTTCTTGCTTGCAAAATTGTGGCTGTTTGTGCGATTAGTGTCAAGGTCAGGTGCACATTGAGCTATCCGGACTAGTGGCCGACATGGCGGTCGAAACGGAAGGTGTACTATGGCTTTGCTGGGATGATTATCATCGTAGTACATCATATGTATTACAGTACATTTCACGAAGTACATTTCATGGAGGCAGAGGGAAAGTTCCTGTTCATGGTGAGTCGGGGTTAGCAATCACGGCAATGTCGATACATGTACTTGCAGTATATACAAATGCCATAATGTCCTTAGATGCAGCATGAATGTCTATTGTTCGGATTTCTTTTATCACGATGCTTAGGATGCCTTCCAACAGAAATCTGCTGCGCTACAGGTCGGGAATACCTGAACTTGATATGCGTGGCCAGTGGCCATGGCAGCCGGGGTCGGTAAGAATTAACTTCGATAGCCATGAATAATGCGGAAAGTGAACGTTGTCCACCCGCTGCACAGGGAAAATGGCTGCACAGGAACGGCCTGACGTGATACTGTCGCAAAGCAGTTCTCATAAGCCGACAATTACACATTCGACTTATGATCGATAATCGGCGCAGGCCTTCGACATTCAAGCGCGCATCGAAACGTCGTGAGGATTTCGGACATTTAGATGAAGTTGGATTGTTTTCGGCCCTCGTATTTGCCATGATCTTGGCCATCCAATCTTTTTGCTTCGTGCACAGTTTGCGTTTGCAGTTAAGCGTAGGTACATGACAAGCTTGCGTTTGCGTTTGCGTTTGCGTTTGCCTTTGCCTTTGCCTTTGCGTATACATTTGCATGTGCGCTTGCGTTGCCGTTTGCTTATGCGTCCCAATGTATGTCTGGCTTTGGGCAATTCTATTTCCTTGTCGTTGGGATATGAGTGGGTGCTGGCGGTGGTGTTACTGTCGGCAGGTAGAGTGGCAGTGGCTTCAACTTCTGTTGCTTTTTCATTGCATTTGCATTTTCATTGGGTCTCTGTAGTTAACAACTGCTTTAAATATCTTTGTTAATAGCCGGCTTCAGCTGTAATTTCGATTGCATGTTGCTTTTGAATTGCATTCGCACTGGGCACATGCAGTGGGCATTAGGCATTGGTAGTGCAATTACACATGCAGTCACACTTGCAATTGCAATGAAGTTGAAATTGAAGCTGCAGCTAAAATTTGCTACGTGCCTACTGGTACAGTCGCATGTGCAGTCAACTTTGTGCTTGTTTATTATTATTATTTCTTCTTCTTATAATTTCTTCTTATTATTATTATAATTTCTTCTTGCTTTTCGTAATGTGTGGTGGTTAGAATGGTGATGGCAGGGGCAGGAGCAGGGGCAGGGGCAGGGGCAGGGGCAGGGGCAGGGGCAGGGGCAGGGGCAGGGGCAGGGGCAGGGGCAGGGGCAGGGGCAGGGGCAGGGGCAGGGGCAGGGGCAGGGGCAGGGGTAGGGGCAGGGGCAGGGGCAGGGGCAATCATGAGTTGCTTTCGGCCTGGCATGTGCACCAGAACTGGCATATGTGCTCGCAATGCAGCTTGCTACTCTTGTTCCTTTTGTTTGCCTTTTCTTTTGTTTGGGAACTGTTCGTGCAGGGGGGTGGGATGAGGCCGCGAGTCTCTGGGCAGGGGCATTGACGTGGGTAGGTGTGTGTCTGGGCTAAGTCTGCAATTGTCGCTGCTGTGCTGTACTTCTGGCTGTGGCTTACGGTGCATTTGTGGCTTGGAGTAGGGGTGAGGCTAGGGTGGGCGCAGGCGCGGGCGTGGGCGTGGGCGTGGGCGTGAGCGTGGGCATGGGCGCGGGCGTGGGCGTGGGCGTGGGCGTGGGCGTGGGCGTGGGCGTGGGTGTGGGCGTGGGCGTGGGCGTGGGCGTGGGCGTGGGCGTGGGCGTGGGCGTGGGCGTGGGCGTGGGCGTGGGCGTGGGCGTGGGCGTGGGCGTGGGCGTGGGCGTGGGCGTGGGCGTGGGCGTGGGCGTGGGCGTGGGGGCGTGGGCGTGGGCGTGGGCGTGGGCGTGGGCGTGGGCGTGGGCGTGGGCGTGGGCGTGGGCGTGGGCGTGGGCGTGGGCGTGGGCGTGGGCGTGGGCGTGGGCGTGGGCGTGGGCGTGGGCGTGGGCGTGGGCGTGGGCGTGGGCGTGGGCGTGGGCGTGGGCGTGGGCGTGGGCGTGGGCGTGGGCGTGGGCGTGGGCGTGGGCGTGGGCGTGGGCGTGGGCGTGGGCGTGGGCGTGGGCGTGGGCGTGGGCGTGGGCGTGGGCGTGGGCGTGGGCGTGGGCGTGGGCGTGGGCGTGGGCGTGGGCGTGGGCGTGGGCGTGGCGTGCGCGTGGGCGTGGGCGTGGGCGTGGGAGTGGGCGTGGAGTGGGCGTGGGCGTGGGCGTGGGCGTGGGCGTGGGCGTGGGCGTGGGCGTGGGCGTGGGCGTGGGCGTGGGCGTGGGCGTGGGCGTGGGCGTGGGCGTGGGCGTGGGCGTGGGCGTGGGCGTGGGCGTGGGCGTGGGCGTGGGCGTGGGCGTGGGCGTGGGCGTGAGCGTGGGCGTGGGCGTTGGCGTGGGTAGGTGTGTGTCTCAGCTACGTCTGCTATTGTTGCAGCTGCGCTCTACTTCTGGCTGTGGCTTTGGGTATAATTGTGGCTTGGAGTAGGGGTGAGGCTAGGGTGGGCGTGGGCGTGGGCGTGGGCGTGGGCGTGGGCGTGGGCGTGGGCGTGGGCGTGGGCGTGGGCGTGGGCGTGGGCGTGGGCGTGGGCGTGGGCGTGGGCGTGGGCGTGGGCGTGGGCGTGGGCGTGGGCGTGGGTGTGGGCGTGGGCGTGGGCATGGGCATGGGCGTGGGCGGGGGCGGGGGCGGGGGCGGGGCGGGGGCGGGGCGGGGCGGGGGCGGGCGGGGGCGGGGCGGGGGCGGGGGCGGGGCGGGGGCGGGGCGGGGGCGGGGGCGGGGCGGGGGCGGGGCGGGGGCGGGGGCGGGGGCGGGGGCATGGGCGTGTGCATGGGCGTTGGGGGTCAGGGGGGCTGGGGTTGGGTTTGGGTGGGTGGGTCATTGGTGCAATGTTTGGAGTTGGGGCTTGTGTGTGTGGGGGGGGGGGGGGGCATGGGGATTGCCATGCGCGTGCACGTGGGCGTCCGCGTGATCCTCTGTTCGTGTACATGTTCATGCATGTGCCATGACGGCACAATGCATGTCAGATTCGTGACTTTATCGTGTGTTCCCTAGTTGCAAGTATTACTGCTAAAATTCATTGCAGCATTCCATTCCTTGCATAATGCTTGATTGCTTGCATCAGTTCATTCTATACTTCGATCATGACCTGAAGTGCTTAAGTATTACCAGACTCTCGCGCAGTGTCAGAATGTCCAATTTTTAGCACACATGCATGTTTGCACACCAAAGCCCTCATTCCCATGTTGATAAGGCTAAGTAAAACATTTTTTTTTGTGCGGTGATCCACGAAATGCAGCTGTGAATGGCTCTAGGAGGTCACCAATGGTGGCCAGACCTGTTATTGAGCATTGGGAGACGTTACAGGGGCATCAATCACAGTTACATTTAGTTCAGATGTAGTTCAATTTAGTACATTATAGTATAAATGTAGTAGAAAATAGTACAACCTAGTATATTGTAGCATATACTAGTTCAACTACCTCCAGATGAGATCCAGGGGCTATGGGGACACTTTTTATGCAAAACTGAACTTGAAACAAGCAAAAAACAACAAACTTGGAAAAACTCAAAATGTACTTGTGCTGGAGTACATTCTTAACGGCTGGCAGGGATGCGCCTAGCGGTGTGCGGCTGCCGGGATGCTCCGTGCCAGGTGGGGCATGGAGCAAGGAGACAGGTTCGACACATTGTCAGTGGTCTTACTACCATCCGCACCTTCGAGGATGGCCACCCCCGAAGGCTTAATCTCCACAATGCGAAGGATGGTGGGCCCGGCCGTGACGTCCAGCGTGTGTTGGGGTTGAGTCCGCAGAAACACATACTGGCCTGGGTGGAACTGCAGCCGCCTGGCCATATACTTGCCACCCCGTCGCTGGGCGTACCGCAGTGTGTCGCGGTGCTGCGCGATTAACAGATTGTTCATCGCGATGGGCATCACCTTCTTAAATGTGGCGGCGCGCGCCACAACCTCCCGCAGCCACTCATTGGCGTCATCCCATTGAATCGGCTGGGGGTGAGCTTCCTGCACCTCAGAGGGCAACAATGGTGCCCGACAAAAGAGCAGAAAATAGGGGGAGAACTGGGCGAGGGATTCTTGTGGGCTCATCCGGTAGCCCATGGCGATCCAGGGTAGTTCCCGATCCCAGGTGGCCACACGTGCTGCTTGCAACGCCCATTTGCGCAGCGCCTGTTTGACTGTCTGAACCAAACGCTCAGCCAGTCCATTGGCCTGAGGGTGCTCCCGCGAGGTGTGCCGATGATCGATTGAGCAGGAATCCAATAGCTCTTGGAATTCCCCACGAAATTCCCCGCCTTGGTCTGAAACCACCTCCGCCGGTGCCCCATACCGAGCATGATAACATCCAGGAAGTAGGTGGCTGTGGTGGCGGCGTGTTTGTCGGGTAGGGGAATCAGTTCCAGCCACTTGCTGAACGATTCCACACACACCATGACGTAACGGTTGCCGGAAGTGCTGAGCTCAAAGGGCCCACACAAGTCGACGTGCCACCGGTAGAACAAGCCCCGGATGGGCAAGCTCATGAGCTCCTTGTCATGATGGTCCAGGTTGAAACGCGCTTTCGCGCGAGCACACTCGGCACAACTGGCTACCTGCCGTGCTATGGCATGCTTCATGCCCGCCCACCAATACACCCCACGCACCATGGCACCTGTGCGGTTTGCACCCATGTGCCCGAACCGCTCATGGTAATGGGCAACGAGGGCAGCACGCTTGTCAGGGGGCGGCACGACCAGCTTGCGGCGCCCCACAAGCTTGTAGACCTGGTTGCCCTCCCAGGTATAATTCACAGCCCGGCGCTCCACGCGCTCTTGCTCGGCTTGCCTCTGCGTCGGTGTCCAGTCAGCAGGGGCTGGAGAGGCAGGCAAACCCTGCACCCGCTCGAGAACCCTCCCATCCAACCACACGTCCCAGCGCAGCACTCCACCGCAATGGCGTGACTGGCGGCAGCATGCAGCACCACACAGCCCATGCTCGCCGGATCCACCGGCTGCGCAAGCGTGTCTTCAGCCAAAGGAAGAAATATCACGCCCTGAGATGGCGTGAAAGCCGCTGGCCGTACGGGATTGGCGTAGCACGCAAACTCCGCCACGGCATCACTGCAGGAAAGCCATCGCGACTCGGAATCGCATGGCCCGGCTGCGTTGACAAAGACGACTGAGCCCTGTGGTCCCTCCGCGCCCTGCGCTCGCGCCCCCGTCCGGTCCTCTGACGTTGCCAAAGCATAGCGTGATAAGACATCGGCATTGGAATGGTCCACCCCAGCGCGGTGTACAATGGTAGTTGTAAAGCATTACAAATGATGCTGGGCAGGGCTCGGAAAAATACTGTCGGAACGACACATTGAAATAAACGTATGCATTATTCTGTCCAGGTTTTCTGTTATGCAATATATATCAGTTTGCCGCACGTGATGTTGATTACCTGGATGCGGACAATGAATCCGGCGCGACTCATGTCGGTGGCCAAAATGGTTGCCACGATGGTTGCAGTCTTGCCACGGGTTGTTAAGATATAACCATGGCAGACTTAAGTTTGGCGTCTGGTGTCTAGAAGGTTCCATGTGCACAACGCATACTGCATTGCCATACTTGTAACGACAGTGCAGGACAAGGTTTCTAGGCATCTCTAGAACGTTGACGCTGTAAATGTATAAATTAAAGCAATAAACAGCGGCCAAGGAGCCGCAGCCATTGCAACCAAACCCTTCCAAAGTCATTCTCAACTCGTACTCTTAATCACACATTTTTTCCATGGCTCGTAGCCGTGCTGCAGCAAGCGCTGAGACTGACGCCATTGTCCTGACTGGACAGGACAAGAAGGAAATGAACAAATTAAAGCAGCACGAATTGGCAATGCGTTTGCTGCCCAAGCCGCTGCCACCCGGCAGCAAGGACCCGGAAAAGAAGGACTACTACGACGGCCTGGGGTACTGGTACGCGAAGACCTAGTGAGTTTCCTGGACAACGACCACGTTGCTACGTTGCGATTCAGTGGACACGGCTCGTCGGGAATGCCGGCCGTCCGTGATTTGATCCGGATTGCCCACGAGAAGAAGATGGAGTGGGCGGACTTTTACAGCCGTTTGAAGGAACTCCTGGTGCCCGAGGGCCTGCTCAAGTCGATCAAAGATATGATGCGGATCCCCACTTTTGAGGTGTCGGGCGACCCGGTCCAGGCGACACTGGCATTCGAGAGGATGCTGGAAGACACTACGTTGACTTTTCCAGACGATTTCAGCGTCGTGCTTTTCCTGGGCAAGGCCCTCGCCAGTGGTGTGATTACTGACAGCAGTATCCAAGGCTTGGCTCCCGTCCTGACAAAGGAAAAGCTGGAAAGCAGGGCTGCCAGCTTTACTGCCATCCGGGAGGCCTTCGCCCTCGGTGGCGCGGCACAGGAATTGGCGGGAAGGGGATCTGCCACCAAGCCCGCGGGAACAGCAAGCATCAGTGCTGTTTTTGGGGAGGGCGACAGATGCGAGAAGTGCCCGAGGTGCCAGGGCACTGGCCACAACCGTGACAGCTGCAATGCCAACAAGAATTTTCCTCTGATGAATAGGCTATCACTGGGTCAGTCTTCGCACTAGTTGAGTTGCGTTGAACCATGAATGGCCCCGCGCCACGGGTTTTCAGCCTTGGTAGGTTTTCCCCGGGAGTGATTACCTATTGTATAATAATGTTCAGTGGGCATTACCCTCTGAGACTATGTCGGTGTTGTAGTTGCTATTCATGATGGCATGGCCCGCGCGGCCGTTAATGACTGATAAGAGTACGCTGGCCATCTTTGCCACATGAAAAAGAAAAGTGCTGGAGTTGTAAAGCATTACAAATGATGCTGGGCAGGGCTCGGAAAAATACTGTCGGAACGACACATTGAAATAAACGTATGCATTATTCTGTCCAGGTTTTCTGTTATGCAATATATCAGTTTGCCGCACGTGATGTTGATTACCTGGATGCGGACAATGAATCCGGCGCGACTCATGTCGGTGGCCAAAATGGTTGCCACAATGGTTGCAGTCTTGCCACGGGTTGTTAAGATATAACCATGGCAGACTTAAGTTTGGCGTCTGGTGTCTAGAAGGTTCCATGTGCACAACGCATACTGCATTGCCATACTTGTAACGACAGTGCAGGACAAGGTTTCTAGGCATCTCTAGAACGTTGACGCTGTAAATGTATAAATTAAAGCAATAAACAGCGGCCAAGGAGCCGCAGCCATTGCAACCAAACCCTTCCAAAGTCATTCTCAACTCGTACTCTTAATCACACATTTTTTCCATGGCTCGTAGCCGTGCTGCAGCAAGCGCTGAGACTGACGCCATTGTCCTGACTGGACAGGACAAGAAGGAAATGAACAAATTAAAGCAGCACGAATTGGCAATGCGTTTGCTGCCCAAGCCGCTGCCACCCGGCAGCAAGGACCCGGAAAAGAAGGACTACTACGACGGCCTGGGGTACTGGTACGCGAAGACCTAGTGAGTTTCCTGGACAACGACCACGTTGCTACGTTGCGATTCAGTGGACACGGCTCGTCGGGAATGCCGGCCGTCCGTGATTTGATCCGGATTGCCCACGAGAAGAAGATGGAGTGGGCGGACTTTTACAGCCGTTTGAAGGAACTCCTGGTGCCCGAGGGCCTGCTCAAGTCGATCAAAGATATGATGCGGATCCTCACTTTTGAGGTGTCGGGCGACCCGGTCCAGGCGACACTGGCATTCGAGAGGATGCTGGAAGACACTACGTTGACTTTTCCAGACGATTTCAGCGTCGTGCTTTTCCTGGGCAAGGCCCTCGCCAGTGGTGTGATTACTGACAGCAGTATCCAAGGCTTGGCTCCCGTCCTGACAAAGGAAAAGCTGGAAAGCAGGGCTGCCAGCTTTACTGCCATCCGGGAGGCCTTCGCCCTCGGTGGCGCGGCACAGGAATTGGCGGGAAGGGGATCTGCCACCAAGCCCGCGGGAACAGCAAGCATCAGTGCTGTTTTTGGGGAGGGCGACAGACGCGAGAAGTGCCCGAGGTGCCAGGGCACTGGCCACAACCGTGACAGCTGCAATGCCAACAAGAATTTTCCTCTGATGAATAGGCTATCACTGGGTCAGTCTTCGCACTAGTTGAGTTGCGTTGAACCATGAATGGCCCCGCGCCACGGGTTTTCAGCCTTGGTAGGTTTTCCCCGGGAGTGATTACCTATTGTATAATAATGTTCAGTGGGCATTACCCTCTGAGACTATGTCGGTGTTGTAGTTGCTATTCATGATGGCATGGCCCGCGCGGCCGTTAATGACTGATAAGAGTACGCTGGCCATCTTTGCCACATGAAAAAGAAAAGTGCTGGAGTTGTAAAGCATTACAAATGATGCTGGGCAGGGCTCGGAAAAATACTGTCGGAACGACACATTGAAATAAACGTATGCATTATTCTGTCCAGGTTTTCTGTTATGCAATATATCAGTTTGCCGCACGTGATGTTGATTACCTGGATGCGGACAATGAATCCGGCGCGACTCATGTCGGTGGCCAAAATGGTTGCCACAATGGTTGCAGTCTTGCCACGGGTTGTTAAGATATAACCATGGCAGACTTAAGTTTGGCGTCTGGTGTCTAGAAGGTTCCATGTGCACAACGCATACTGCATTGCCATACTTGTAACGACAGTGCAGGACAAGGTTTCTAGGCATCTCTAGAAGGTTGACGCTGTAAATGTATAAATTAAAGCAATAAACAGCGGCCAAGGAGCCGCAGCCATTGCAACCAAACCCTTCCAAAGTCATTCTCAACTATGGTCATGTTATATTCTTGAATAATCATGGCCCAGCGCGCCAGCTTGCCAGTCAGATTGGCACTTGTCATCAACCACTGCAGTGGCTGATGGTCGGTGACCAGCGTGAACTGACGCCCGAACAAGTATGGCCGAAAATGTTTGATGGCCCACACCACGGCCAGAGCCTCGCCCTCATACGATGAGTACTTGGCCTCAGCCGTGTTGTTGCTCCTGCTGGCATACGCCACCACATGTTCCTTGCCATGCACGTCCTTCTGTGCCAACACAGCACCAAGTCCAACCCTGGACCAATCCGTGTATAGCACAAATGGCTGGGCATAGTCGGGCTGACGGAGTATTGGCGCTGAGGTGAGCTCTGCCTTGATGGTCTCAATGGCGCGTTGCTGCGCCGGACCCCATGCCCAGACTGCACCTTTCTTCAACAGCTCCGTCAGTGGCTTAACCTTGGTGCTGAAGTTGGGGATATAACCTCGGTAATACCCCGCCAGCCCCAGGTAAGCCCGCACACCCGCCACATCCGTGGGCGTTGCCGCGTTGACGATCGCTTCCACCTTGGCCGCTTGTGGAGTTCTGCCGCCAGGAATGATCTGGTGTCCGAGGAAGTCGAGGCTCCGCTGCGCAAACCGACACTTCTCGGGATGCAGCTTTAGGTTGGCTCGCGCCAGTGCCATGCGCACCTGCTCAAGGTGCTGGAGGTGTTGCTCAAATGTCTCACTGAAGATGATCACATCATCAATGTAACACGCAGCGAATGGCATGCCATTCAACACTTGATCCATGGCACGCTGAAAGATGGCACTCGCATTCCTATGCCCGAAAGGCATCCTGACCCACTCATAGAGTCGGTGGCCCCCCCAGAACGCGAGCTTGCGTTGGTCACCCTCCGCCACTTGGATTTGGTGAAACCCACTGCGGAGGTCTAGGGATGAGATGAACTGCACGCGTGGCGATATCCGGTCAAGCACATCGTCCACTCGCGGCATGGGGTACCTGTCCATCGGGGTGTGTGCGTTGAGTTGCCGCAGGTCCGTCGCCATGCGCATCCCAGTCCATTCACCTGTCACCGCATCCTTCTTGGGCGCCACGACGGTCGCGGCCGCATAGTTGGATGTGGATGACCGAATGATGCCAGCAGCCTCCAGCTCCTCGCATTGTTGCTGCACAAACTCCAGCTCAGCTTGACTCAGCCGGTGTTGTCGGCGAAACAGTGGCTGATCGGTGTCCAGCGGGACCCGCATCTGCCCACCATTGTAGCATCCCAGCTCTTGACTGCTGAATGCAAACGCGTTGCGCGCACCTTCCAGCCACTTGAGCAGCCTCGCACGTTGCTCAGCTGTGAGGTGCTCACAGACGCTCCATTGATGGTTTGCTGCCGGGTCGCTTGCGCTCGAGACATTGTGCACAGCCACCGTGGGACCGCGCACGGCCGCCGACTGAAACAGCATGTATGCCGCCGCTCCCGGCGTAATGCCTCGCTCTCCCACCTGCCGTTGTGCCTTCGCCACGAGGAACTGAAAGGCCGGAGCCGCCGAGAACACACAGCTGGTGAGGAGCGCAGTCATGAGGATGACTGACCATACCTGGCGCCAGGTGTAGGACCACCCTTGGCCCCTGCCGCCTGCACGCTCCGCCTTAGGCACACCAGCCGGCGCAGCACCGGTGGGTGGAGAAGTGTCACTCTGCGCCTGTGCAGTCGCAGCATGGACGGGAAGTGCAACCCGCTGCACCCTCCGCACACCTTGCGCTGCTAGCAAGGTGTACCCCACCTGCCAGGCTGACATGGCCTGGCCAATGAGCGACCATCGCTCCACCTCCAGGAGCCCTGGGGCGGCGGATGCACCTTCGGCAAAGCCCATGCTTAGTTCACGAAACCCCGCGGGTGGCTGAACCAAGAGACCTGTGGCACGCTCCCACACAAGCCCCTTGCCCCGGTCACGATAAGCCTGGGACCCTTGGTAACTGACAAGGGTGGGCAGTGCTCGCATGGGGGCGCCTGCCTTGTTGACGGGCGCGTAGGGTGCCTGATCATCGTGCTCCACATACTGCGCCGTGAGTTGACTGGGCAACACGACATCGACCGGTGGCAGCTCAATGTGGCTAGCGACATGCTGCATCACCGCCTGCGTAGAACCTTGGCCAGCGATGTTGGTCCAGAACGCGCGCAGCCGATGGGTATTCCCTCCCAGCCCGGCATTGTCCGACACCACGGGTTCCCCCAAAATACCCACAATGGTGCCCCAATCCTCCCGAACAGTGGGGCTGGGACTGTCCACCGCCACTACGTTTTCAAATAAGTAGGCGGGTGGCACCTGCTGCAGCTGCTGGAGCTCGCCCACAATGCGCAGCATGTCCCAAATAGGCCGCTCCTGCTGTCGGCAAGGCCCCGGCCATGCCCAGCCTGGCTCATGCCTTGGCACTCCCAGCCAGCAATGACCAACCCTACCTCGCCATGTTGTGAGATGAGGCGGCGCAGCTGCTGCTGCCCAAGGAAGCGCACGTCATGAGTGCCCTCGCCGAAGACATCAGCCCAGGCGGATGGAGGAAATTGTGCTGGGTATGCTTGCGACAAGATAGCGCAGTGGTGCAAATATGCCGCCCTGGCTGTGAGCGATGCCTCCACCGCAATGAGCTTGCTGCATACCCCCCCGCTGCTCAGGAAACCGGCTATGCCGCCACCCATACCTGCGAACAGCTCCAGCACGACGGTGGCACGCCCGAAGTCCGGGATGCGTTCCAGCACCTCTGCGCTAAAGCCGGGGTACGCGTGATGGCACCCGGCTGGCGCCGCTTCCCCCCAGCACCCTTGGGCAGTGCCTGACATGCCGCCATCACCCGTGCACGCACATCGCGCAGGCGTGGCAGGGGCGCAACCTGGGCAAGCCAACTTTGCCTCTGCGCATCCCGCGCTGGCAACGCCGCAGGCAGCACACACCGGTGCCTATCGCGCGCGCGCTTGTCGCTAGCCGCTTGCGCCATGTGCACCGCTTGCGCGTCCGGCCACACGCCCCCCCCCAGTTCTCAGCCGCATCCCCTGGCTCCACCTCTATGCTGGCGGGCGACACCACTGCAGCCACACACGCGTCTAGCGACACCACCCCCTGCGGGTTAGGCTCCGGGTCGCTGCTGCACTGAATGGGAAGAAGCGCCTTTTGCTTCCCCTCCCCCTGCCAATCACGGCGGTAGGTCGCAACCTCCAGCCAAGGGTCAATTATGAGCCCGAGGCGATACATGACGTCCATCCCGATAAGGGCTGCATACCCACACCTGTCGACCACCAAGGCCGGCACAGCCACGCAGGCCATCCGCTTTGGGTCCGTGGGGTTGAGGATGACGTTGATCAGCATGGAAGTCATTGCATCGGGTCGCGCCGCTGGCCCTTTCCATCCCTCCACGAGAACGGTGCTGTCTATGAGCCCGCCGTTCTCACGGGTCGCACCACACATCTTGGCCAGCTCCATGGTGATCACGAGCGGCCCGGCTCCGCCATCCAGCTTGGTGACGGACTTTGCGCTGGGGCACACCATAGGGCCCCAACAAGTGCCGTCCTCGCTGATTGCCTGGAAAGCGATAGCCGGGGACCCATCAGGGTGCTTTGCCACCGTGACTGTCCTCGGCACCCGTGACATCCGCTCCTCGCGGGTTGCTTCCCGGGGCATGGTTGGTGCTGGGACGTCTGCCGGGGTTGCCGGCATAACTGGCATGGTGACCCGCCGCGCAGTTTCCGCCACCGGCAATGTGCGTGCGTCTAGGCTGTCGGCGCACCGCTGCAGTGCCGCAGCTGCTTGGTGCACCAACGTGATGCCCCGCTGCCCGCAGCCATCAATCACTTGCCTGGCAGAAAACAAGGGAGCATCAATCACTCCATCCACTGGCAAGAATGGTGGCAGCTTGCGCCGCTGCTCGGCGTCGGCGGGGTTCGGGTGCTCCAGCAGCGATGACTCACCGCCGGTTGAACCTGCCGGGAACGATGCAGGAAGCTGGGGTGGCCCCCCCTCACCATTTCCCGTGGTTGGTAGGAACGACGGCAATGCCCGTGCCTGCTTGCCTCGGGTAGCTGCCTGGACCTCGACGGCATGGATAGGAGCCCAGAACAAGTCGGGTTGCTCCACCAGCGTATACGCGTCATACGCTTCCATCCCCGCCGCCTGCCCACTCGGTTGGCTGGGTGACGCCGGCGCTGCCGATACCTCAGCTGCCTGCTCTGTTGGCGTGCTGTCGGCCGCCACCATGGCCGCTGCATGTGCTTGCACGGTCTTGGTGACCACTGGGTACTTGCACCCTGCCGGAGCATGGGCGGGCGTTCCAGCCGCGTGCTCCTTCTTGCACTGGGCTGGGCAGGCCCGCTTCACGTGATCTGGCTTCCCGCAGATCCAACATGCCTTGTGCGGGTCAGCCGTCGCCTGGCCGGTGCTGCTGGAGGCCGTGTTGTCGCCCCCCGCGCTGGCTGGCTTGTCCGCCTGCGACCCAAACTGCCGGCTGCTTGGTCCACCCCTTCCACCGCTGGACCCTCCACCGCCTGATTGCGCGCCACCCACCCTGTTACCCTTGTGCGCTTGGGCGACTTCTTGGCGTACCAGCTCCACTAGGTCCGGGAGACCCCGTGCCTGTCGCCGGTTGAACGCATGCACTTCCGTGCACAGCTGGGCCAGGTCCCAATGACAACCAAATCTAGGTTGTGGGATCATGGCAGCTTTTGGACCCAACGCCTTGAGCCACTTCTCACACGCCTCCGCCTCCGTCCATGCCGGGACCTCATCCCGCAAGACCTCCAGGCGGTCCATCGTGGCGTCAGGCGACTCCTTGTCCCCCACCTTGAAATCATGCCACTCCGCCTCCGCCTTGGTGGAGGAGTGGGCGTACTTGGCGCGCAGCAGTTCCCACAGCTCCTCGGCAGGGTCGACGTCAAATACCACGTGTTGGTAGTCCGGCAAGCCTTGTTGGTCGCGCCTGTACCACACATCGGATCTTCCCGTCTTCAGCGCCACCTCATGGTAGCCTGTGACCCACCGCTGCACCAGCTTTTGCGTGTTGCCCGAGAAAAACATTGGGATGTTGTCCATCTCAAAGGACTTCGGCAGCTGGTTATGCGTGACGATATACTGCTGGTGCAGCCAAGTCTTATATTTCCAATAGGCTTGGTTGATGTCAACAAGCCCACCGTCAGCAGTATACCTGTCCTTGAGCTCCACCTGCGCTTGCACCGGCATTCCCACCTTGGATCCCTCAATCGGCGACCCATTGTAGCCCACCGGCATGCTTGGCGTCCTTGGTAGAGTAGCCACAAACCTCGGCTCCAGCCCATAGCCTCGTTCCACCGTGTATGGACTGCCTCGCTGCAATCCCGGAATGATGCCTGGCCGCACCCACGGTGTTTGTAGCCGTGGCGTCGCTGGGTTTGTTGGTGCCGGCGCATGCGGCACGCCAAAAGAAAACCCAGTTTGTGCACTAGGCATCCCAGGCACATGCTGCCGCGACGCCTGCATCTGTGGCGCTTGCGCCTGTGGCTGCACGGATGGTGCCTGCGACATTAAAGGCACCTGCGACTGCAACACCTGCGCTTGGGGCTGCCAAACTTGCGCTGCGGCTGCAACACTTGCGGCTGTGGTAGGTGCGGCGCTGGTGTCAGCGTTGCTTGCGCGGTCCACGTCGCGTGCAGACTTGCAATCTGCGCCGCCAACTGCGCCGTCTGCTGCTGCTGCAACTGCATAGCCTGCTGTTGCTGCTGCATCTGTTGTTGGGATTGTGCTACATGTTGCAAAATCTGCTGCAACACATCCGCACCCACCCCCTGGCTGGCACTTGGCCCCGGCGCTAGCCCGGTGCCTGCCAACCCGCTGAGCCGTATCTGCGATGATGGTGTGATGGGAAGTACTGTTCCATCTTGAGGACCTGCCGCGCTGCCACCCAGCCCTCCGTTGACGACTGATGTGTCACCACCACCACCAACAACGCCACCACTCCGATCGGCGACCCCCCCCCATTGCCCATCCCGGAACCCGAGGCTGCTGGTGGGACGAGTGGCCCATTGCCGTTGTCGCCAGTTGGCAAGGATGCCTGCGTGCCTGCAGCATCACCCTGCCGCGGTGCGCCATCCACCACCGTGCCTTGGTTGGGGTTGGCGCCCCCTTGATGTTGACCATCTTGGTCTGCCATCAAGCTTCGTGCTTGTGCTCTCGTGAGCACCGTTTCTGCAACAATCACTGGGCTACAGAGTGAGCAGACGTAGTGCAAAATCAGTATGCACCACAGGGGCCACCACTTGGCCCCTTCAACTTGCTGGCACCACACCAGATGCACAGGGCAAGGAGAAAGAAAACAATTGCCTGAAAGCTGAAAACCAATGCTGCTTCAGGACCTGCTTGCAAGCTGCCTGCCTTGACAGCCTTGCACAGCCAGCTTTACCTCTATTCCTAGTATTCAGGAAGAGGCCTCAGCCTTGACCAAGCTTACCTACCAACTCTCAGTTAGCTCTGTGTGGATAAGACGAGAAGCCAGTGCCAACTGCACTTCTCAAAAAGGTGAGACCTGAGAGTGAGGTATGGCTAGGTTAGGCTTCACACTGTGTTCTTTGTTGCAAATGAAATAACGTTTTTATTACCAATACTCTACCTAACTTGGCAGCTCTGTTTCAGCAATGGCTGGGCTCGATGAAAGAAAGGAGGGCTGGCCACACTTGCCACGCACCACCATGACCAAGACAGAGTTCAAGGATCCACACAGAGCTACATCCAACGCCCTGGTGGAAACACACACTTATCCCAATGAATGCCTTACACTTACGCAATATCTTGCGTCAGCCTTACCTCGTAGCCACGCTCAGTATCTGATCCTGACGACAACCGCTTTGTCGTCCATACTGCTTCAATTACACCAAAGCTACTCCGTGGCACTCGGCTTTGGTCAGCACCAAGACCTAAAAGTACACAAAATCCTAAGTCGTTGTCTGCAACGACTCCCTGTTCCGCATATGAAACATATCATCTAGCACTTTCTCTTTAGACGACAAAATCAACTAGACAACCTGGGTAGGCCAGAAATCCCAGACGACAAAATGCCCTTGTCGCAGAGCACTCCAGTGTCGACTTGCCGACCCCTGAGCTTGCCAAACAACTATATCACCAACCAAGCATGTACGACAACTAGCTGGCCCTGACGAGAAAAGCTGCCTTGTCGCAATCACAAAAGCGGCTTGCCAGCCTGCCGAATATCAATGCCAATATTGCACGACATTATCTACCTGCAGCGGACAGTTCTCGAAATCAATAACGCGCCAGCTTGCGCGCACGTGCATGTTCAGCCTGCACGATCCGCATAATTGCCAGGCTGGCAGCCTAGCTTGGTCCGTGTTGTAGTCCAGCAGCCAGTGCGTGCTGCTTGCCAGCGTTGGCACTGACCTCCTGGTGACGCATGTCAGTACCGCTGTCAACTCCCCGTGCTGCGCGTCGCGCTACGGCGCATGCGTTGCTCCCGTAAGGCCCAAATGCCAAAGGCGTAACAACTCGCACACGCGCAATGCCTAGCTGCCTCGCCTCGTCCCCCGGGCCGGCCGCGTGGCGGCCCCGCGTAAAGCCAATACTCGTGCGAATCGGAACGGCGCACGACAACACTGTCGGCAGGCGAGCGCAGTCATCCCGTACCCAGGGACAGGCGTGTCGCGCGACTCCGGCGTCGCATGCACCACAGAAGGGGCCCGATCCCGATCTCCCTCGGACAACTCCCGGAGGGAATCAGCAGCGCGGGTGGCGCGAGGATCAGGGCCGCTGGCCCGAACAACCGCAGCCAAAGACCGCGGGGCCGAAGGGACAGGGGCCGAAGCAGGGGTAGGAACCGGCACAGACGCAGACGGCGCCGGTACAACAGGAGGTCGCGTCGGACCCGCTGCCGGAGGGGGTCGCGACGGACCCGCCACCGCAGCTGGCGCTCCGGTCTCCGGTGGCGGCGCACCCCCAGGCCACATGTTGAAAACAGGGCCCGTAGGGACAGGCAATCCGGCATACGACTGGTTACCATCCAAGCTCCAGTCGGGCACCGGAATCCTCTGCGGAGGACCACCCTCCCAAAGCCTGGGAAGACCGCCCGGGTCGCTAAAGAAACCCCGCGATGGCGGCGCTGGCGCTATGGGCGGCCCGGAAGCGACGACGGCGGGCGCGGCCGCTGGGGCGGAAGACTCGCGCAGAGGCGCAGGTACGTCGGTCGCAGGAGTTAACGTTTTTATAAACGCAATGTGTAGGATATGGTTGCAATGCAGCAATGTGTGAATATGGTTGGAAACGGAGCTTTGTTAAAATTGGATAATGTTACAGCGCTCACACACTTGAGGCTTGTACACTAGTTTGCCAAGTCAAGGCAACACACGTGAGGCGGGCTTGCAAGAGATGCCCAATTGGCACTGGCCTATTCTTTATATACTTGTGCACTGTGCTTGCTAGTACGTCCTGAGCAGCCTAGAAGGCCTGCTCAGTAATAACACTCCCGGTACAGTATTCACTACCTGTACAGCGCCCAGTTCCTATACAGTAGGTCGGCCATACAGGCACAGTGACCACAGAGCACAGTCCACAGTGACTATTGCATCTGCACCTAGAAGTCCAGGACTAAGCCTGCGGTACCAACAGACCACAGGTTAAGGTTCCTATTTCCTGCGTACGACGTATTAATCCAATACCGCCGTAGGTTCAGCACCTAATTCCTGTCAGCCCAGGAATTACTGTCGACCCCATATGTCGTCGGCAAATATTCACGTCCGACTTAGAAGAACAGCCGGCTCGCGCTCGCGCGCGACCGGGAAGTGGGAACGCCATAACTTTCTTGATACTTGTCGGAATGAACTCGTTCCAGTGCCGCTGGAATCGCAGAGATATGCCGAATCGGGTACACGCCAATGCGCTTGGCGTTAACTCCAATCCTTTCTTTTCTTGAGCTGTAGCAGCTCACACAAGTCTACATACAAACACACATAATGGGTACTGGACCTCCTCCCCGACTACAAGTCACAACCCGCTGGGCATGACAGTCAGCTTGGATTCCTTATTATATGTACATAGCACCCATACTGGTTCAGGAGCACAAACAAATTACAATGAGTCCCTATCCCTTCACGGGAGGCTCGTTGTGTTACCCATGTACAAGAGGTTGGCCAACTGTGGCAGCCCATAGGTGTTCAGCTAAGAACTTGAGAAGTATGTACAACCTTCAGGACCTTAGGCGAAACCCCACAGATCACCCACAACAGCTCATCAGAAAACATTGCTGACCCCCAGACGGGAGTCGGCGCCGGTCTGCTGCCCCTTATCGAACCAGACACAACATCTACGCGAAGCACATGCAAAACACAAGCTCCTATATACTCATTCTGTCAAGGACATGGTCCTTGTATTTGTACCCACCTGACCTGGCTAGATAGATAGAGGCTCTTGTACAGGAGCCACTGTTCTTTATCCCGTTGGATTTGGCCCACAAATGAGAAAGTTGTGGCCAGTTTTAGTAATCAGGGATTAGTACCTATGCCAAGTGGATCCTTATAGGCAGCTGACAAATCTGTCTATGTCAGCTGACCTATGACATGTCAGATGAGAATCTATGACAGGACAGCTGACTGATTGACATGTACACTGTGCATGTCAGATGTGGCGCTGATATGTTCACGCCAGATTTACTTCATCATCATCAGATCACACATAGAGAGATCTTTTATTAAATAGTTAGATTACTGTGCAGCAGTTACAAGTTAAGGCTGTACATCAGTTACAAGATAAGACTGTACAGCAGTTACAAGATAAGATTTATTCTTGTCTAGATCTGATTGGTAGCCTGTACACTGACCTAACCTGATTGGTGGCCTGAGTATTACATGAGAATATTCCTAGGCACATTCCTAGCCAGCCAATCAGGTCATTCCAGTTTTCTGCCTGTGTTTTTTCCTCGAGTTAATAAAACAACTGAGGAGCCTTGCCTAAGGTACTCCTCACTATCATTCTGCCTCAAACTGAGTCTCTGTCTCTTTGCTTCCATCCTCCATAGCCTGTACCTGCAAGGACAGGCACATTTGGGTTCCAATCACAAGCATTGTAGAAGGCAAACCCATTAGTTCTTTCAACATGGTATCGGAGGTTTGATGCCTACCCTGCATTTGAGGAGCAGAGACATTCATCTGACTACCCCAGAGACAACACCCAGACCCAGATCAACCATGGAGGATCAAGACACCCAAACTGCTACCAGACAGCCTGACTACACCTCTCTTGTTTCAACAGTTGCCAAGAGCTGCAAGAAATTTGTTGGTGCAGCTGGTGATGATTACAGCAAGTGGGAGGAGTGGAAGAATTTGTTTTTGGCTGTTGTCAGTCTTTTCAGTTTGGATGCTGTCCTGCTGGGCACTGAGGAGAATGACAGGGCTGATAAGGCCCTGTGGGCAGCTTTGCTCACCTGTCTAACACTGCTGCACGCCTAATGGCCACTGTGGCCAACAAAACTGGTAGCCAAGCATGGCAGTGTCTCATGGAAAACTATGAGCAAACCAGGCTAACCAAGAGTCACAGGTTTGAGCTGAGGAGCAAGCTGCACCGCCTACAGAAGCTTCCTAACGAGACCATGCAACAGCTCGTGAGGAGGGCGGAGCTTCTACGTGCTGACTACCAGGCTGCAGGGGGAGTCATCCAGGACCGTGATTTTGCTGCTATTCTACTGGGAGCACTGACAGACGAGTACCGCCCTGCGCTGGTGTCTGTACGGTTCAACGAGGAGGACCCACTACCTGTGGTGAAGAGGGCACTCATGGAGGCGGAGGATC
Source organism: Mesostigma viride (assembly GCA_009746045.1). Classification (NCBI taxonomy): domain Eukaryota; kingdom Viridiplantae; phylum Streptophyta; class Mesostigmatophyceae; order Mesostigmatales; family Mesostigmataceae; genus Mesostigma; species Mesostigma viride. The sequence continues at coordinate 3,424,430 of RPFO01000165.1, read as the reverse complement.
TGCTCAAGGGGGGACGTGCTGTGGTGAAAAAGGAGAGTGCTGGCACTGGCCAGGCCTACCACACCAACAGCAAGGGGAACGGGGGGACCAAGAAATGCAGTCACTGTGGCCTGTCAAATCACAAGGACAAAGACTGCTGGAAGGAGCATCCTGAGAAGGCCCCACGCTGGTACCCCAACCAGCACAGGGGGGGCAAGGGCGGCAACCGAGGGAACCAGAGCAAGGGACGCAACGCACCTGCTGGATCCGCTGCCAACGCAACTCAGGAGGCGGCTGAACTGCCGCCTGGCTTCTGCATGGTCACCATCGCCGAGGAGTCGCCGTCGACGCCGCTGGAGGCTGCTGCTCTCACGCAGTATACGGGCGACAAACTCAACTGGGTGCTGGACTCGGCTGCGAGCAGCCACATGTCCCCGTGCCGTTCTGACTTCGTGTCACTTATCCCCCACAACAGGCAGATCGTCGGATCAGGCGGCGACCTGCAAGCTGCTGGAGTTGGCACAGTTTCTGTGCATTTGCCGGGGAGCGAGCTCCGACTGGATGGAGCCCTTCTGGTCCCCGAGCTGCCCGTTCGGGTGCTCTCTGTTGGAGCGCTCGTGAAGGCTGGCCACAAGCTGGATTTCAACCAGGAAATCGCTGTGGTGGACAACAAGGCGCACAAGATGGAGCAGAGGGACAACGTCTACGTGTTACCTGCTCTCAACAAGAAGGCGGCGCTGGCGGCCACGACCGTGCGGCCGTTGGGGTCGCTGTGGAGCGCTGGCCTGCCAGTGGCGGCCATGTCCAAGACGCTGGGCTTTCTGCCTGGCTTTTCGCGGCCTTTGGGGCTGCAGGCTTCTTCCCGAGGCGCTTTGCTGCGCCCGGTGTCGTCGCCACTGTCGTGTGGCGGCAAGGGCGGTTTTTCCGCTGACAAACCTGCAATTGTGCAGGATTTTGGCGTGGTGGGGACGGCAAGGAATGGGATCGGCTTAGTACCGGTCGTTGGGGCACACGGGGAGGACGGTTCCTGGAGTTCTGCGTCGGGCAGTACTACTTATAGCCCTCTCGTGCCAGATCAGGTGGACTCTGCTCCACCAGTTTCCCTGACCCCTCCAGCGGCGAGCTCACCTGGCTTGCCGTTGTCCATGGATGTCAACCTACGTGGCGTGCTGGGAGAGCTTCCCCAGCCTGGCATCGTTTGGCCTACTAGTGCCAACACGCAGACGTCACCAAGCCTGCTGCGTGACGGTTTCGCTCCCTGGCCAGAATCAAGTGGGGGTTTGGCGTGGCGCGTCTCGGGCGCCAGCATTTTGGATTTTGCTGCGGGGGGAATTCCTGGTGAGGGGAGGCCACCAGATGCACCAAGTCCAAGCCCAGTCCTGGAGCCAAGTCCTGGAGCTGGAGTCGTCGGCTGCCACGTGTCCCTGTCAATTTGGGACTGTGCTGAGCCAACAAGTTGCCGGCACAAGTGCTGCCTTGAGCACTAAGGCGGTCGGTGCAGGAGCCCTGCTTCCGCTATTTTCATGGCGATTTTTGGGGATGCGCTATGGTCACGTTCGTTGGGAATTTGATAGCTAGCTTAACTAACCCCTATGATCTCAAGTCGCCACTGTTTTTCGTTCGTGAAAAATTGCTTTAGACACGAATATTTTGTGGTCTATTGTGCTGTTAGGTGCGGGGTCCTTCCGGCCTTATGCATCTCGCATAGTCTTGTTTTGTTTCTGCTAGACTTTTTAGCGCTTCGTCGGGATGCGTTATTTGAGTTCTAGACCACCTGTGTTCATCGTCCCCATGACGTTCTTCTACCAGCAATGGTATGTTTTCCAAGTTCTTTGTAATCTTGGTACGTTTGGCTAGCGCCGGTTTGCTGGCCATGTCTCCGTTCTTGCTGACCCTTTTTGTGGTCAATCTGCACGTTCATTTCATGTCGTGTGTGTTGCCCATTCTTAGGGCATACTTTCTCGTTGCATGCTAGGTTTGTTCATGCAGTTTGCGGTTGTGTCTTTTGTACATAGCCTGCGTTTGTGCTCCTGACTTTGTCGTCGCTTCATGTCCCGTTTTTAGTCGCTTTCAACTATCGTTGGTTAATCAGAGCTGTCTTTTCAGTTCGTTCATGTTGGCTAATGCTAAGATCCATGACTATGTCGGTTTATGTTAGTTACCTGTGTGATTAAGGTGTGTCAGGACTACGTGTTCTGCTCCTTGTTCACCGTTGGTGCTCTGCCGTAGGTCGGATGCTTTATGTCGTTAATCACATGTTTTATGCGTTAATCATACATCATGTCCCCTGCATTGTCTAAGAGTTTGCCCGTGTTAGAGCATTTTGTGTGCTTCTTCATGTTTTCAGGCGACGCTAGAGTGAGGGGGGTGTGATCCAAAGCGCATCTTCCCAACGAAGTTTTTGACTTGGCAACACATGCTAGTTGCTGGGCGATGCGGCAATCTTTCCTGCTGCTTTCGTTGGACACTCGGCGCGTCACCGGTCCGGAGTTCCAGTTTCCAGTTTCCGTGGAGATCGTCTTTTGACTACTTTGACCACGGTGTTTGCTAGCGAGGGGGGTGGATGTTTTTCGCCCACTTACCCGTGATCAGTTAGTGTTTGATCCTTACCACTGGCCTGGGTTGCATCCCATTTTTGGTTTGGTGCCATGTGGGTAAGGGGGGTGTCAAGGTTGTACCCAAATGTCACCTTGATAGTGAGTACTGAATTTAATTCTAGAGTCCTATGTTTGGTCAAGGCTTGACTTAGCTATGGCTGAGAGCTTTTCCTCTAAGTGTTATACTTGACAGGATAGCACTAGAGCAAGGTCATGTGTTGTAAGGGGGGTGTCAAGGACATGGTCCTTGTATTTGTACCCACCTGACCTGGCTAGATAGATAGAGGCTCTTGTACAGGAGCCACTGTTCTTTATCCCGTTGGATTTGGCCCACAAATGAGAAAGTTGTGGCCAGTTTTAGTAATCAGGGATTAGTACCTATGCCAAGTGGATCCTTATAGGCAGCTGACAAATCTGTCTATGTCAGCTGACCTATGACATGTCAGATGAGAATCTATGACAGGACAGCTGACTGATTGACATGTACACTGTGCATGTCAGATGTGGCGCTGATATGTTCACGCCAGATTTACTTCATCATCATCAGATCACACATAGAGAGATCTTTTATTAAATAGTTAGATTACTGTGCAGCAGTTACAAGTTAAGGCTGTACATCAGTTACAAGATAAGACTGTACAGCAGCTACAAGATAAGATTTATTCTTGTCTAGATCTGATTGGTAGCCTGTACACTGACCTAACCTGATTGGTGGCCTGAGTATTACATGAGAATATTCCTAGGCACATTCCTAGCCAGCCAATCAGGTCATTCCAGTTTTCTGCCTGTGTTTTTTCCTCGAGTTAATAAAACAACTGAGGAGCCTTGCCTAAGGTACTCCTCACTATCATTCTGCCTCAAACTGAGTCTCTGTCTCTTTGCTTCCATCCTCCATAGCCTGTACCTGCAAGGACAGGCACATTTGGGTTCCAATCACAAGCATTGTAGAAGGCAAACCCATTAGTTCTTTCAACACATTCCAACCGTGGAAAATCAGGGGACCTGTCGCCACCTCACCAGCATGGTGGATGGGTCAGCCAGTCCGTGAAACTCCGCCTTAGGACGGCACCAGGGAATCGAACCCTGCCCACAAACCACAGATCTGGGGAAACCTCAAACTGAGATGAAAAAACCCAGATAGACATCTCTCCATCAGAGACAATGTCAGACATTCCCACACCAGAGACATGTCTCACCCCTCAAGGTGTGCCCAGGATTATGTACAATCAAGCTCCCAGCCTGATATCCAGAGACTTAAGCACCCAGCTCTCAGCTTTTGGACAGATAGACCGACTTGACAGTCAGCATTCATGAGCTTCCTCAGTACATTGTACTGGGCTGGGGCCTTGTGTGGCAGCTTGGTCAATGCATCAGCAGGGTTCTCCTCACCAGGGATATGCTTCAAGTCAACCAAACTGGCCAACTCCTTCAGCAACAAATAATCCAGGTCCCGGCTTCTGGCCAGCTGCTTGTGAACAAACTGGACCATACCCATGCTGTCTGTTAGCAACAACGTCTCCATCTGCAAGGTCCAAGGGGTAACTGAAGCCAGCTCCAGCATTAACTCCTTTATGTACAAGCTGGACTGGATCCCCTCGCATATGGCCCTGCATTCTGCCACATCTGAACTGATACAGACCCTCTTCTGCAGTCTGCTGTACCAGCTGAACAAACTTGCCCTGCTCTGATAAAAAGCAAACAGAGCAGCAGATCTCCCCCTGACCTTGGTAACCTGGCGAGCATCCATGGAACTGTCAACAAAGATCTCCAAGGTGATAGGCTGGGCAAAGTCAATCCCAGACAAAATCAGATCAGGGGTACTCTCCACCAATCGGGCTATGACTCGAGGCTTCTCATCCTCAAGCACCTCATCAGGCATTCTGCTATGGACCATCAAAGACGGACCACAGATGCTGGCAAACCAGGCCCACATGCCTCTCAACTCAGGTCCTGCAGCCTGGGTGATCTTCTCTGGCAAGGCCTTCACAATGGTCTGTTTATAATCTCCTCCAGCCTGAAGCCTGATACTCCACTCCCCATCCCTCCTGAACAGGGTAGCCTGCATTCCACAGAACACTACAGGCTTGTTGGGCTCCTGCCACAGCTCCTTGCCCAGTGAAAACTTGCCACTGATGACAGGAATAAACTTCTTCAGCCAGGTCGTGGGGGCTAGCAAATGCAGATCATCTCCATGCAAACTAGCATACACTGGCAGACCCTCCCATTGGGCCAGCAGCAAACAGGGATCAACTGAAGACACTCTCAAGCCACACTCACTGATCAGAGCTTCCTGCAGCGTGAGTCTCCAGATGATTGGGCTCGACCTGAGTCCTTCCAGGCCCTTCAGAATAACCAGGAATTGTTGATGCAGCTCCAGCTTCCAGATGGCAGGCACCTCAACACAGTAAGGCTCATCCTGCTTCCACACCCTCCTGGCCACTTCTGGATCAGATTTTAAAAATGCCCTCTTGAAGTCCAGCAGCACTGATGACATAGCTGCTCCCCTGTTCAGCAACCCCACGTAGAGACATAGCAAAATTCTCCATGTGTCGTGTAGCATCCCTGGCGTGTACAGCTCCTCTCCTGGCAGACTCCCCGTGCCGTGATACTCATTCAGGACAGGCCTGACATGGGGCACTGATACCTCATCCACAACCTTCCTCTTCAGCACAAATCTCAAAGCAAGCTTCCTTGATGCTGGGGGACGTCTGTCTGTTGGTGCAGCACACTCAAACTGCAACCACTCCTCCAATGCCTTGGAGAAGGCGAGCTTCCAAGCCTCAAACAAAGTAGGCGAGCTCATCTCTTGGACTAGCTGGTCATATGTCAAAGGAGAGTGTGCAGCAAGGCTCCTGTGAGTTATGCCAATACTGCTGGGGTGCAACACAGCTGGAATCACCAAACTGGCTGCTGGGGGCACCTCCCCTTCATCCCATTTTACACCCTTGACCGGCTTGGCCCTGCACCTGACTGGAAATGTTGTCCTGAAATTTTCTAGGGGAATCATCCCCCAGCCATCTCTTCTCAGAGCTGTAGCTCTGATAGAAATCCCAGGATTGCCCAGAAAATTCTGACCCAAAATCACAGGGCCATCATAGTCCTCTAGGACAAGGAAGGTCACATCCACACCCATGACAGGGGCAGTAACCTCTCCCAACACCCTTAGATGCGTCCTACCACTGAAATCAGACACCCAGGGGCAACTTGGTTCTCCGACCAGCAGTTCTCCTGTATGCTGAGGTCCCATGACAGAAACCTGTGCATTGGTATCTATCTCCATGGCAGCTACCTCAGGTTCATCCAACTGGACAAGCTTGGACACCTTAGGCTCCTTCTTGGCTCTTTGCAAAGCCTGTACAATATCTGATAGACGCACACCCCTAGGCCTGGTGTCGGGCCGTTCCGGAGGTGCAGCCTGTCCGCCTGCTTGCCCAACCACCGTATGTGAAGGTACCCCAGGGGCCGGGCCAGGGTCACCCTGAGGGCTCGATACAGCTGTAGCACCCTGATCAGGAAGCTCCACGTCACCCCCGCCTTGTACACCAACGGGCACCTGGAAGAGGTCTCCTTGATTACCTCCCCGGGGACGGATCTTTGACCAGGACAGACGGTGCACTGCTTGGGAGCCATCAATGGCCACCCAGCACTTATGGCCAGCGGCTTCTACTCGGGTCACCACCCCATCATGCCAGCTGCCACGTTTCCCTGGAAAGCTTGGTTCCTTCCACACAACAACCTGTTGTCCAACGTTAGGTTCTAGGACACTCCAGCCCTTGTCTTTCTGCCTCAGCTTGAGGAACTTGGCCTCTAGCTTCTCCTTCCATGCCTGCTCAGCATCAGCTGGCAGCATCCTGGTATGCAGCATAAGAGGATTGATGGCAATGTCACCAAAGAACATGGGAGTCCTGAGGTTCAGCCTATCCTCCACAGAACGTAGCCATGCAGATGTCACAATGGCAGATGACGTCCTTGGAATCCTCTCCACCAGCAGCACAGTCTTGATCTCTTGGATGGCTCTCTCCACCACCCCTTGCTGGCCGTGGCTCTCCCTGGGTGTAATCAGCAACTCTGGAAACTCTGGCAGGTTCTCACAGCACTCAAACTGAATGTCACACTGCAACAACTCCAACCCAGGGTACCTGCTCCTTGTCAACTTCAGAGCAGCAATCAATGTAGGCTTCTCCATGTCAGGCAGGATCTCTAGGGTCTTGTACTTGGTATATCTGTCCACTGCCACCAGCAGCTTCAAACCCCTGATTCTCTGAATATCTACCTGCACATGGCCTGGCTGCAAAATAGGAGTCCTGGCATGAGACTGCTTGGGCTTTCTAGCAACTAGCCTGCACTTGCAAGCTTGAGCAACCTGTTGGCAGATGGAGTACAACTCACTTCCTCCCAGCCGTCTAGCAACTTGCAAAGACTGAGCTGCATGGCCAAACATGGTATGCAACCTTGAGGCAATGTCATACAAGAGAGAAAATCTTTTATTGTCATTATTAGCACTCAAGGTATGTACAGATCCCTTATGTACAGGAGGCACCAGGGTCGTGCCTGTCAGACTGTCTCCAGCCCTATCCTCATCCTGACCATCCTGTGCCAGTCCTGCACGGTCAGAATGCTTCTGAGATCCACCTGGGTCCACATCACCAGGTCCTACCTCAGGCTCAGCACCGCCATGGCGGGCACGTTGGCGAGTAACCACTGCAGCTACAGCTGGCATACTCTCTGTGGTAACCAAGCTTGCCCCATCGTGTCCAATAGGCTCTTCACTAGAGCATGGGGCTGCCCCTCACTGCTGTCACTAGCAGCTACATTACACACCCCTGGGGGCACCCTCCAGGGTTCAGGGATGTGTGCAGGCTCAAGTCAATGATCAGCAGCCTTGCCCTTGCCCTTATCCTGGGATGGACCAGCCTTCTCCTTGCTGCCACCCTGAGCTGGCTTGCTCTGACCTTCCTGCCTCAGGTACGAGGGACACTCATTCCTGAAGTGACCCTTCCCTGGCAGAAATAACATTCCACCTGACTGATGTCCCGTGAGGTCCCACTGCTGGGCCCAGCCTTGGGAGGACCACCCACCCTCTTGAAGTCAAACTGGGACTGTGGATGTCCCGACTTCGGCGGGTCCCCCGTCCAGCCCTTCTGTCACGCCCCCTCCTGGACCTTCCTCGACCCCTTGAAGAGGTCTCAGGCCCTCTCGAGGACGCTGGGCCCCCGTGGCCCGATCCCCTCATGGACTTAACCGCAGGTTCAGCTGGCCTCCTCGTCCCCTTGACGAGGGCGCTTACCACCTACGTACTTGCCGCTGAAACACTCATACAACTGGTCCGTCATGGCTGCCCAGCCATGGACCTGTCGCATGTGGATGGTCACATTATCCATGGTGACCGGATCCAGCTGCAGCGACTTGAGAAAGTCGCCCATGGCCATCCGATCTGCAACGAAGAACCCTTGGCCATGGCGTCCTCCCTCAGCTTGACGAAGTCTTCAAAGGCGTGGACCACTAGCTGCCCCTTGATGGGCTTGTAGTCCAGGTATTCTTGCTTCAGGTGGGACCCATCTATGGTCCTCTTGTCACTCAGGAACGACCTGAGTCGCGTCATAAACGCCGCCCAGGTGTCCCCCGCCGTGTCGCTCCCGAACAAACTTGAACAGCCGCCTCGCCGACTGCCTTATGTAGGCACTAGACGCCAGGATGCGAAGCTTGTCACCGGTGTATATGTCCGTGTACAAGTTCATGTCCTCTAACATCCTCTCAGCGTCCCGGGGCTGCCAATTGTCCTTGATGGACTGAAACTGGCCTAGCACCGCGTACCCCTCAGCCACGGTCGGTCGCTTAGGTGCCGCTTGATCTGCGGCTGGCGCGTTCTGACCGCCCTGAGATCCTTGGCTCTGATCATCTGGCAGCGCAGCCTGGTCTCCCAGCGCCTGGCCGTCCCGCGTCCATCGCGTCCACGCGTCCATCGCGTCCATCGTCCATCCATCCCAGCGCCGCGCCGCGCAAAGCCCATACCGCGCCCTTGTTGGTCAATAGCTCCCTCACTCATGATGGCCTCTGTTCAGATCTGCTACAGCCAGCCAAGTGGCCAAGCAGCAATTAAAGCAATATAAGCTACTGAACAAGAAAGGAAAATGCCAAGTGTTACCACTCAGTCAAGACCACCACGGTCCCGCAGGCGCGTCCTGGTTCTCCTTGTCGCTGTCACTGTCGCTGTCGCTCACAACATCAGCTCTGGCACCCTGCTACCCGCTGCGCCGTCGTCGACCCGCTGTCGGCCCGCGATGACAGCGTCGTCACCGTTAGTGTAGTAGACAGGTGACAACCCGTCGTTGGCACCCCGCGGATTGTATCTTGGCACCTCGTGGTCGCCAAGCGTCTCGTCGCCTAGCCCAGCGACCCCCGCAGCTCCCACCTCAAGGTCACTATCGTAACCAAGAGGGGCGAACTCTTCCCAACGCGTCACACGAACGCGAAGGGGTTGGGGCAGTTCCTGAAAAGGAACCCTTGCTCGCTCCGGAAACCTGCCGACTCGTGCCGCACGCTGTCCTCCGGTGATGGCTTCCGCTGCCGCCTCGACCTCTGCAAGCCGCCTGTAGCGCTCCGCTCCGCGTCGCTCACGTCAACTGGTCCCGCTGCAACACCCTCGTCGCCGATTACGCCTGCAAACGTACGTTGTACACCCGCACCCGCTGCTGCCGGCACGAACTCGTGTCGCACTGCACCAGCTGCCTCCGCAGCCTCTCCTCGCCTAGCCGCCAACTCCGCACGCACCCGCTCAGCTACTGCTGTAATCACAGTCTGGATGCCGACCAAACCGTGAAGCTCTTGCTCGATGTCGTCGATGCTCCGGTGCTCCGGAATGACGATGGTTTGGACGTGCTGCAGAATTCGCTCCCAATCCTCGACCTGGTCGTCGACGAATTGCACGAAGCTGCGATTAACAGGTGGACGATCTGCAAGCAATAAAGATAAATCTCGAACGACACGACGCAATTCAGGCGAAATTGAACCACCAGCAGACTGCCGAAACCGGAAATTCTGCTGCCGTTGTTCTTCCTGCACCATTCACCACCGGACGAGCTTCTCGCGTCGTCAACGCTGCACGCAGCAAACAGCAACGACCCTCCTGGCCGTTCCGTCGAGACTTTGTAATTTGAGTTAACGTTTTATAAACGCAATGTGAAGGATATGGTTGCAATGCAGCAATGTGTGAATATGGTTGGAAACGGAGCTTTGTTAAAATTGGATAATGTTACAGCGCTCACACACTTGAGGCTTGTACACGAGTTTGCCAAGTCAAGGCAACACACGTGAGGCGGGCTCGCAAGAGATGCCCAATTGGCACTGGCCTATTCTTTACATACTTGTGCACTGTGCTTGCTAGTCCTGAGCAGCCTAGAAGGCCTGCTCAGTAATAACACTCCCGGTACAGTATTCACTACCTGTACAGCGCCCAGTTCCTATACAGTAGGTCGGCCATACAGGCACAGTGACCACAGAGCACAGTCCACAGTGACTATTGCATCTGCACCTAGAAGTTCAGGACTAAGCCTGCGGTACCAACAGACCACAGGTTAAGGTTCCTATTTCCTGCGTACGACGTATTAATCCAATACCGCCGTAGGTTCAGCACCTAATTCCTGTCAGCCCAGGAATTACTGTCGACCCCATATGTCGTCGGCAAATATTCACGTCCGACTTAGAAGAACAGCCGGCTCGCGCTCGCGCGCGACCGGGAAGTCGGAACGCCATAACTTTCTTGATACTTGTCGGAATGAACTCGTTCCGGTGCCGCTGGAATCGCAGAGATATGCCGAATCAGGTACACGCCAATGCGCTTGGCGTTAACTGCAGGCGCAGAGACAGCCGGAGGCGTAGGAGCCGCAGCAACAGAGGAAACCGCAGCTACCGAGGGCTCGCACAGCGCGGGCGAACCCGTAGGCGCCGAGGCAACCGAAGGGGAAGGGGCCACAGATACAACAGACACCCCACCTGGCGTGGCTGGAGCATGCGCCTGGGCCGCCATGAAGGCCCCGAAAGCCGCGGTCAGGGACTGGATCTGTGCCTGCATCGCAGAAACAGTCGCCGAGAGAGGATCAGGCTCACGATCCGAGCCCAAAGGGGTAGGCTCCACCGACGCGCGCCGGGTCGACCGTGGTGAAGACGGGACAGGGGAAGGAGCCGACACCGAGGAGGAGGACGCTGCAGAGGAGGCCGAATACTCTGGCGTGTACTGTGCCTCGACTGGTGCGTCCGTAGGGGAAGGGTCGCCAAATGCTACTCCCGCTGTCTGGTCCGGACGCGATCTCCATGAACTCGACCGCCCGTAGGAGGTCACAGGGGTTGTCATCTACCTCTGCCTCGCCCTCGCCCGGAAGCCAAGGGAACACCTCCCGTAGGCAGGAACGGCCCACAGGGGTAGACAGGTAGGAAAACACCCGGGGGCATTGAAGGACAGCGGCTATCTGCCCCAAGGCTGGGCAGTGGGAGCCACATCCTAAAAGGCAATGCCCGGCATTGTCGAACCCATGCACGACTAGCTGTTGCGGATCATCGGGGGCCGGGCCGAACCACGCGACCCCAAAGAGGGCAGCCCTGACTAAAGCCGCATGCTGAGCCTGGAGGGCAGGCTGAACGAGGCCACCCGGATAACTGGAACGTGACACCCATCGGCCCGGAAGGGCCTCGAAGTAGAGCTCTGGGTCCGGTGGTGGAGGGGAAGGCGGCCGGCTCTCCGACGGAGGGGTAGGATCAGCCATGATGGCTGCGGAGGGGAGGGGACAACCAACCACCCACCAACAGCAGGAGTACGATAAGGGAGGGGCAGGTTGCCAGCTAGAGCTGGTGTAGGGTTTTGTAGTCCTGCAACAAGCGGCTACAACCATCTAACTCACTCTCCGTGTACCATACTTTATCTACCTCACTACGAGCATACATCCATTTCACCTTATACTGGCGCTGGGTACCGCGGCCCTTTTTGATATCCCTATGGGCCACGATACTCTCTACCTCGTCTTCTACCTCACCAGTATCAGGGTTATGCTCTAAAGGGGCAGGAGCTAGTTCTCTACCAGCGAACGTGCTTTGGTGATAAAGCTTCAGCTGGCTTCTATGTCCAGAAGGTGTTAGAATGTGTCTGCCAAGAGGTAGGGATATCTATTTTATATAAGAAATTACCTACTCTAGACAACACACGGAAGGGTCCTAAGAAGGCGGGCCTAAGTTTCACTTTAAGTTCTGCTTCGAACTTGTGAGCAAAACGGCCAACACGGGGGCCTTCTACTAAGACTAAATCTCCTATATCTATTTCAGGCGCTCTTCTATCTAAGGAGGCACGCAACCTAGCAAGGTACTTAGCCTGAGCCTTTTGGTACCCTGAAATCGCGTGATCATGTGCATTTTTCATTTTATCTAGTAAGGCCTGTACACCTTCTACAGTATCCCGGGACACATCGTCCCTGTCCCGTAAAGGACTAGCTAAGAGAGAGGTAGGAGTAAGAGGCTGTCTACCAGTATCTAGGAAGAAAGGCGTATAGCCATGCGCAGCCTGGGGGCAATTGTTAAGGGAGAACTCTACCAAGCATAGATAATCCTCCCAATCACTCCCCGAGCCGTTAACATAGTGCCTCAGCGCTTCTTCCACTACCCTATTAAGACGCTCTACTAGATGAGAGGAGGAGGAGTGATAGGCAGTACCGAACGTAACCTTGGTACCTATAGCAGCGAAAAACTGCTGCCAAAAGTCAGAGGTAAATAGCTTATCTTTATCACTAATAAACTGCCTACTCAAACCATGATATCTGTAAACGTTATTAAGGTACAGGCGTGCGCAATCGCGTGCGGTGAGTTCTAAGGGACACGGCACGAGATGACACATTCGAGTAAAACGATCTACGAAAACAAGGATCTGGGCGTTACCTCTATCATTCTTCCTGAAAGGTCCTACAAAATCCATCATGATGGAGTCCCACGGCATGATGGGATCAGGTAGGGTCCTAGGTTCTGCTATCTGTCCTACATTGTTGGGTTTCATCTCCTGGCAAGATTGACAGGTTCTAACATACTCATCTACGTCCTTTAAAAGGGAAGGCCAGTAGTAAGAGCGGGCTACTAGGTCCCGTACCCGTTTACCACCCTGATGAGCAGCTAAGTCATGCAACTCAAAGAGCAAGGAGGAGCGACAGATAGGAGGGACATACAGACGCCATTGAGGGGGAGAATCTGCTATTTGCACATATAAAAACCCACCTACAAATTTACAAGGGTGCTTGCCTAATTGTTGGGGATGGGCGGCAATGGCAGCTAAAGCTTCCGGCTCAGTGGCCGTAAATCTACTAATAAGGCGTTCAAGATCAGAGGTAGGCATTGCTACAGAGGTATCCAGAACAGGTTTAAAGAGGTCTCCTACCGCCTTGCCAAAGAGAAGGGGAGGTCCTAGAGGGACTATATTATCATAAGACTTTCCTGACCTAGTCGCTATATGGCTAAGCGGTATAGAAATTTTATTTTTCCCCTCCCCCCCCATCGAGACCACAGGAAGGGCCTCACACGGGAGAGAGAGTCCTACGTGAGAAAGGAGATCAGGCATGCGAACAGCGGTATGAAAGAGATAGGCATAGGATCCATCATCAGGTAGTTCACCATAAGGGGTTACACCCATAGTGGTAGGAACTAGAGTAGTATTGAGAACATCAAGGTCCTCGAAAAAGGAGTAATCTGCGCGACGGGAGAGTGCATCTGGTACTATGTTATCTACACCCTTAACATACTGAAGTTTAAAAGGGGAAAACTGTGCTAAAAACTCCATCCAGCGCGCTTGACGAGGGGTAAGGTTGGGTTGGGAGAGAAGATGGGTAAGGGGACGGTGATCCGTTTGGATAACTAATCTATAAGGATCTATCTCACAGGGTTCATTCAGGCAAACATCAAATTGACCACCTTTAAGAAAGTGCTGCCACGCGTGGCAACAATACACCACCGCTAAGAGTTCCTGCTGGTGTACGGGATAGTTACGCTCCGCAGGGAGCATTGTCCTAGAGATATACTCAATTGGCTGTAAGCCCTGACCCTGATCCTGGAGAAGGACGCCCCCTCTATAGCTACCTTACTAGCGTCTGTAGCTACCACAAAGGGTTTAGTAGTATCCGGTAGGATGAGTACGGGAGGAGAGAGGAGTAGGGATTTTAGACACTGAAAAGCCGACTGACATTCACTACTCCAGACAAAGGGGATATCCTTCTTTAATAAATGATTAATAGGGGCTGCTATAGTCGCGAAACGCGGGATAAAACGCCTATAGTAAGAGGCAACCCCTAGAAAACTACGTACACCTTTAACGTCGGTAGGGGTAGGCCATTCCTGAATTGACTTAGTTTTATCCGGGTCGGTAGCGACCCAGGCATCTGACAAAACGTGTCCTAAAAATGGTACACTCCTACCAGAACGAACTTTAGCCCGGCGAGCCCACAAAGAATTTTCAGCCATTATCTCTAATACTTTCCTTAAATCACGTAGGTGCGTTTCAAAATCAGGGGAGTAAATAAGGATATCATCTAAGTAAGCTTGAGCACAAGAACGATCGTGCTCAGATAAAGAAACAGAGGAGAAGGAAGGATCCTTTAAATCAGATGACACTTGAGGAAGATGAGAATTCCCCATAACAGGTCTAAGTACTTCATTCATTAACATTTGAAAAGAGGCAGGAGAGTTACAGAGTCCCATAGCCGCTACTCTAAACTGGTAATGACCAAAAGGGGTAGCAAAGGCGGTTTTATGGCAATCCTCAGGAGCTTAGATACGCAGCTGCCAAAAACCATCCGCACAATCCAGTACCGTGAAACAAGTGGAACCTTTAACCTTATTAAATATATCATCAATACGAGGTAGAGGGTATTTAGACTTCACAGTAATATCATTTAACTTCCTATAATCAGTAACTAGGCGAAACTTGCCATTTGGCTTAGGAACTAACATGACACCAGCTGAGTAGGGAGAGTTACTAGGCTCTATTAATCCTGCTTCTAATAGTGACACTAAAATCTGTTTTAGTTCCTTTAATTCGGTAGGGCCCATTCTATACATCGGAGAGTGCGTAGGAACTGCGCCGTCCTTGATAACTACACGGTGTAAAACAGAACGAGGAGGAGGATAAGAAGGAGTCTTTTCTTCAAAAACTTTTGAGGAATCTATCACAGCCATGTATCTTACTATTTCATTTTCAGTAAATCCCACTCCTATTGTATCCACTGTGTTTACATCTATATCCACACTATTATTAGTGATAGGTATCTCCTGTACTTCTAACTGAAGGAACATACATAATAGGTATCCATATTCCTTTAGTTCAGATCGCAATTCATCATTGGACATTAATACTTCAGGTATAGGTCTTACAGGAGGATCAACAGGTGTAGGAGGAGTAATATCTACCAAGGATAAATTTTCTAATCTATAATGACGTTCCGGTACCCAGTAAGAGAGAGAGACTATCTGGAAACCAAATGACCATGGTATCATAATTAATAGTAATCTTATTATCCTGGTGCCAATCTAATCCTAGTAATACATCAGCTGTAGTGATAGGGCCTATAGTGGCCGTCAGGTTGACAGTACGTCCTTGTATGACCAGGGGAAGGGACACCGTACTCGGGGAATGACTGGTGCGACCGTCAGCATAATGGACAGTGACAGGTTTTGGTGTGAGGGAAAAGGACTAGTCCTAAACGCCTAACTAGGGCCTCGCTCACAAAGGAGCTAGCCGCACCGCTATCCACTAACACAGAGACGTTCAAAAGTTCATTAGCATGCAAGAAGGGGTCTACAACAGTATGGGGAACGGTTAAGCCACCATTCAAAAACATAAGAGGACGGACACGTAGTGGTAGGGATGATTCAGCTCCTACGGAGGTTATAAAAACAGGCAGGCAAAAATTATTATCTGGGGTACTATCTAAGGACCTGTCCAGGTTACCCCCGGCTGACAGGCCTACTGTTCCCCCTCCCCCCCCAAATCCATAGGAACTAACCCCGAAGAAGACCCTGGCGAAAAAGCCACTGCTGGAGGGTCACGAGGGATCGAAGAGGGTGCGGGAGCCTGATTATCATAGGGGAACCCTGGGGGTCCTGTCTGCACAGCATTCAGCCTACTAGGGGTAGCTGAGGGAATGCGTCCTGGATTGGGACGAATAGGAGCACGCTGAGGGGTACGAGGAGGGCGAGCGTCGGGATGAGGGGGAGCACCCGAAAGGAACTTGGGGCACTCACGTTTAAGATGACCTACTTCCTTACAATGATAGCATGTAATATGAGAGACATCCAGAGCTGAAAGGTCAGTAACGCAAATATCTAATTCTTCTACATAGGAGTTCTCCTCCTCAGGGGTAAGGATAATATTATTAATACGGGAACGGGTAGGAAGAGAAGGAGTGGTGAAGAAATCTGCTACTCGTAAGAGATGCTGACGCACATGCTTGAGGGGCAGATCAGTAAAACGGTAGGCAGAGAACTGGCGCTTTACTTCACGTAATAAGGGTCTACTGAGGCCTTGTAGGAAGCGAGCACGTACTTCTGCGCCCGACAAATCCCTAATTCGTACCATCTGTGCATCAAATTCTTTCATATACTCCTTAAACGATTTAGTACCCTGCTGCAAGGTACCAAAGGCTAATCTATCCTGCCAATCTGAATCAGGAGGGACTAAATGGTTCTCTAAACGCTTAAACAATTCTGCTACTGAGTTAGGGTAGGCATGAGAGGCCAAAGACTCACACTGGATGAGGTTAGCAAGCTCAGGAGTAATACAGGTAGTAAGATAGTGAGGGACTAGTACAGCATCAGAGAGACGCCATCTATTATGATTTTGCCACGACTCTGTATTCTGGGTAAGCAACATAATAAAAGTGAAAAACTGTTGAGGGGTAGACTTAACATCCAACTTGGGTAGGTTAGCAAAGAGGGGAAGAGCAGGGGGTTTAGGGGGATTAGAAGAGTCAGTTTTACCCATAGGGCCACTGTCTTCCACTGCTACATACGAGGGATAGAAAGAAGGAAGAGGAAAGGTTTTGGATAGGGGTCTAGAAGGGGCCACCGTTTCAGGATGGTGCCCGTAGGAGAAGGGGACGGTATATTGCTCACGAAGGGAGGAGTAGGCAAAATGATCATAATTTCTGTCATCTAGGGGCATGGTGCTGAAATCACTATTAACTTCTAAATCAGCCACACGGGTAGGGACCTGGGCAGCCTCGTAGGCCGTATCAGGGTAGGACCAAGAAGCAGGTGGGTAAAAGGGAACTGCACTAGGGCGCCCAGAAGGGCCGACAGGGGCAGAGGTACGACCCGTGTTAAAAGCAGGGATGGAAGGAACAGGATGGGGAGGAGGCCTAGAAGCATTGTCAGGGAGTGAGGACCTACTTGAGGGTTGAGCCAAGGTTGCAGGAGGGGCAGGGGCCTGGTTCAGGGTAAAGGAGGGGTCATCACTAAATCTGACACGCATACGTTGTTCATAGGTAGGTGGGGTAATTGAGGGACGACGGCGACCACCAGTAACAGGAGAAGGAGGTGAGGTACGAAGATTACCTTGAGGAGTGAGATGGTGCACCGTTTCCAAGGAGTCCCGTCGGTTACCACGAGTATTGTTATTGTTATTAGTATTATTATTATTATTAGTAGTAGTATTGGTAGGTATAGGCGACATATCTCCACCCACTGGATCCATCTTTAATTAAGTAAAGGAATAGGAATCTAAATGGAAGCAATAAAGGAAAAAGGAAAAAAACCTTGAATGTCTTAGATAAAGAAACAATTAAAATCAATCCTTTTTAACCACAGTAATGGATAGGGAACCAAACTCTAAGGTGAGAGGAGTATCTGAGGTAGATGAGGATGCAGCCCGTTTAGGGGGAGAAGAAGGAGGGGTAGCAAAATCTAGAGCTTCTACAGGAGGACGACCATGAGGAATAGAACGTACATGTAGGCCTAAATCTGATTCACTATGGTCTATAAGGAATTGCTGAGCTTCCTCGAAGGTAACAAATTTCTTATACCTAACTACGTTATATGTACGGTTTTGCACTATTTTCCTAGCATCTGACCAAGAGAGGAAAATGGCTGACCATTGAGGGGTAATAACTACGTAATATTTGGCTAAGCTATTGTCACTGGACGAATGGGAAGGAGCAGTAAAAACACGACGCTGGCTCATGGTAACGCACCTGGTGGGTCTTGTGACGTCACGCTAGAAGAAGGAGTAGGCGACTTATGTGGGCGATCTGGAGCACCGAAAGCAGCATGAGGGCGGAATTGTCCAGCGCTCGTCCTAAAATCAGCGACCGAATAGTCCAGCGCTCGTCCTAAAAGCAGCGACCCGTATCTCTGCGGGTGCGGCCGTCTAATAAAACAGCAGCACGAAGGAAAAAGGTGTAGTCTACCACGACGCTAATCGTCTCACGCTTGCCGATCCGAACAATAATAATTCCCTATCTACAACAGGAAGCAACCATAAGCAGGAAAACAAGGCGAAGGAGCTATCTACGAAAGGGTTTATCCGCTGCGAGCAGGTCTAGCATCTAGGCAGATCGTGTCCCGAACCGGGCAGCACTACTCTCCCAGCTTGACGGCGACCCGCCCATTACCTGTCAAGAAAGTGTCGTCTTCGTATCCCTGGACGCGGAAGGGTTCTTGCAAAGGCGTATGTGACAAAGGACCGTCGTCTCGTTCTCTACCTACGAAAGTTCCTCCGGAACCATTGTTACGTCCTAAACTTCTACCTCCACCTCTACCTCTACTGGGCGTGATGCTACCTAAATTGGTCAGGCTTCCTCTACTCAAACCCCTAGCGAAAGACAAACGAGACGGAGCTGATCTCAATGCATTCACGTATGTGTTGCTATAATACGCCATACAACCATTTACCCGAACCCGTTTATTCCAGGAATAGAGGAAGGAAACACACTACACTGCCGTGACCCAAGCCTATATGTGTTAATTCATTTAACACACGCCGAGTGACCACACGAGGGGTAGAACGTGCATAAATGGTCACCAACGGTCCAACATGCTCGGGCCGACCTGGCCCTCGCCTACAAATGCACAGGCAGCTGCACAGATGCACGCTGGTCCACTACATTCTACCAAAGGATAAGGACCACTAATAAAGTACGCGGCGCGGCGCCCAAAAGCACCCAATGTACCACAGTTCTGTTACGAGGACAATAGTGTCCCAGTTGGAACTACACGTAAACCTAAGAACAACCGAGGCAAGGAACCTAATTTACGTCCGTAACTACAACGAATTGTTACGCGACGTAACAGATGGATGGATGGATGGATGGATGGATGGATGGATGGATGGATGGGTGCACACAATCCCACCCGTCTATTCTATCTAGTAACAAACAATCCTACTAGTCTATCTTATCTAGCTAGAGTGTGCCAGACCCTAGGAGTCTTGCCTAGATATATACTCACTAGTAGATATGCTCTAGTTGTCTCACATGATTGTCTCACTTAATAATTAATATGAGTGAATGCACGTAGTTTCACAATAATGACCAACTAGTGGCCGGGAGTACCTGTTCACGTGCCCCGTTGAGGGCTTATATATATCGTCGAGGCAAGAAGCAACCATTTATCAAGGAGACAATGCAACAACCAGCGCAGGCCAGATAATTTATACCAAGTCCTCAATTTGCATGATTTTTCAATTGCTCCTTATCCAATTACAATTTACAACACATACGCATGAATCATAGAGCTTTGTGTGCTACAACGCAGACAGTTCTGGCGCTCCCGGTCGTCATCTTGCCGACACCGGGCCACTGCGGTCGTCACCTGGCACCCCTCACCCGACCCCACTGCACAGCACAAACCTGCTTCCTAGAATTGGCCTGCAGCCGAGAAGGGCGCCAATGCCGTGTAGAAACTCATGATGTGAACGGCATGTGGTCAGTGGTCACAAGCGCCAAGGACACCTAGTGGCCTTTACCTGCCCCAAACCAAAACATCCCAAGCATGCCGGCCTTTATCTGCGGAGCAGCTGATCCTGAAGTGGCCATCCCGCCCTTACGACACATAACACCGACCATGCCACCATGGGACCTGCGTCCTGTAATAAAACATTTGCCTTGATATCGTCGTCTTGTGCCCGCACGTCCATGGAGGTTGAAATTACTTATTAACATGCGAATATAATCAATGAGGCATGAAAATTGTTGCGCACAACCCGCCGGATTCCCTCCACAGCACAGCCGAAGGAACCAATCTAACAGCCCTGTTTTCTTGACTAGTTTGTCATACCAGCTAGCACCGCGACGCAATGATACTAATTCGGCCGTTGATTGACATTTCCCCAGCCTACTTGACTGGCACAGATGCCGCTAAATTCTTTCGGTCCGTCAATTCTTTTGGTGTGGAGTTGAATTTATTATTCTAGGCCAAAGTCCCCCCGCGGCTTGCGCCCTGGCCATGGTGAAATTGGTGATGGACTACTATGAAGTTTTCTGCCTTCCATCCTGCGGCGATGCTCCGCTTGGCAGTTGACGCGCCAGCATTTTCTTCTGTCATTTTGTACTTACGCACCATAAGTTTACGCGCCGGGGCGCGTGCGATCGATACAGTTCGCACAGGCATGTGCGTCGGCGCCCTCAGTAGTATGAGCCAGTAGGCTGCGCTTTCCGTTCGTTTCGTCCCTGATCACAACGTTTCCGGCTCATGCCGCCGCGTCTGCAAGCGTTATTCGTATTTATCGGCCCACAACGTTCCTTTCGCAAGCGTTACCCGTATTTATCGACGCGTACCGTAGCCTCTCGTCAATGTCATCTGTCATCGGGTGTTGCCAAATGCCAACACCGGGTGTGATCACGATTTCCAAAAACCCGCCGAAAGGTCCTAACTACACGTAAGCCTAGGAACGTCAGCGAACTGTTCCGGAATGGCTGAGGGAACAAAGGACCTAATTTACGTCCGTAACAACAACAAAAGTTACGCGACGTAACACTGACAAGTGCGAAAAAGATCTGAAAGTACGGGAATTAATTGTGCGAATTCAGTCGGCGTAGAACCAGTACGGCAGGGTGCTGAAGAAAACTGGACAGCTTCGATCCAGCGAAGCCGGTCTCGCCAGCTAGAATTTAGTATCGTCCAGTAAAGACTAATAATCACTGGATACACCCGAATAATCAGAATACGATATCGTAGATATCCCGCTGTATGTGTAAATCCAAGGACAGGTGGCGACAACGAGGAGATTGAGGAGGAGTGCGGGAAAGAGCGGAAAGTGCGGAAACGCCAGCAAAAAAGGTACTGTGAACCAATCTTTATCTATCTGAACAATCCGAACGCCCGCGACCCGCCGTGTGAGTGCGACCGGTTCGTCAACCAATTTCTGTTCCACGTGGCAGAAAGTTCGATGCCACTCGGCAAAGCGGTTCGCGAACCATGACCGTACGAACCACGGTCGCGACCCGTGTGAGTTGGCCCTTATTTTCCAGGTAAATAGGTGTACGTTTATTCCAAATATAGCCAGTAGTTAATCCCTGCTAAGCCTAGGGTATCAAGATGTCAGTGGCTAAAACGGAGCCTTACTAGACCACGGAGTTGGCCCTTATCCGGGTAAATGGGTATTTTTATTAACCAATAGGAATATCATTAGGTGAAGAGGTACCACGTATCGACCAGCTGGTTACCCTCTGAGGGTAGTGTGATAGGTGAAAGGTTTAGAAAGGAGCATTGTGTGACCAGGGGAGCCAAGTGACGCGCGTAAGGTCACCGTGAGGAATGCAGGTAAACACCCTGTTGCGTCCCAGGAGAGCATGGAAGAGCTCCAAGGGGCTGGGCTTGTCATTGTTGGGCCCGGGGTCC
This sequence comes from Mesostigma viride, assembly GCA_009746045.1. Taxonomy (NCBI): domain Eukaryota; kingdom Viridiplantae; phylum Streptophyta; class Mesostigmatophyceae; order Mesostigmatales; family Mesostigmataceae; genus Mesostigma; species Mesostigma viride. The sequence continues at coordinate 3,402,999 of RPFO01000165.1, read as the reverse complement.
CACACCTTGTATTGTTCTTGCGCCAAGAGCCAAGCGCGACGCATTGCTGAGTTCCAGAGAAAGATAAACCGCCTCACCACGGCGGCTTTGGTGTATTCGTGCCGCACTTTGAAAACCGTCTCGTTCCGGATAGTCCAGATCGCGTATAGCATATTAGTTCGGAGCCATACCCAGGCTAGTTGACTGTTGGATAGCTCCTCCCCGGGGGTCCCCGCCATACCGAATATGATACAACGCACGGATAGCGTTAGTGTGGAATGTGGTAGCGCGGTCCATGCGGACCATACGTTAAACAACCATTGCCACACCCCGCTCACTTGGCAGTAGAGAAAGCGGTGCTCAATTGTTTCCGAAGGGAAGGTGCACAGGCATGTCGCATCGTGGTGAAACCGGCTGCTGAGGGTCGCGTTTACCCCAATGGCTCTGTGCAGTAAAAGATGTTGAATGTCGGTCGCTCTGCGGTCCACCAAAGGGTGATCGACCGCCACGGCGGTGATAAGTTTAATCCAACTGTACCCAGGCCATTGAAAGCCCCATCGTGGGCGGCCAGGGTGGAGCTTATGGTTCTCGTGCAATAAAATGTCATAACCCCATTCTGCCGTGTACTCGTAAAGACATTTGCTAATCCTAGACATCCCCTTGGTCAAGGTCCAGCCAAACTCCAGGGGGTCCAATGGTAAAGTATCCAATCTCGTATTGCCTACGTGTAACCAAGTGATGGCCTCCGCCGGGGTCGTGGGGTCCGGCTGGAACATGCAGGACCTTGATACTAACCACGGGACCATCCGGATACGGTGACATTGGTGGGCTGGAAGACAGACACATAATGTCGCCAGCTGATTGAGGCAACCATTCATTGTGGCCTGGAAGGGTGTCGGCCACTTGGACTTGAATTCCGGCCGGAGGCAACACTCCCCGGACCAGACCTTTGCATGTGGATGTGATCCCGTCCGGGTAAAAACTGATCCAATCACCCGGTTGGAGGGCCTTGCGTGGGGCCATCATCAGAGCATGCCATGTAGCTGGGATGGCCTGGATGAGGGTGTTCCAAGCGTGTAGCGATGGCATGTTTTGCACCCAAGCATTAACTTCAGTTGGCCCTTATTACAGCACTGTAGATAGTTCTAGTTGTTGTTGTTGTTGTTGTTGTTGCCCACGCCGCACATGGGCAGCAGTTGAGCGGCTTCCGTAGTTGCGGCTTCCTTTCAGTAGGTGCTGTTGTTGTTGTTGTTGTTGTGTCCCACGCCGCCCAAGGGCAGCAGAGGATCTATAGTGGAGGGCCGGATATATTTAGTATCGGTGGTACTATCGGGGCACTGGGACATGGACGGTTGCATCATCGGATACCTATGCGTGAGTTCACATTTCACAACAAGATGTATCCTACTGTAGCAATCGATCGCATGCCAAGTAGCCTCGATGGAGTGGCATAGATGGGAGAGCACATTACCAGATACAGCATGGATACTTCCCGGATGCACATCGACGTGGCCTCCAACCTTCGCCTGGCCGGAAAGTAGGTACTGTAGGCTACTGTAGGCGTTAGCAGAGCGGCTTCCGTAGTTGAGACTTTAAGACAGAAGTGAAAAGTGTCCTACGTTCAGGACAGGCAACCCGCAACCCATTTTCTCCTGAAATTCCGGCACAATCCTGTTGGAGAACTCGTCAGGCGTCGCGTCGTGGACTTGTGGAGCCATTAATAAATAAAGGATGCCGGCCCTGGGCCAACGACAGACCTACCTAGGTAAGCTTACATTGCTATGCATACCAGAAAGGTATTTTAGCAGAGGCGGTCGATTTTAGATTTGATAAGAAGCCTTGCAAGCCAGGGCAACTTGTCAGGTATGAATGGCGGACATAAGAAGTCGCTGCTAGCGATGTCAAATGGATAATGGTGCTGGTAAAAATGCAGTAATCGAATTGGAAACGAATGGCTATTCCCCTGTCGCAATGTTGTGTGTAAATCGAGGGTTGCCGAGTGCCGGGGAAGGCGCCGAAGCGCCCGGGACAAGGTAATCGACCAGACCCCGGCGTGCCGGGCGCGTGCCTTTCTCGTAGATGGGTTGCGTTTCATCGCGACCGCACGAGAAGGACCTATCTGAGAACAAGAAAAGCCTTTCCGTAGGAGGTGGCGATGCGCCGAAGAACAATGGATTGCCGGAACCCGCTCCCGTCCCGTACGAAGAAGCACTCTCAGAAGCAGCTCGACCGGTGGTGGAGGCTTTGGTAGAGCAGTTAGAGCAATGCGGGCCGCTATCCAAGCCCGAGCTGCGTGCGCGCGTGATCACGTCGGGCGGGGTCCAAGAAGCCGCGGTGCCCGCAATGGGCCTCAAGCTCCGCTACGCGTACGTGTCCCAGCGCGGCTTCTACCCGGACTCGCTGGACAAGGCCAACCAGGACAAATTCTGCGTCCACATTAACTACGGCGACGACCCCAACACCCACTTCTTCGGCGTGTTCGACGGCCACGGAGAGAGCGGGACGGCGTGTGCGGAGGGCGCGCGCGACTGGGTCCCCGCGAACGTGCTCGCATCCGTCCACTGGCCCAACGACGTCCCCCGCGCGTACCAGGAGGCCTTCCTCAAGGCCAACCAGCAGATGCACGTGTCGACCACGATCGACGACACGATGAGCGGCACGACCGGCATCACCATCCTGGTCAAGGGCGACACGCTCTATATCGGGAACGTGGGCGACTCGCGCGCGGTCCTCGCCGAGGCGGCCGAGGAAGGCATGGTCGCGTGGGACCTGTCGCACGACCAGACGCCGTTCCGCGCAGACGAATGCGCGCGCGTGAAGCGCGCGGGCGCGCGCGTTCTGACCATGGACCAGCTGGAAGGGCTCAAGGACCCTCGGATCCAGACCTGGGGTGGCGAGGATGACGACGACGGCGACCCCCCCCGGCTGTGGTCCCAGTTTGGCATGTATCCGGGCACGGCTTTCACGCGCAGCATCGGGGACCAGGCAGCCGAGCGCATCGGCGTGATTGCGGATCCTGAGATCACGATCAAGGAGCTGGGACCCAGCTACCCGTTTTTCGTGCTGGCGTCCGACGGCGTGTTTGAGTTCCTGACCAGCCAGCTCGTGGTCGAGATGGTGCGTGCACGGGCTTCTGTGTGTGTGTGTGTGTGTGTGGTTGTGTGTGTGTGCGTGCGTGGGCCTGTGTTTGGTCACTTAGTGTAGTGACAGGCGTGCGTGCATGCAAGTGCGCGTGTATCCTCACTACAGTATAGTACAGCATGGGGCGTACGTGCAAGCATGCGTGGGGTGGCAGTGATGTACGGTGGCCTGAGTGTGTATGCGTGCGGATGGGTGGCATCCCTTGTAATAGATACGCGGTATTTGTTATGACATGTGGCTTATCGCTAATTTTTTTTATGGGGGGGGGGAGGGGATGCATGTGGTGTATCATGTGGTGTGTCTTGATGGGGGATGGGGGGGGGGGGGGGGGGGGGAAGGGGGGGCCATTGGCATTTGGAGTCGGTGCATGGGGGGAGCAGATGGTGTTTCAAGTAGGAACATAACTATTTGGTATGTTGTATCGATTATTCATTTTAGTCTAGTTTGTAGTCACCTGTGGGCAGCGCCTCACAAAGGATTGCGAGCATTACACTTGTACATGTCTGCCATTTGTACTTTCACCAGCTGCTGCGTATGTGCTCCTCCATTTGCCTCATCGATGGCTGTGGATGCTGATATCGATGTTGTTAGTGTAATGTCAACATTGTGGCCGTGTCATCATTGCTGTTTGTTGTCCTTAATCTTATCACTATCCTTGTATTATCACTGTAGTCGCTCTGGTAAAGGGCTCTTTCCTCTCCCCCCCCCCCCCCCGCGCCCCCATTAAGCGTGTGGGTTGTGAATCAACCTCATTGGCCGTTGCCATTCCGGTGGCTAGTGGACCAAATCACTTCTAGTACGCAGTCACGAACCACGTTTTCGGCCCCATCACACTCTCACCACCCTCTCTCTCCACCCGCTTCCTTCCCTTCCCCTATCTATGGGACCGCCTGGTCACCAACTGGCAGCCGCCCTTGTGCTCCGCCTTTCTTTCCACCCTTGTGTTCTGCCCCCCTGGCCTGTCTTTCTATTCCGGTGCTCCAGCTTGGCTCGTAGAGCTGTCCATGTCCCACGACCGACGAAATAAGGACCGGCGGATGAGACGTTTAGTTCTCATGTATGCTCCCCCCCCCCCCCTCTTATTTGAATCCAACCATGCCCCTTCTCCTCTCGCACATTTCGCTTCACCCCACCCACCCCACCCCACCCCACCCTAATTATCTTCCCTTCTCCTCCACACTCCCTTTACCACCACATCCTCCCCTCTACCTGCCTCTTAACCTTCCTTCGCTTATTGAACATCACCAACGCAAACACTCACACCAACAACGGCAAAACCACCACAACCACAACCACAACCACAACCACCAACACCACAACCACAACCACAACCACGACCCTGACCACGACAACTACAACCACCAACGCGAACACTAAAACCCACCCACCCAACCAACTTTCCAGGTGGCGCGTTTCTCGGACCCGTTCTCTGCGTGCGCGCACCTGGTGGCCGAGTCCTACCGCCAGTGGCTGCAATACGAGACACGCACCGATGACATCACCGTCATCGTGTGCTTTGTAGACTACCCAGAGGAGGGCATGGCCAATGCCAGCGACGGCATGGTGAGTGACCGCACCACCCAAATTTCGCTCCTATGTTTCCAAACTTATTGCTTAATAGAGAAGACAGCGTGGTGAGTGACTGCACCACCCAAACGTCGCTCCTATTTTTCCATACTTATTCATTACTAGATAAGAATGTGTGGCCTTTCCTATTACTACATAACTAATTATTCGATAAATTATTTTCCTGCCTCCCTGCCAACATCCAATGTAGCATGGTCGCATCCCCGTCGCCCATCGCTCACTGCCCATACCACGGGGAACCAATGCCCACCCCCTTGTGTTATTATTTGATCATGAGATAGCATAGTACCGATGCCCCCCCCCTTGTGTAATTATTTTATAGTGAGATAGCATAGAACTCCGTAGCATGCCTTTGCACATGACATGCATGTCCGTACTTACGTACAGGTTACTGATGTTCCCCCTCCCTCCCCACCCCACCCCACCCCACCCACGTCACACACACACTCCCCCCCTCCAGTCTCCCAGCCCCTCGATGATGCGCAGCGGCTCCAGCCGGCTGGAGCGCTCGCTGAGCGTGGCCGACGTGGTCACGCCCAAGGACCCCAAGGACATGTCGTCCAAGGTGTCCAACGTCATCCGCCGCCCGATCGAGCCGTGGGAGGGCGAGCCGGAGGAGGCGCGCTTCCCGGTGCACAAGCCCAAGCCCGAGGAGAAATATGTGCGTGGGGGCGGGAGGAGGGGGTGAAGATGCGTATTGCGTGTGGAGGGGGAAATTAAGTGGAGGGGCCCTGGGGGGGTCGGGTGGGGGTGGTGGGGGGGGGGAACGCATATGTGATGCACGGGGTGTGTTCTTGGGGTTTGCATCACGCGCGGGGCTGCCATGGTTTAGTATGGTGAAGATGTAGAGGGAAGTTGAGAGAGGCGTCAAGAGGAAAGTCGAATGCCTGCGTCAGATTCGTGCGTGCCGATGGGTACTTTCCCCGTGCCGTAGCAGTCTCGTTGCTGTTCGCCATGGGGTACTACGGTGACCCTTACCAGCTAGCAGGCAGTCACCTAGGTAAAGCTTGGTTCTGATCATCTCGTGCATGCAGCTCTGTTCGAGGGCTGGCCTTGGAAGCGACGGGAAGCTTTAGGAGTCTAGAGGGAGACCTCTCTGCCTCTTATGCTACTCGGCACGAGAAGGCAGTTTGCGACCATCGTTAATGTGATCATTTAATATGGATGGTATGGATTGGCCGTCTCCCTGTATGCCAAATGTTGATGCTTCATTTTCACAATCCAACCCTGACGCAGGTCATCTGCTGATACCGTGTTTATTCGTTTATTGCCTGACGTGGTATTCTATTCTTCTATTCTTCTTCCATCCTATACCTGCTCTATTTTTAATATGATCTTATCGGTTTCTGCCGCCCACAGGCCCAGGTGGTGGCGGCCATGGAGAAGCATTTCCTGTTTGCGGCGCTGGACGCGCGGCAGCGGGAGCTCGTTTTTAACGGGATGGAGCGCATCTACGTGGAGCCGGGGGAGGTAGTGGTGCGCGAGGTGAGCGCGGCATCATCTCTATCATGATGAGCCAAGCCCTTAGAATGAGTCGTCTTTGTCCCACGGGTATTATATGGGGATGGAGCGCATCCATTTTGTATCCGGGGGATGTCGCAGGGCGCGAGGTGAGCTCAAGGGCCCGCTGGCGATTACAAATGGTCCTCCTGATGCTTATAAATGGGCCTGCTGGTGCTTATGAATGGGCCTGCTGATGCTAATAAATGGGCCTGCTGGTGCCTATGAATGGCCGTGCTGATGGTTATAAATGGGCCTGCTGATGCTTATGAATGGGCCTGCTGATGCTTATAGATAGGCCTGCTGATGCGTATAAATGGACCTGCTGATGCGTTTAAATGGGCCTGCTGATGCTTATACTACAGTAATTGATTATCGGATTGGGATGGAGTGGATTGCATTGGTACGATGGAGATAGGGGAGCTTGCGGCGCGTGAGATGAGCGCATTACTGTAGCTAATTTTGACAAGGAGCCGCGTGGAGCAGCCAGGTGTTTGTTTCGATGGGACAGGTAACGGGGACATGTGGCACTCAAACCCTGAGAGAAGTATGAGAATTGATAGCGACGTAACAAAGAAACTGGGAAGTGGTCAGATGTGCCTGGGGGTTCAAAAGAATTCTTGGCAATCTGCCCCACCCTTAGGAGGAGGGGGAGGTGATACCTCAACCAGGATGAGCGCAATTCCCTGAAAATTCTACCTACATCACCATTGCGAATGGGAGGGAGCATCCCATGGACCCACAGCCACATTCCTGGCTAGCTCCCCTCCTGGCTAGCTCCGCGTAACGCAGTCTACTTGATTACTAATTAGCTTCCCCTCTCTTTTATTTCTACATTATTTGTTGAACTTTCTACAAAAGTTAGTTGGATTTGGATCCTCAGCACGATGGGCTAGTTGTGTGTGCTGACGCGGTAGGGTCTATGAGAACTTAAAGTTTTTTTTTCCGCCAAAACGTGTGGCCATGGTTGCTGGCACGGTGGGGTGGTGGCAGGAGGTGAGCCACCCTCTTTTGGTAGTGCGCGTGCTTGCAATGGCTAGCTTTGTTTTTCTTCTTTGTGGCCCCTGGCAGGGCGAGAATATGCGCTGCTATACTCTGTATTTCATGTGCTAATGAAAGGCTACTTTCGTCGTTCCCGTTATTCCTGTCTGCGCCACCTGGCAGGGCGAGGACGCGAGCCACATGTACATCATCGAGGAGGGCAGCTTTGACATGTACACTAAGCAGGGCGGCGACGACCAGGGCCACGGGAAATGGATCGGCAAGCTTCCCAAGGAGGGGCGGCTGCCCTGCTTCGGCGAGCTGTCGCTGCTGTACGTCACGCCCGCTGGCCCTTTCGGCCCTTGCCTAGGCTGCATGAGACTCCTTGTTGGGGTCTCTCCGTTCAACCCCATGGTTCTCGTTCCCTTTTTGGTGGTTGATTGTGCACCTCGTGTGTGTCACTGCTGTACGCCACGCTCGCTGGCCTGGTTGTGTGTCTTTGCTCGAGGCCCACCCTTCCCGTTCTTGTTGGTGGTGGTTTAGGATGCGCCTTGCGTCTGTCGCTGCTGGCCCGGTGGTGTGTCTTTGCAGTGATGCTCCTTTGAAGTGTTCAAAGCCCCTCGTTCTTGTCGTCAGCGAGGCCCTTTTTTCTTCTGCTGTCAAGGGTAGGTTAGGGGCATGGACACGCGTAGTTTAGGATAAGAATCTTGTTGCCAGGGTGGTGGTGGGTGGTGGTGGGTGGTAGTGGGTGGTAGTGGGTGGTAGTGGGTGGTAGTAGGTGGTAGTGGGTGGTAGTGGGTGGTAGTGGGTGGTAGTGGGTGGTAGTGGGTGGTAGTGGGTGGTAGTGGGTGGTAGTGGGTGGTAGTGGGTGGTAGTGGGTGGTAGTGGGTGGTAGTGGGTGGTAGCGGGGGGTAGCGGGGGGTAGCGGGGGGTAGCGGGGGGTAGTGGGTGGTAGCGGGTGGTAGCGGGTGGTAGCGGGGGGTAGTGGGTGGTAGTGGGTGGTAGTGGGTGGTAGTGGGTGGTAGTGGGTGGTAGTGGGTGGTAATGGGTGGTTATTGTGCGGGGGGAAATATGCAAGTTATTATGTGCGAACTTCTTTCATAACATGAGTATGTTCCCTGTAAGTGGGGTATCCCAATGATGCAGTACAACCTTGTGAGGACTACCCGTTTCGATCGTGTCATGGTCAATCCATGCTAGCATTCTAATGCTAGCATCCGATGGTGACCATGAAGAGTTAAGCTCCTGCGAGGCCTCCCAGTTTCCCATCATCATCGTATGATGCGTGCTCTGCTACCACCACTCTCTGTATAGTTTTGACGTCTTTTTTTTTTCCCCGCCTTGTTCTGCCGTCTGCTTCATCTGACCGCCTCCTATCTGACGGCCGACACGTGGGATGTCTGCTCGGCCCTGTGTTGCATCTCTGTTGGCTTTGTGTCCACATGCGTGGATCTGTGCCTGCGCTGCCTGTCTGCCTGCGTCTATCTTCCCTGTTGGTAATTTTTTTTCTCTAACTGCGCTGCCCTCGTCCGCTGCCTGCATCCATATTCCCTATTTCTTATGTTTCTCTCTCTTCCTGCGCCGCCCTCCTTGGCTGCCTGCTCCCTGCTCCCTGCTCCCTGCTCCCTGCTCCCTGCTCCCTGCTCCCTGCTCCCTGCTCCCTGCTCCCTGCTCCCTGCTCCCTGCTCCCTGCTCCCTGCTCCCTGCTCCCTGCTCCCTGCTCCCTGCTCCCTGCTGCCTGCTGCCTGCTGCCTGCTGCCTGCTGCCTGCTGCCTGCTGCCTGCTGCCTGCTGCCTGCCGCCTGCCGCCTGCCGCCTGCCGCCTGCCGCCTGCCGCCTGCCGCCTGCCGCCTGCCGCCTGCCGCCTGCCGCCTGCCGCCTGCCGCCTGCCGCCTGCCGCCTGCCGCCTGCCGCCTGCCGCCTGCCGCCTGCCGCCTGCCGCCTGCCGCCTGCCGCCTGCCCCCCGCCCCCTGCCCCCTGCCCCCTGCCCCCTGCTCCCTGCCCCCTGCCCCCTGCCCGCTGCCGCCGCCTTCCGCGTTCCGCCTTTCGCCTTCCGCCACCCTCTTCCGCCCTCTTCCACACTCCGCACTCCGCCTTCTGCCTTCTGCCTGCTACCTGCGCCCTTCTGCGTGCGCTGTTGTCCTCCGCCAGATACCTGTGCCAGCGCGAGTGCACTGTGCGCGCCAAGGGCGAGGGCATCCTGTGGGCGATGGACCGTGCCTCCTTCAAGGGCGGGCTGTCCCCCCTCGGCGACGGCGCCGCCACTGCCCGTTACGGCAAGCTGTGCGCGGCGCTGCGGGCGGTGGAGCCCTTGCAGGCGCTCACTGTGCACCAGCTGAACACGCTCGTGGTGAGTGACCGCCCGCCGATGCTAGCCCATGCCTATGCCAATGCCTGCCTTTCCCCCCCGCCTCCCAACACGCACACGCAGGCATGTTCGTGTGTGTGCCCGTGCGCAGCACGCCACTGTCTCTCCCCTCCCCTCCCCTCCCCTCCCCTCCCCTCCCCTCCCCTCCCCTCCCCTCCCCTCCCCTCCCCTCCCCTCCCTCCCCTCCCCTCCCCTCCCCTCCCCTCCCCTCCCCTCCCCTCCCTCCCCTCCCTCCCCTCCCTCCCCTCCCCTCCCTCCCTCCCTCCCCTCCCCTCCCTCCCCTCCCCTCCCCTCCCTCCCCTCCCCTCCCCTCCCCTCCCTCCCCTCCCCTCCCCTCCCTCCCCTCCCCTCCCCTCCCCTCCCCTCCCCTCCCCTCCCCTCCCCTCCCCTCCCCTCCCCTCCCCTCCCCTCCCCTCCCTTCTTCCCCCCTGTCCTGCAGGGTCTTCTCCGCTGAGGCCACGTATAGGAACTTATTTATGTGTGCTCTTAATTATGTGCAACCTGACCTCATCTGAATCGTGTCTCTCATGCACCGTGCTGGCTGGCTATCTGCAGGGCCTCCTCCAGGAGGCCACGTACGCTCGCGACCAGGTGCTCAGCTCTAGCGCCGCCGACAGCCTCTTTATTGTTGTGCTGCAGGGTGCGGTCGCGTGTGTGCACAAGGGCAGCAGCTCCGACGACAACCCCAAGGTGCCGTTCACGTCTGTGCTTGGTTCCTGGGAGTGCTACGGCGAGCGCGGCCTCCTGGGCGTGCAGGAGGATGTCGAGATGCGGGTCGACGGCAAGGAGGCGGCGGTGGTGCTCCAGACGACACGGACCGCGTTTGAGGGCGCGCTGGGCCCACTCTCCGACATCCTGGCAAACCACCCGCGGTGGGTGTTTGGGTGGACGGCGTGTGCTGTTGGGTGTCACACAGTTTGAGTTGGTTGCCATGGACAGTTTGGGGTCGCTCATCGACTGCCAGGCGTCATGCCTGTGTGGGTGGGTTGCTGTGGGGCGGTTGCTGGGTGCCGTGCATGGAGTTTTGTTGGGTGTCATGCAAGGGCGGTTGTTGGGTGCCGTGCATGGAGTTTTGTTGGGTGTGGCTCATGGGCGGCTGAGTGTTGATTACTGACCGTCGGGTGTCATTTCAGTATCCAGTAAACACATCAATACAGTATTCAACTCTATAATAGAAATATGTGCCCACTTTCACTCATGCGTTGCATATGGGTCGCATGATCCCGAGTTGGCCCAGCTTCTTTTGGTTTTGGCGGTCCAGTCTCTGGATGTAGCACGCCGTGTGCAAGGGGACGATCCGTAGCTGAGCTGTCAATAGGGCCTTTTTTTCTTTGTAATAACTTGTCTTATCACTCACCATGTAGTTGTGTGCATTGTCTACGCTGTTGTCCACAGCAACTGCTAGTCCATCGGCACATGCTAGAAATCTCTGTTATTGACATATCCTGACTCCTGAGTACCTTCACTAGCAACCGAGTGAAAATAACGGTAACTTGAATGCGATATTTGGCCAAGTGAAAGGGTTGGCGAATTAGTTAACTTTTGGCTTTGGGTGCATCGGATTTTTACCCCTGCGGTCCAAATATTGACAATTCCTGGCATGTGAAGTTCAGATTCTGAGATGAGATTCTGAGATGAGTGCCCTCATCGAGATCTGTCGATTGCGCTACTTAAACTTTAGATTGGACCCCAAATGTCCTACTTGGACTGTCTTGACTCGGGCCCATCTGATGCTAAGGGGCCAGCACACAGCCATTTTCGCCTGTCTTGTAGGCCTACAATCGCTCAACTGAAAACGGACTTTCCGGAATCGAAGGTATGATCCAGGATCCTCTTGCGGAGATCTGTCGATTGCGCTACTCAAATTAAAATTCAGAGGTGATCTATGAGACCCGGTCTACGATGGTAGACCGGACTCCCGCCTATGCCTTCAAGTGTAGGCCCGGGAGAGCTGACACAGCTCGTTGCAGGGCCTCCCCGGTACTCATAGTTATCTGCCAAGGAAAGAATCCCCAGAGAAAAAATCCCCACTGGGGGGAAGTAGTGGGCGGGCTCCGCCTCCGAAGCACACACGTATAGTCAGCATTTGCACTCATGTGCGTGAGTAATATGTCACAACCTATATATATACCACAACCTATATATGTATGAGGTCACACCTGGGCGCGAATCATTGACAATATATGTAATATTGGCATGCACATGACATGTGCATGACGTATGCATGTCTTTTTTTGTGTGGTTTTGTTTTTCTGGGGCATAACAGGTACAAGGAGGGACGGAGAATCCCCACCACAAAGGCTGCCCTGCAAGCGTACCCCACCGACCTGGTACGTTCTTTGTTTATTGTAGTAATGGATCTTATTAAGCTCATCATTCATTTTAAAGAAATCTGCCTTTGTTTTACCAAGCAATGGGAAGGGTGCAGTGGGAAAACAGAGTGGCAACATTATTATGAAGATCGATTTATTGAGAATAGATGGTTTCGTTTCGCTAGCATTGCACTGTCAGCCTTTGTCCATCACCTGCCTACCATCTCCTGTAAGGCCGTTCAAACTTGCCACATTCTTAAATGGCCGTCGTTTTTCCTCTTGAGATTCTTTGTGGCAGCAAACAATCTTCTTGATAGCCTTTGTGCCTGCAAACATCGCTGCCCCTTGGTGCCCCGCGCTGCCCTGTGGCCCGCGGTGATGCTTTCATACGTTCCCTTGCACGCATTATTTGTGTTCTCTCTACGCTCTTGTTAACTCCTGTTTTTGTTCCTTCCTTTTTAGGTTCCTTGTCACGCATTAATTCTGCTCTTTCGATGCTCTTCTTCACTTCTGTTTATTTTCCTTACACTGTTCTCTTAACTCCGGCTTGCCGTGCACCCGCGCGCCCCCCCCCCCTGCGTGCGCCAGACCTACAAGGCCACCGTGTACTCGAGCAGCATCTGCAGCATCAGCCACGTCACTGGGCGCGTGCCGGGCGAAGGTGAGTGCTATGTATTAAAGCTCCTGTCTCGTAACACGCTGCGACCCCTTGATAGTAGTAAACCCCTCTCTATCTCCTCATAACTCTCTCATAGGAATGAACATGGCGACTCCTTCATGACCCCTTCATCGTCGCGACCTCTTTTCTTATACTTCTAGGAATCCAGTTCCCTCATAGCTACCCCCCTTTCTATCTCCTAGCAGCCCTCATCTCCTAGCAGCCCTCTTAACTCCTCCACCCCCAGACCCCATTTCTTCATCCCACTACCACCTCCCTGCTTTCACACGCTCATATCCCCCCCTGGTGTCAAGGCAAGTCATTCTAGTGTCAAGTCATTCCTCCTTGGCAATCATACCAACTCATGAACCATCATGCTTTGTCATGGACTATCTGCTCCATACACATGCACCCCAACCCCCCCCCCCCCCAGGCGTCAAGTCGTTTGCCGAGAAGGTCTACCGAAAGGCGGACATCGCGCGCTCGGGAACTGTGTGGCGGGTGATGGAATCCCTCGCGGTCGAGCAGCGCATCCGTGCAGAGACGCCTCCCTCGGTGTTCCTTCCGCCCCTGGTGGCCAAGAAGCAGGAGGACGCGTCGCTCTCGCTGCTGCTGGCGACGCCCGTCCCGTTCGTGGGCAGCATGACGGACGTGCTGGCGGTCGGAACTCGCCCGATGGGCGAGGACTGCGCGCGGTTCTACGCGGCGAGCCTCGTTCTCGTGCTCGAGACGCTGCATGATGTGGGTGGCTGCTGCCTTTTTTCTCTTGGATTTTCTGGAATGGGGGCCTCCTTGTCGATTTTACAGCGATTTGTCGTGTCTGGAGAGGCTGCACAATGTGGGTGGCGCATCACCGTAGTAAGTATGGTAGTGATTGTCCTGTCTGGGGCCGCAGCAGGATGCTGGGTGGCATGTTCATTTATTTTATTAAATGCATAGTAGGAGAAATTACAGGAATGCTTTTGTTTTGGGGACATTACAGGAATCGTAGTAGGAGACATTACACATTCTTTTGTTCAGGAGACGCGGCGCGATGTGAGTGGCCGCGTTCCTTTTCGCTTCTTTCCTTCCTGTTTCCTTGGTTTTCTGTTTTGTACGGAGCCAATGTGCTCACCAATGGAGCCTTGGACTTGTGTCTTGTATGGAGCCGATTGAGACAGCCAATGGCAGCTTTTCAGATAGGGTGGCTTGGCTTGTCATTTTGGTGCACACAGGCTCTCCCCAGCATTTAGTAATGAACATTTCTGCTCTACCCTGGCTCCACATTACCTACTTCAGTTCTGGTGGCACCACCTTCCCAGGCCTGCGCCGACTTGTCTCACTTTCATGCTGGCTGCCGCCCACCCCCCCACCCCCACCCTGTTTTGACCCCTTACCCTGTTTCACCCCCCGCAGGCCCACATTGTGTTCCGGGGCATGTCCCCCTGCTCGCTCATGATCGACAACGAGGGGTGGCTGCAGGTAGGAGCCTGTTGTGTGAATGAACAGATGGATGAATGGTGGTGCCTTCAGGTATGAGCCGCTTGCATGAATAAATGGATCGATGAACGAATGGCCATGGCTGCAGCTATGAGTGCCTTCCCTTGATTGAAGGATCGAATGGATCAATGAAGCTAAATGAAATGGCGAAGATGGTGTCGGCGATGGGTGGCTCTAGATAGGAGTGCCCTGCCCTGATTATAGGAATGAATGGATGAATAGTGGTGACAGCAAGGGGTGGCTGCAGTAAGCAGCCTCAAATTTGAATGGATGAAGGAATGGATGGTAGCTGCAGGTAACAGTGGCTGCTGCTCGCGGTGCTTTTGGGGTGACTCTTCCTCTCGTAGGTGAATGGGGGCTACAGGTATGTGTGGCTTTCCTAAAACAAACAAGGAATAGATTAATGGTGGTGGTTGGTGACAGGTACAAATTGTCACTGCTCGCCCGCTATGGTGCTGATGTATAGGGGTCGAAGGTTCCTTTATTAGTACCCACAAGTCGCAGTTCACATGATTATAAATTAATTAGTTCATGGTGGTGATGCCCTTGTGGTACCGTGCTTAAACCGGAGGCTCTACAAGGGCACACATTCATTAGTCTCACACGTGCATGCATGGGTACTCAACTTGCAATGTGCTCCTACGAGGCTCGTGCCCGTGGTGGCGCATTTTCTGAGCTATCTGCTCATTTTATAGTTATGTTGTGGCGGGCTGAAAGGGGGCCGGTCTGCCGCCTGTAGTGTAGCTCTCCTGTACGTCACCTACACCATGTGAGGTGCTTGTTATACATAGGACTAGAGTAGAAGGGGACCGGCGTTGCGCCGGTACTAGTGCCTACTGTTAACCGTGCCCGCCCTTTTGAGGGGGGCGCGGCGCCTCGAGACAGTTGCTTTGTTATTCATTTTCACACCATACTTGTGGTGTGGTGAACGCAGGGAGGCCTTTTTGCAGCTCCCACCCACCCACCCTCGATGCTGTTGAGGACAAGATTGGACTGAGGGGGCCATGTGCTGGGCCCCAGTATGGTGAACTGGCCCAAGTTTACAACGACTCGTACAAAGATTTTGAGGGTGTGGCTAGGCTCAACGGTTAAAGCCTGCACACACTTATTGGAATATACTTGTTTCTCTGGTAGGAAGGCACTCCAATGGACCTTAGCTTCAGCACCTATGTATGACTCCTGTGTCTGTCTTAGTCCTGTGTCTTTTATCTTTGACTATGTCTCTTTATCTATGACTCTTCTGTCTCTTAGTCCTCCGTCTCTTATCTATGACTCCTGTGTCTGTCTAGTCCTGTGTGTCTTTTATCTTTGACTCCTGTGTATCTTATCTATGAGTCTTGTGTCTCTCTTAGTCCTATGTCTCTTATCTATGACTCATGTGTCTCGTAGTCCTCCCATGCCCCTTCTATCGCGCCGAGGTTTCTGCCACGACCATCTCGTCCTGTTGTCTATGGCTTTTCCCACCATGTCCCTGCCCCCCTCGCTTCGATTAGCCCCCTCCTTGCCCTGACCCACCCCCTCACCCCTCTCACCCCGGGTGCATGCGCCCCCCTCCCCTCACCCCCCTCACCCCCAGGTGTCGGACCTCCGCTTCTGCAAGTACCTGACCGGGCGCACGTACACGGTGTGCGGCCAGCCTGAGCTGATGCCCCCCGAGATGATCGCGGGCCAGGGGCACGACATCGCCGCCGACTGGTACGCGCTGGGCGTGCTCATCTACACGATGCTGCACGGGCGGTTCCCCTTTGGGGGCAACCTGGCCAGCCCGCTCGACCTGCTGCGCGACATCAGCACGACAGCGATCGAGTTCCCCAAGACGTTCAGCCGGGGGGAGGTGGAGATTGTCTCCGAGCTGTGCGCCCCCCCCACGTCGCGCCTGGGGTATGTGGGCAACGGCGCCATGGACGTGAAGTCCCACCCTTGGTTCAACGGGTTTGACTGGGACGCGCTCACGGCGCGGGAGATGGAGGTCCCCGCACACACCAAGGAGATGCTGTCGCATTACAAGGACGTGATGTCGACCGCGCAGGCCGGGTCACCCCCCTCGCTGGACGAGTACACGGGGGACAACAACATCTTTTCTGAGTTTTAGAGGGGGAAGGGCGGTGGCGCGTTAGCGTTTGATGACATTGTTTTTCTGAGCGGGGGACGGGGTCTACTTTTCTTTTTGGATGTCGTGCCAAGGGGCGGGTCGTGGTGCAAAATTTTCTGGTCTGACAGACCAGGGTGACCATGTTCTCATGTGTGTCTCCTTGATGTTCTCATGTGTGACCATTGCTGGGCATGCGACCTTGGCAGCCCGTGTAGAATTAGAAACGTGCGGGGCATGCAGGGCAGCGCCCGGTGGCGGCCTCCACCGTGGGGTAACAATAACGATAATTATGTGAGACAACGCGCAGCAAGTGCTTCGTGTAGGATAGCAGACAAAGATATTGTCTGGAAATGGCTAGGCCGTGCTGCTGCATCAAAGTAATGGGTGCAAGCAAACGGTCTGCCAATTTTTTTACCATGTATGGTGGTTCTAAATGTGTAACAACTCACATAATTATGACATTGAATTGAATTGAATTGTAACATAACTCCGTTGGGAGTATATGTAGCACATAGCCCTTGAGAGGGGGCATATGGCCTATCATACATCCTAAGCTACTTCCTGCAAGGGTGGGGATGTAAAGGACCCTTGCTCTAGGTGCACCAGGGCACTTGCATCCCCATGATCTTCAAGCTATGCCCAGCGAAGGGGGAGCCTGTCATGGGGGGGAAGATCAGCATAGCTATACAAAAAGGCTAGGGCATGGCGTCTCAGCAGAGAGTTACTCCCTGCATGGGCACAACATAGCTAAATAAAGCTAGGCATCATCTGGAGTGTGGCACATCATAGGCACACATGTACATGATTAAATAAAGCGTGTGGCTTAGCTAGGGTAGTGCCTCTAGGAGGCGTACATGTACATGGCCACGGTCTATCTATTCTACACTACTACTGCTGTATTCCCCTAAGCTGGGGCGTCTGGAGTCGTTGGGGCCGCGGGGGTCGCCTGCCAGGGCTTGTGGCCGACGTAGATGGCCGCCCCCTTCCAGTACACCGGCTGCCCCGCCTTGGTCTGCCGGAGCTGGAGGTAGATGGGCCATAGCTCCCGTCGCCGTTGTTGCTGCGCCAGGGTCAAGTCGTCGTCAAGGGTGAAGAGAGTCTTCTCGAGCCGCTTGCGGCGTCGGAGAAAAGAAATCTTGTCCGCCGGGGTCTTAAAGGTGAGAAGGAGCGGGGGCGGCCCTGCCTTACCCCGCGCGCGGGGAAGGCGGTGGGCGACCAGGTCGATCTCACCAGTAAGGCCCATGCGACTAAGAATTTCTCTCTCAAACGCACGTGCAAGCTTCTCGGAATTCTCACCTTCCTCCATGTCGAGGTTCTTGACAATGACGTTAAGGCTGCGCTTGGCAAGCTCGGCCTCCTCGCGGAGGTCAAGCGTCTGCCGCTGGAGCTGGGCTGCGACGGCGGAGGTGGTGGAGGTGGTGTGCTGCTTAAGCATGTCCGCCCAGGTCGTGATGGGAGGAGCATCGCCGGCCAGGCCAGCAGAGGCTGGCTTGGCGGCAATGTCCTTCACCGCCTGGGCGGTGAGGCCCGCGGTGTTCTGCAGGACCTCGATAGCGATGGCATTATCCTTAAGACGTTGGTCAATGTCGCGGAGCTGGGCGGTGATGGAGTCGGTGGAGGCGGAGGGGGGGGGGTGGAGGCGAGGAGGGTGGCGGTGGCGGTGGGGATGGTGGGGAGCTCAGCAGCCAGCGTGCGACCCACAGCTGCCACATCTGCAGCTAGGGGCGTCACGTGCTGTGAGATGGTTTCTTGGAGGTGGAGGAGGAAGGTGGATTCGGTCAAGGGGGAGGGGGTCCAGAGGTCCGTGACAGAGCGGTCAAGGATGGAAAAGAGGGCGGCGAGCTGAAGACGGGGGCGAGACCAGCGGGCCAGGTTCTCAGGTCGGTGAGTAAACCGGCCGTCAGGTCCAGGGCGGAGGCGGTAATGGCTGTGAAGGCGCTGGCACAGGTCGAAAATGGAGGCGTATGACCCATAAAACACGAGCTCCAGTATCTTGATGGGTGGCATGTCGAAAAAGCCGGGTCTGGCACCGTCGAAGGTGGAAAATAACCCGTCAACGTCAAAGTCGCGCTCAGACCAGCTTGGTTCGGTTGGGCGGCTGCGTTTTGGCTCGGGCGAGGCTGAGGGCGAGGCAGGAAGCCCGGGAGGGTGCTGGGCGACAACCAGTGCGCGACTAGGGTCACCACCGCCTTCCGGCCCTGATGGCGAAGCTGCAGCCGGAGCTGCAGACGTATTTTCATTGCCGAGCGCAGCCGTCAGGCTGCGTTGCGTCGATGGGCGTTTGCTCATCGTATATTGCGTAATAGCGTCGGAAAATTATATCAGCATGTGCGTCGTAGAAAGACGCGTCGATTGTGATATTCACGGCTAAATTCGGTGCTCAAACGTGAAAGTTATGAGCTCCGCCGTCAGCCATGGCTACCTCGTGGCTCGTTTAGTTGCGCGTGGCTCGTTTAATTATGACATGGCTAATATCAAACTGCCAAAACTTCCATACCCATCAATAGATATCAAGGAGACAACCAGCGCAGGCCAGAAATCAGGAGAATCCGGACCATGGTAGCTCGAGCCTGCCGTTATCTTGTCCGAGTTTTCGAGTCGTTCAGGATGATGTATATCAATGGAGATGGAAATGTGTAGCCTTGTGCATTGAAATTATGGCTGGCTCACGTGTAGAGCGACAAGATGCCCGAGACGGTGGGGCCGGAAACAGCTTGCTTGATCAGGTCGTGTGTTTCGAGCCTAACTGGCTGGGAGTGTCTAGTGGTGAGCACCATCAATTGCTGCGATCGCTCTCCCACCATTTACGAGGAAATGCCCGCAAATGGAAAACCACTGAAAAGGTCTAGCTTGTCAGTCATTAAAATTAAAAAAAAAAATAAATTATAACATGACTCCGTTGGGAGATCATGTAGCACATATTCCCGTGGATGGATCGAGGGGGGACAAAGCCGCGAAACCGAACTAATCTAACTCTAATCTAATCTAATCTAATCTAATCTAATCTAATCTAATCTAATCTAATCTAATCTAATCTAATCTAATCTAATCTAATCTAATCTAATCTAATCTAATCTAATCTAATCTAATCTAATCTAATCTAATCTAATCTAATCTAATCTAATCTAATCTAATCTAATCTAATCTAATCTAATCTAATCTAATCTAATCTAATCTAATCTAATCTAATCTAATCTAATCTAATCTAATCTAATCTAATCTAATCTAATCTAATCTAATCTAATCTAATCTAATCTAATCTAATCTAATCTAATCTAATCTAATCTAATCTAATCTAATCTAATCTAATCTAATCTAATCTAATCTAATCTAATCTAATCTAATCTAATCTAATCTAATCTAATCTAATCTAATCTAATCTAATCTAATCTAATCTAATCTAATCTAATCTAATCTAATCTAATCTAAAAAAAATTAAATTAAATTATAACATGTCTCCGTTGGGAGATCATGTAGCACATATTCCGGGTTGGATGGGTGGTGTGGAGGAAGCCGCGTAATCGAACTAACCTAACTCTAAGCTATATCTAGTCTAGAAAAGCCTATCTACGCTACTCATCAAAACGGCTCCTCCGTTTGGGGGGAGGCGGCTTGCCCACAGGGGCTGGCGTGTGCGCCTTGACAATCTTCTTCCACCGCGTCTTGTCTTGCATGGCAGTCCAAAGACGGGAGAGAGAGTGGATGCGGTACTCAAACTGGGCTGGGACCACTAGGTCGTCCAGCAACATCTGGGTATAGGTCATGGCATGTTTTCCTACCTTTTTAGGAATGTTCTTGGGGCCAGGCCAGGTCAAAATGTGCCGCCCCGGTTGGCCGAGCCGCTGGGGACCGGCCAGACCAAGGGCGGTGTCGACCTGGCTGGTGCGAGCAAGATGTCCTACAAATGCTATCCTACGCTGTCTAATCTCGTCCGAAATACGCGGCATACCGTGATACAAAGACTCTAAGGACCTACGCTGAGAAAACCCGACATTCAGGACCTGTCGGAGCATCCGGGTGACCGTGCCGTCTAGCTTGGCTGCCAGTGTTGCCGTGAGTGTCCATGCCTCGGCGCCATACGTGAGCACCGTGAGGACGAGGACCTTGAAGAGCATGCGCTTGCGGTGCTCGTCCAGGCCCTTGGAGCGCCAGTAGGTGTTGAGCGAACGGAGCTTGGCCCAGGAAAGGCCGATGCGGGTGTCCACATCGTCGGCAGTGTCCGGAAGCCAACTCCCCAACAGCTTGAAGCGGTCGCGGAGTGGGACCTCCGTCCCGTCTAGCAGGCGCGGCAGCGGTGGGCGACTGGAGGCCCCAATCACCATCGCCTCAGTTTTGACACTAATCTCCAACCCCACCGCCCTCGCCTCCAGGCCCAGACAGTCCAGCCAGGTCTGAATGTGCTCGGGGCGCGCGATGAGGGTGGTGTCGTCCGCATAAATCAGGTCAGCCAGGCGGTAACCCGTGCTAACCCCGCCGTGCCCACGCTCGTTAAGGATGTCCAAGCCTGGCTCGAACCCCTTAAGAGCAGTAAAGCGCGCACGTGCCTGGCGCATGACGTGGTCCACGACAATAATGAACAGGTATGGAGACAGGACACAACCTTGCCACACCCCGTGGTGAAGGGGGAATGGTGGGGTGGTGCCTTCCGCAGTCCGCACTACTGCCTGTGAGCCCTCATACAGTCGGCGAATGGCAGCAATAAACGCTGGTGGCACGCGGTCCAGAGCTAGGATGGCCCAAAGAGCCTCCCAGAGGACCGTGTCAAAGGCCTTGATATAGTCAACAAAAATGAGGACCAGCGGCAAACTGTCAGGGGGAAGGCGACGCACCTCCTCCATCAACCGGCGCGCGACAAACACAGCCATGACAGTGTTACGACCACTACGGAAACCCATCTGAGACTCACCCAGGTGTGGGTCCAGCGCGGCGCGGAGCCTGTGCAGCATCATGCGCATGAAGACCTTCAGCGCGGCGCTCTGGAGGCAGACACCCCGGTAGTTACCGGGGTCAGCAGCAGAGCCCTTCTTGTACAGCATGACGCGGATGGCCGTCTGCCACTCAGCAGGCGGAGGCTCGTCAGAGAGCAGGACACGGTTGCAGAACGCCAGCAGAAGATCCCTAACCGCCAGATCAGGGGTCTTCAGCAGCTCAGCAGAAAGGTGGTCGGCACCGACCGCCGCATCGTACCGCAGGCGAGCAAGGGCGCCGTCCAATTCCTCCAAAGTGAAGGGGTGGACGACGTCGTTGGTGGCAAGGCAGCCCTCCTTCAAGGCGGGGACTTGGTAGTCCGCGGCCGAGGAGGGGGGCGCTGGTGGCGGCGGGGGTCCGGCGACCCCGAGGCGGGCGGCCGTCTCGGGGTGAAGCGGCGGGGGGGGGCGCGAGCCCCACCGGTCAAGGAAACATTGTGGGCCAACCAGCGGTCAAGGCTTACCGGCGCCGTGCCGTCCCCCGTGTGCTCCACCGGGGTGCGCTGCCGCCGGCCGCCGAGCCGGTCGAGGTGGTACCACATGTCCTTGCCCTGGTTGCGAGCCTGGCAGGCCTTGGCATCCGCGATGCACTGGGCCGCCTCCGCGTCCTGAGCGTGCTCGTAGGCCTCCACAAGGGCGGCCTTGAGCAATGGTTTCTGCAGCGGGTCCCGGTTACGCTTGAGGCGGTGCCGGGCGGCCAAGACCTTGGGGTCCTGGCGGTAGAGCGGGCCGGGGCGGCGGGGGGGCATGACCGGCAGGTGCCGGGCCGCCAGCAACGGGGCACGGGCCGCAAAGCCCGCAAAAATGGCTGCGTTGGGGGCACCATTGTCCAGCTCGTCGACGTCCGCCCGGGCGTCCAGTGCCGACAGGTACTTCCGTCGGCACCAGTTCCGCTCGTGCTCGGCGTCCGTCCAGTCCTCAGGATCTCCCTTGACCGGACGTAGAGCAGACCAGTCAGGGCGGACCACTGGGGCGCGGCGCGCGGGGACGTGGAACCGGAGCCGAAGGGTCGCGCGCACCAACCGGTGGTCAGAGCACACCGTGGGCGTGTCAAACACTCGGGTGTCCAGAACCGAGGTACACCTGGGCTGCCGTACCACCACGTAGTCCAGACAGGCCTGACGGCCGTTAGGGCCACGAAAAGTGACCAAGTCCTGGGAGGGACGTTGGAAGTGGCAGTTGACAGCAACCATCCCGCTATCCCGCAAAAAGGCAGAAAACAGGGGAGTGTTGTCATTAGCAGCAGTGTCAGCAGGCGCAAAGCGACTGCCAGCAGTACCCACGGGGAGCGTGGCATTGGCGTCTAGCAGCATAACCAAAAAGTGGCGGGCCGGGGTGGCCCCCTCAAGGCTATGCAAGTCCTCGAAGAACTTCTGGCGTTCCAACGCAGGTAGACCACTATGGGGTGCGTAGCCCACCCCCACCGTGAGGTGGTGTTTAGACCGCCCCTCGACGGAGCTGAAGTGTGCTACCATCAGGCGTGGCGTTAGAAACTTAAGCGTGTTGAGGCTAGCAACTGCCAGCGGCGAACACAAAAGACCAACACCACCTTGGCCAGACGTACCGCTGCCAGCGAAGAAAAACCGCCAGCCACCCGCCAAGCGATCAGTGCTCACCATGCCAAGTGGCACCGTGCGGCGGTGTTCCTGGACGCCTAATATAGACACACGATGCTCAATGCAAAATGCGACTAGCTCCTCTACCCGGCAGCTATGGTCGTCATCTAGCAATGTGCGGGTGTTAAAAGTGGCAAGGGCCAAGGATGCCTGCTGGCCCACCAGGGGAGGACGACGGAGAATAATTAATAGTTAATCTAATCTAATCTAATCTAATCTAATCTAATCTAATCTAATCTAATCTAATCTAATCTAATCTAATCTAATCTAATCTAATCTAATCTAATCTAATCTAATCTAATCTAATCTAATCTAATCTAATCTAATCTAATCTAATCTAATCTAATCTAATCTAATCTAATCTAATCTAATCTAATCTAATCTAATCTAATCTAATCTAATCTCATCTCATCTAATCTCATCTAATCTAATCTAATCTAATCTAGAAAACCCTACCTATTCTACTCAGCAAAGCGCCCCTTCCGCTTGGGGGGAGGGGGCTTGCCCACAGGGGCGGGCGTATGAGCCTGGACAATGGTCTTCCACCTCTTCTTGTCCTGCATAGCAGTCCAAGCAAGAGAGAGGGAGTGAATGCGATGTTCAAACTGAGCTGGGACCACTAGGTCAGCCATCAACTGCTGTCAGTCATTACGTTAGCCATGCCATGTTTCCAAACCTCCAAGAACTGCACACGGTGCAAAGGCAAAAATCCGGAGGACAGCACGTTCAAATGTGCGTCAGGAACCAAAAGCCCGCGTATTCCAGAAAACATCGTGTTGCTGCAAACGACGCGACGGTGTGGACAATGAATCCACTGCCAAGCTCGGAACGGCCGCAAAGGAGATCTGGCATCACAGGGCTCAGATGTGCGGAGATACTACGCGATCCAGCCGGTCCACGACCTGTTTGTAGAGCTTGTGCCAAGGGGCAGCACCGAACAGATGTGGGTGACGTTGCAAAAAACACCGGACTTGACGGAGAATAATTAATTGAGAAGTCTATTAATTAATTTATAAAAATTAATTAATTAAATTAATTAATTAATTAATAGACACGTGACTGCGTCACGTGAGCATAAGTGCGCTGGTTGTCTCTTTGATAAGTCCTCAGTGGGAGGGGAACACGGGATGGAATGGATTAATTAATTAGACTCGTGCTCCCGTTGGGGAGTCACGGAGCATTAACCCCGATGGATGGATGGGTGGGTGCAAACAGTCCTACCGGTCTAAGCTATCTACATCAGCTACCTACGACATCTATTAAAAATTAAATTAAATTAAATTATAACATGCCTCCGTGGGGAGATCATGTAGCACATATCCCAAGTTGTCAAAAGAGATGTCAAGTTGACAACCGAAGTGCCTCCTGAACTGTCAATTAAAAGTCTAAAGCCGCAATCGACAGTACTACAAGTTGACATGTTAGGAGGTAGGCCGGTTTTGCGCAATTGACTACCTCCTGAACTGTCAACTAAAAGTCTAAAGCCGCACACGACAGTACTACAAGTTGACATGTTAGGAGGTAGGCCGGTTTTGCGCAATTGACTACCTCCTAACATGTCAACTTGTAGTACTGTCGATTGCGGCTTTAGACTTTTAGTTGACAGTTCAGGAGGCACTTCGGTTGTCAACTTGACATCTCGTTTGACAACTTGACATCTCGTTTGACAACTTGACATCTCGGTTGGCAATTGACCATCTCGTAATTTGGTGCCTGCAAGTCGGTGAACAACCTGTCAGCTCGCCGACCAACTCGACTTCCCGCCTAACTCAGGTGCTTCCCGCGTATTATGCATGACACTTCACTGCCAGGTTGGCTTGTCCCATTCTGCGTACTTCCGCGGCAACTTGCATTTTGCCACTGTCGACTAACTGCTTGTGAATGTGTTACGAGGTAGTAATGCATTACGAGGATGAACTGATGTAAATGTGTGGAAATTAGCTCAGTCTTCTGTAGGAGTTGTGTATTGACTACTAGTTTCTCTATCAGTCGGTCATGTGGACAGGTCCACGTTGACAGCTGCGCACCATGCGTTGAAAATGGCGTCTTCTTGTTCGAGGTCAGCCACCCCCGGCGGCAGGACAGCAGCCTTTGTCGACAGGGAAGGTAGCGTGTGCGTCACCAATGTTGGCTCCCTCGGCACGGATTCTAACCAGCCGGGGGCAGCTGGCTGCCTTGGTAGCGAACACAGGCAAGCAGGGAGAAAGAGCATCGCCACGGTGCGGTCGGAGAAACTGGTGGACAGCGTCATCGTCGCTGACATGAGCCTTATTCGCACATGCTGCCAAAAGGATTGCATGGGACCAGTCGGCACCTCAGTCCGGGATTTCCGAGTCTGGTGTGCAGCCAGAGAAACGTACCTTGGCTTGCAAAAGCAGGAGGAGCGCAGCCAATTCGTGGTCAGTCTGCTGCAGAAGCACGGACTTCAGAACATCGTCGTCGAGCCGCCGGGAGGCACGCATCCGATTTATTGGAAGTACGATGTGAAGGGCCAGATGTCCCTGCCTGTGAGCATGCCAAATGGTGACAAGGCCGATATTGCCGCCTGCCACAAGGTTATCCAGGCTGTCCTGTGCTTCTCGGCACCTGTGTGGCACAGTCTCTTGGAGACGGCGGTGCATGCAGAGTCTGTGCACGAGTCGGGCGAGTTCGCCTACGATGATATCGCCCTCGACGAGCTAGGCTTGACCTCTGAACAGCTGCAGCAGGCAGACAAGGCGGCGCGGATCACCGGTCGCAGTGAGGTGAGGGAGGTGACTGCCAATTGGATCATTGCGTACGCGCAGAGCAAGGGCGACTACAACCCAGCGAGCGGTGAGAATGTGGTGCAGCTGGACCTCGACTGTCTGAAGCTGATCTGGGAGCAGGACTACTGCGAGGATGTGCGTAGCATGGTGGGCGACCACCTGAACTACAAGGCCTTTCGTGAGGTGTGGCTCAAGATGGCAGAGGGCAACTACCACCCTGGCTCCCCCAAGATTGTCTTCAGGATAATTTTTCAAGCGCAATGCCGGCATCTGCAACGACTGCGCCAACCTCAGGGAGATGCGGAGGGCATCGGGCAGCGGCAGGACCTGCGCGCCACGTACGAGAAAGCGTGGGCCCTGCACAACGCAAGCCACCGAGATGAGAGGCGATACTTCTACGAGCGCAGGCACGAGTTCATGCTCGCGCTGTGTCTCTGGGCGTTCCTGCAGATCGTCATCGACAAGATGGACAAGCAGAAGAGCCGCGTGCCTTTCCTCTCCAACGGCTCCGATGTGTGGAAGCAAGTGGCTGACGGCGTGTTCCCGTTTTCCTGGTACGCGTGCGTGGTGCATGGCTGGAAGGCCCTCTTTTACTGTGGCCTGCCCTACTTGTTGACCAAGGGGCAGACGGGCTCCCTTACTGTCACCATGCTGATGGATGCTCTCTCGCTGGTGTGCAAGGCTGAGCCATGGGCGAAGGACGGGAGGCCAATGCCACCTGACCTCCATGTGCAGGTTGACGGGGGGAGCGAAAACCGAAACAACACGGTGCTGTGTTGGGCCGGGATGCTGGTGGCCACCGGCATGTTCAAGAACGTCTTCCTGCACCGCCTGCTGAGGGGCCACTCGCACTGTGACCCAGACCAGATGTTCGGTATCGGTGTGGGTTACATGAAGGACGGACGCTCCGGCTTGGAGTGCACACCCTATGCGACGCTAGAGGCGTTTATCGGGGGCTGGAAGGATGCCTTCAAGAACTCAGATGCCGACCCGACCAAGATGCGTCACGTGCCGGACGGGACGATGGTGCGGATGCTGGCTCAAGCCTACAACGTGGCCGCCTGGATCGCGAAGCATAAGGACAAGGACTTGGCTGGGTGGGCCAACAGCGCCGATTTTTGCCAAGACATCGGGCCCGACAGCATTCCCTACAAGGGGCCAGCGTCAGCTAAGCCGCACCACACCCATTTTCGCAAGGCCGAGGATGGCCGGGCATATTTCGGGTGGCAGCTTCTCCGCCGCGGCACCTGGTTCCCGGTGGGCTTTAAGGAAGGACAGCCCATGTACACCGAGGACGGGGAGGTTTACTATGGGTGCCGGGTGTTTGCTCCAGGCACGCCGATGGAAGACCTGGAGACGCCGCCGCCCTGGTGTCCGTTCGACGCGGACTGGTTCAAGAATGAGCTCCCGCGCATCAAGCGAGTGATTGAGGGCATCCCTGGCAACCCGAACCTGCGGCGCTATTTCTCGAGCTGCATGCCTGAGCTCCTGTCGTGGGGCGACTGGCTGGACAAGCTCCCAAGGCAGCCCGGCGCAGTCCCGGTGGAGTGGGAAATCGAGCCGTGGCTGACACCCGCCATGGTACGTGCCATTCGCGGCCGTGCACCGGCAACGCCTACTCCCGAGCTGACGCGGGACGAACGTCTGGTCGAGCTGGCCACAGAGGCGGCTCGCATCGCGCAGCCCCTGGTCGAGCCGGTCCGCCACGCCGGCTTCACGCAGGCTGCATGGGTCAGCGGGCGAATCACCACATCGAGCTGCAGGTCGCGTCGCGCACCGCCTGCGATGCGTTGAAAGCAGGTGACAGTGTTCTGGCAGTCTTGCCGGAGCACGTGGCGTCAAGCCCCACGTGGACACCAGTGGTCTACGCCACCGTGGCGTGCGTGGTGCCACCTCATGTAGGCACGGAGGGGCAGCGCTACGAGCTGGAATGCTTCCGCGCACCGTCCTACTTTGGGAAGTGGCAGCGCTGGAGCCCCCACTCGGCCATTTGTCCACCGCCGAGAGGGGTGCCGAAGCACACTTTTCAGGTGGCACCCTCGTCCATCCTCTTGTCGACGTAGAACAAGGGGAAGAAGAAGTATGCCGTTTCACTCAGCAAGGACGGCATGCTGCTGAAGAACACAAGGGACGCCATCGCCAACACGCCCGCGCTGGTCACGGCGATGAAATGGGATTGCTACGTCTCCCAGCAGGCCACGGAGGACTCCGCAAGCCGCGCGTTCCAGGATCTCGTGGCTGGCGGGATTCCGGTGGGCACGCGCGTGTGCGCCATGTTTCAGGCAAGGCGGGAGCACGGCAGGGTGGCGGCGGTCGATGCCGCTCGTCAAATGGCCCTCATCCGCTGGCAAGATGACCCGACTCATGCATGGGAGGAGGAATCATACTGGCATCAATGCTCATACCTGAACCTGCAGTCGCTTTTGTGTTCGTGCCCTGGGATCGTTATCCCACAGCTTGAGAAGGGCATTCTTGCAGCGGGGGACCTGAAGCTGCAGGGCTCGGCTGGGCAGACTGCAGGGGCTGAGCCTGACGTGGCCGAGGAGGATGCATCCGCACATGCGGAGCCTTCTACGCGAGGCGGTAGGGGCGTGCAGACTCGTGGGAGGCGCGGGCAGCCGCCAGCGCACCCGGCAGCTGGCACAAGTCGTGCGGCACCCCTCGGAGGAGGGAGGAAGCAGTTGAGGCAGGCGGCAACTGCCACGCATCACTCCTATACAATGCTGCAGATTTGGAGGACAGTGACTTGGGCGAGGAGGATGTGGAGGAGGCCAGCCAGCCCAGCGACGAGGAGAACGACAGCATGGATGATGACTGAATACATTGTCTTGCCTTGTGTGGCGCGGGTGGCGTGGGCGGCATAGGCCGGGGGACATAGGGTGTGGTGGCTTGGTGGTGGGTATAGGTGCAGCAAGGGCATGCGCGCACAGCTGGCTGCCAGCACAGCCGGCATGCACGTACGGCATGAGTCGCGCGGCACCAAGGTTCCGTTGGAGCGTTGAGGCACAGGTGGCATGTGCAGTATAGGCTGGGGGACCGATAGGGTGTGGTAGTTTGGTGGTGGGTATAGATGCAGCAAGGGCATGCGCGCACAGCTAGCTGCCAGCACAGCCGGCATGCAGGTACGGCATGAGTCGCGCGGCACCTTCCGTTGGAGCGTTGAGGCACGGGTGGCATGAGTCGCGCGGCCTGGGCGGCGAGCCGGCCGTGGCATGGGTGGCATGGGCCAGCCGGGAGTGTAGGGTGATCGAGAGCATGGCGTGTATTATGCTTGGTGTGTGGCATGCCGTGACATGACGGGATGGCATTACGGCATGGGTGGGCTGCTCGGTGGCCATTGTGGTCTGTCTTATAATAGCATTAAAAAATGCAGGTGAGCGTGACGCTTGGGGTTACTACATAAACATTGCACATCATGTCTATGGTTAACTTGTTGATCCGGTGCACATGGATGGCTGTCGTGTGGGGCATATGCGAAAGGTTGGCATGCGTGGAAAATTTGAGCGTGGCGTGTGCTATGCTCGATGCATGGGTGGCACATGTGGCGTCATAATGTGGCATGCGTCATGCATGGCCACATGACATGCACATGGTGTCCAGAGGCATTTGCAACATTAACATTTAGCAATAACAACCGACTGCTAATTTGTGCATATGTCGTAGCTCAGTGCACGAACTGCCAAGATGAGCATATTTAATGCCATGGTGAATGCAATTGGTGGTCACCTTCCGCGGAGCCGCGATCTTGCTATCAGGCTACTATGGCACTAACAATTATGATAGCAAGCACGCAATTGAAGCCAGCCTGTCAATGAAGTGTTACTGTTCCACATGTTGATCATCAAGACGCCTCATACCTGTGCCATGGTGTCAGTTACATGATTGCTTTTATACCATATTGGATTCATGAATAGTGCATTACATAAGAAGTGGCTCCAAGTGCGGTGCCCACTGGTCCTCAAATCAAGCATTATTTGAGCAGCAAATCAGAAGTTGCAGCTCGCCCACATTTGACGCTACCCGAGCCGAGATGTAAAACCTGGACGGCAAGTGTATGTGGTGTTGAATGGGGCAATCCATGTGTGGTAAGCATGGATGGGGAACAATCACACATTAATCCCTTGTTCCTTCGCACATAGTTAGCGTAACAGTTTATGACGAAACAACAAGAAATAAAGCAGAAATAAAGATTCAAGGGTTTATTAAAAATATAAACCCTGGATTTTAACATACTAAAAAAAAACAGCCCATTATCTTGCAGGCATTCCGGCAATGGTCGGAATTGCCGAAATCTGATTTACGAATATTGCAACAGTGACAGTCGACGATGGTCGACTCAGTTTAGATAGATCCGGCGCTGGTCGGCTACCTTTTGTTATACTCCGCTGGGCTGTGTTGCACTAGCTGCGCACCACCCCCTGTGCAGGTCATCACGGACAGGCACGTGAATAAGCAAGCGGCCC
This sequence comes from Mesostigma viride, assembly GCA_009746045.1. Classification (NCBI taxonomy): domain Eukaryota; kingdom Viridiplantae; phylum Streptophyta; class Mesostigmatophyceae; order Mesostigmatales; family Mesostigmataceae; genus Mesostigma; species Mesostigma viride. The sequence continues at coordinate 3,373,110 of RPFO01000165.1, read as the reverse complement.
TCCTGCTGGCGAGAGGACGGGTGGACACGAAATTGCGAGGTAGCTGGCCGGCAAGGTTGCTCTGACGAAAGTCAGGGCTGTCTACATTCCTGCTTCTTCCTTTCGTCATTTCGTTTGTTTTCCATGCATTATGGAGCGGTAATACCTTAACGGCCCTCGATGGAGGAACCGTGACGGAATTTCCGTTTTTTTTCTTGCACAACCGCTTCCTTACTTTGCGGATTAGCATTTGTTTTCCGGCTGCACCTTTATTTTCTTTTCCTTTCATAGTCCTGGGCCGACCCCCTCAGAACCGGCTCAATCCAAGGTGAGAATTCTGACCGATGGGTTGGAACAAAAATGCCATTTCTTTTTTTGTAATCCGTTTGGTTGCATATACAAATCTTATATCGTAATATTGTGATACGGACCAAAAAGGGGTATAGTGGCATTTTCCTTCCCTTTCAGCCGATGGGCTCAAACCACATGTCTTCCTTGTGCCTTGCCGATGGGCAAGAAGAGGAGGATATTTGGTACAAACAACTATAGGGCTTGACGTATACATCCAGCAAGCTATATATTGCATTTTGATGTACATGCAACCCTATTGAGGGTCCTAAACTTATACGATTCATAAAACAAAACATTAGACCTGAAATTGGCCGTATAAGTTGACCACGATCCAAGGGTAGGACTAATAATAGTACTAAGTGCTATAAAGGTGTGTGTGAGTGGTGTGCGTGTGTGGACTTGTCTAAGGGTCGGGTGGGTAGTTTGGGTGTTGGGACCCGTGACCCCGGCAACCGGCCTCGAGTGCTGCACTTAATACCTAATTGGCACTTTAGCACCTAATAGGCGCGGCGCGACCCGGACCTATGTGACACAACTGCTTGAAGATGCAGGGCTTCTGGGACTATCCGTACTCCGCGCCCGCATGATTGACAAGGAGAAATGGGCTGCCACTTGCGATAAGCACCTTCCCGAGGGGTATGCTCCTGTTTTCTCCCCACGGGCCCCGCGGCCCGTTGCTAGCCAGGGTAGAAGTCCGCAGGTGGAGGTTATTGGTCCTGAGGATAGCCGCTACACTACCGCCTCGTCTGCCATTACAGTAGAGGACAGCTCGGATGAGGATTACATCCCCATCTTTTGCTTAACGGTTGGGGGATGATGCAGACGATATTTGTTTAAACTTTTGTGTAATTATTTTTCTAATGAGATTAGCATATAGTACTCCGTGGCATGCCTTCGCGCATGACACGCAAGTACTTACTTACTTACTTACCTAATAGGCTAGCACACCCAAAATCGCAACAAATCGAGCTGGAGCACGCGCACAGACAGCGCCGTTACATCAGTCTGCAGGATCCAACATTAGTAGGCGAGTCAGGGACACGGACGTGAACTTCAGCACCATCACGGCAGATGACCCGGGCTACGATCACCCACTTTACGCCCAAGCGCGACAGCAGGCAAGAAGCTCCATGGTAGGACACCGGTCCAAGCATACTCTCCTGCCGCCCACGTTTGGGTGGCCTGAGCCCCGGGAGTTCCGAGCGGCCCCAGGCGGCAAAAACTTCTCAAGGCGCCGCCCATGCCCGACTTCAAGCACATCCCCAAGCTAAACAAGAGCATGAAGCCGCGAGACATCCAGGAGTGGGCTAGGCTGGTGTTCAACAAGGCCATCACATTCTGGTCGAACTACCACAACTGGGATCTGTCCACCGAGGACTTGATCGACTTGATCATCACCCAGGCCATGGACATCTCAGTTACACGACTGCTTCACTGCGATAGCATCGCGTCACAGTCCTACCCCAAGGATATCCACGAGCTGATGGAACGAATTCAGCAGAAGCTCGTCCCACCAGACGCTGAGTTCCAGGAGCGCATCGCCTTTGGCGCATTCCGACAGGGTGACATGCCCTACCGCGAGTTTGAGGTGGACTTGAACGAGATGGCGAATCGCCTATTGGATGTGTCGGGCCACGAGTACAAGATTCGCCTCATGGAGGCCATCCACCCTGATCTGCAGCTCGAGGCTAGGAAGAAGTTCGCAGACACCCCGTGGCATCTGTGGGACATGTTGTCAAGGGTATATTTTACCCTATGTGCCCAACTACCTGTTTATATTTAATTCTGGCCGTCATGTTGTAAACGGAGGACTAATTAGGGTTGCGTCATTATTAATCGCACCCGCCTACCGTATTTCAGGCCGATAATTAAATAGGTTAGGAAGGGCTCGCCGTGATAATTACGGCACAGTTTATAGCACTAGAAATAGTGCCGTACAGCGAAAGTTATTGTATGCCGAAGTTGTACTATTTCCGGCACAAGACTTAACGCACTGTAGGTGCCGACGGTACCATCCTCGGCCCACTATTCCGTGTTGGATATTTCTACCGACACGAGTTACTAGATGCCCCGTACTTAATGCGCTGGCATGTTAGCAAGACTTCTAGAATGTACGACTCTGAAGTTAAGTCGTTAAGTTATTGTCTTGCGCATAGCCGCCACCTTTGGTGGATATAGGCACGATGTTTGTGCTCGATGCCTTCACCTTACCTGTCCTAGCTGTCAGCTATGGACGATAATGGTCCCCACCCGGGAACCGCACCATGGCTTTGGCGGTCAAACGGTGGCAGTCCGTAACCTAAATATGAAATGAATAAATCGTCTATCAATTGTCTCAAGCAGTCTTGACGACCAAGGAATCAACCAAATTTCTAACACAAAGCCATTACACAAATTCACCCTATGGACGTCAATTAGCGAGACCCGCCTGAAAATGGCGAGAGACGTAATGTATTTTCATGCATTATTATGGTCCGGAGGTTCGCGGCGTTGCTGTCGTCAAGCCGCATTGTAATTCCAGGAACTGGCCCAGTGCCGCGGCCTGATCAACCGCAGGCCTTATATTGCCAGATTCCAGGAAATTTTCCCCAGATTCCAGAGTGTGGCCGCGGCACTCATGCCAAATGCTGCTGAAGCTAGAGCCATACACGAGCTCAAGTTCAAATCGCGGCGGAGGCGAATTCGCAGCCCTCTTTGTGAAATTTCATTTTTTGCTGGGTGATCATGTCGGCCAGGCGCGGTATCCGCCTGCATTCTATGACTCGAATTTTTGTGAAGGCCGAGAAGCCAAGTGCGCAGGAGCCCAGCTGCCGAGAAGCCAAGTGCCGCAGAGCCGAGAAGCCAAGTGCGCAGGAGCCCAGAGCCGAGAAGCCAGTGCCATCCACGAGTTAAGGAAATCGGGATTTTTTGTTCCGGTTCATGTCATCGGGTTCTGATGCTAAGCCCTGTATTCAAAAGCACACATTCGGGTTTTTCGTTGCTAATCCCCATGTCCAAAAGCACAAGTGTTAACCTCGCCTAAGCTCCAGTTTTTGTTGCAATGGTTCACCATGGAATGTTATCCCAAGTAAGGGGGGCTATACACCCTACCTAAGCTAAAGGGAAAGTTACAACCATTGGATTATACCATAGTACTGGCTAGTTGACTCAACTAGCCAGTACTACTACGACTCAACTAGCCAGTGACACCCCCCTTGCGGCAAGGGGGGTGTCAAGGGTATATTTTACCCTATGTGCCCAACTACCTGTTTATATTTAATTCTGGCCGTCATGTTGTAAACGGAGGACTAATTAGGGTTGCGTCATTATTAATCGCACCCGCCTACCGTATTTCAGGCCGATAATTAAGGGGAGGGGATATGCCTAAAGAGCACTTTTCTGGAAACCATACCTATGCATGAGCTAAAAATCCAATTATGATTGGGAACCATAAATATGATTTTAAAAAAAATTTCCAACCACTTGGGGGGGGTACTAGCCCCCACCAGATGCCGGTTACGCGCTAAAAATAGAAAAAGACGCTACTTTTGGCATATTTTCCCTAGGACAATGGGCAAACATATTTGGACCAAATCATATATTTCCATATAGTTCCCCCACTTTTGAGAAAGTCTGCCTAATTTTGAGCACAAAATAATGATGTTTAGACACATTGATGGATTTTCTCGCAAAAAGGGTACTTTTTTTCACCAAAAAAAATAAAACAAATCATAAACACATAGAATCATGCCATACTCCTACACACAGATCTCGAGTGATTTATCTAGTACCAAATCCGAAAGGCTTGCATCACTCCCCGGACAGGAGAACTTTTGCGGATGACTGTAGGTGTAAGTTGGCGATGCCATGGTAACCGGAGACGTCCGTCCTATAGTCAGCAAAATTGGTGCGAGAGGTCCCCAGTTCGATTCCGGTCGGATTCATTTGCAGATCGCGTTTTCCGCGTTTTCCGCGGCCCGGCACTGAACGCAAAGGTTTTCACCTTTGCGGAGTGTCTGATCAGAACATAGAATCATGCCATATCTTATATTTTCAAATACTAGAGAGGGGGGGACATGCAGCCCCAAATTTTCAGGTCATTCTGACAAGCGCAGCCCTATTTGATGGATATTCCCAGATTGCCACCTGTGATGACGCTGACGGAGGTTTTAGCTAGTATTTAACCACACTAACACCCCTTTATACATCTAAGCCACGTGAAAACTGGCCAAACCACACACTACCATCCTCTGCACATATGGTACCTCCTATGTTCCAGGTTTGACGACGTTCCGACAAGAACTGCCCAAGTTACAACCATTCCAAGACGGCCACCCATGTAGACACTACAAGGAAATTATAGTAACCATTCAGCCACACTAGCACCTCCTTCTTCATCAAAGACATCTGCAAACTGACCAAAGCACACATAATTAACTCTTGCACGCTGACGGCAACGCATGCTCAACGTGGGGGTCATTGTGACAAGAACTACTCAAGTTGATGGGTTTCCTATATGACCACCTGACAAGGCGCTAAGGACCACTCAGTAAGTCAGTAACCCCACAGTGCCACTTCATATGCCATCCAACATGCACCAAAACCATGCTGAGTATGTTTACAATGTACAAAGGGGTGGCCACGCACCTCATATGTCTTCATCATCCCTCCAGCATGGCCAGCCTTGTAAATATGTTCATAGCCTTGACGATGGTAGCCCTAATACGCCTAAGCAGCATTTCCTATGTTTCTCCCAGGTTAGAGTGTAAGGTTGATGCCAACCAAGCTAATCAACTCAACAACACCTCCTAAACTGGTATCCCCGGCATGGATGACAAACTGGGACTATGGAGGGCGAGGAACCAAGCAGGAACATGGTATATATAGCTTGCATGCAGTCATGCATGTCAACCATGGTTGGCTCAGCACATTGTAGTCTTGTCACATCATCATAACAAAGGAAAGCTCAAACAACCATTGGTGCCAGCTATCTACATGCAGTCACACAAATGCAATATCTCCAACATCATCATCACTAAAACACTTCCATCCCTGCACGATAAAATGCAAAGAAACCACTGGCGGCCCTTCAGCGCATGAGCGCTGTGATGCCGCTGTGGCCTGCGAAGAGAGGGTGCGTCACTCTTAAACAACAAGAAGCGTCCATACGCACAACATCCTTGCCGGAACGCGTTTTATGAAATGCCTTATACCTTCCCAAAGAACTATAGGCTGCGACTGAAGCGGCCCTGACCACGGCATCAACGAAAACAATCTAAAGCTGCCAGGTATTCGACAACACAACGGCAAGCGACGGCGAGCTAGCTGGCGGAAACTGCCCAAAAAGAACGCAAAAAACCTCGAACGATGAGCTCATAGAAGAAAGCACTGATAGCAGATAACATTCGCGACAAATCTGTACCTCGCCCTCGTAAATCCCTCACCCAGGCGCGCAACAACAGCCGTTCTTCCACGGACAGGTCAGACACGCACTGCGCAGGTCTGAACAATTACTTACCGATAATGGCCGAAAATCTGGCAAAAAGCACCAGATCGGTTTAGAATTCGATGCAACCGATATTAACGCCTGCTTCACGGTCAGAACAACCCTTAAAACCGCGATTTTACAGCCGCTATCATGAATTCTATTTCATTCCGCGCGACCAAAAAATTCAGATTACCCCCCATGCCGATGGCATAAAAAAACAACAGCGATATTGTCAACCAGCTGATTTCCGCCACAAACTAACATCATAAACGCATCGTCTTTTAGATTCGAGTAAAAATTTTGCATTTCGCCTGCCCTGGTGTGGTAGTTTCGCCTGAACGCAGTCGCCATGGCCACTTCCGCAAGGGGTGCGCGCACCGTGCACGTGAAATTTATGACCTTCGGTTCCGGCGCGAATTTTTTGGCGCCAAAAAATTCGGGCATGTCCCGTCCCCTTAAATAGGTTAGGAAGGGCTCGCCGTGATAATTACGGCACAGTTTATAGCACTAGAAATAGTGCCGTACAGCGAAAGTTATTGTATGCCGAAGTTGTACTATTTCCGGCACAAGACTTAACGCACTGTAGGTGCCGACGGTACCATCCTCGGCCCACTATTCCGTGTTGGATATTTCTACCGACACGAGTTACTAGATGCCCCGTACTTAATGCGCTGGCATGTTAGCAAGACTTCTAGAATGTACGACTCTGAAGTTAAGTCGTTAAGTTATTGTCTTGCGCATCATAGCCGCCACCTTTGGTGGATATAGGCACGATGTTTGTGCTCGATGCCTTCACCTTACCTGTCCTAGCTGTCAGCTATGGACGATAATGGTCCCCACCCGGGAACCGCACCATGGCTTTGGCGGTCAAACGGTGGCAGTCCGTAACCTAAATATGAAATGAATAAATCGTCTATCAATTGTCTCAAGCAGTCTTGACGACCAAGGAATCAACCAAATTTCTAACACATGTCCAATTAAGGTCAAGGCATATCTCCTCACTACATAGGAGTGGCCGCCCCTGCCAGACGACTTGGCTTGGGACCTGAAGGACTACATGAGAAACAACGTTTCGTTCTTCGGCCCTCCTCTGGGTTCCACCATTGCGGCAGCAAGTGTCAGCCAGCTGCCTTTGGTCGCACACAACCGGGGCTGTCGCTGTGTCTTCTGCCGCCTCAGCATACGGGTGGTGCTGGAATACCCACTGGTTTTCCCGTACCTCTCTGACGAGGCGGGACGGGATGGTGTGCGAAGGGCGTTCGGCGTTACTCGGCTGCCCGACGACACCGCGGTTCGTGGCCCTCCAGGTTCCCAGGAGTGTCGATATTCCATTTTATCGGCTCTCCTATGGATGGCTGGACAAGAGGAACGCGACCTCCAGTGGAGGCGGGACGAGTTCTTAGTTAGGGCCTGGGGAGCGCACCTGTGAGGACCTCAAGATTAACTTCGCCGAGGCCTTTGCGCCTTTGGATATCCCACCATGCGCACGGCATCGCCCCCCAGCAGACACCCGGGTTCCGGTTCACAACGCATCGGCGGCTCAGGCGATCGCACGACCGTCGGTGCCAGATTCTCCGACGACGCCTCCTGGGTTTGAGGTCCCACCTCCCCACCAAAGTCAGCCCGATGCGTCAAGTCACAGCGACGGGCCGACTGTCAACCAGTGTCCTCCGCGGGCGATGGATGGGAATGGGCCTGCACTCGCTCCCCACGTGCCATGTGCGGTGCCATACCCCGTCCCACATCCCCCGCTCCTTCCCGTCGATGTGGCTCCCGCGTTGACGCTCCCAGGGCCCGTGATGGCCCCGCCGCCAGCCGAAGCGCAGTACGCACCCGTCTACGGTGGATCGGCGTCAATGCACATGCCCCATGTTGGGCCCCAGCCGATGCCGGTGCAACCAGTCGCTGAGGTGGTCCCGCCGCTGCTTGGTTTTCTGGACCAGCCTCATGAGGGAGTTATTGTGCGACCTGTCGAGGCCACGGTGCAGGCACCAGCTGGGCAGCGAGGGCCACAACAGGAGATGGCTCAGTGCCGACCACATCCCCGTTCCTTCTTATAGCAGTGGCAGCCTCTGCTCAATCAATGTTGTGTTTGGCCGTGAAGTCGAGGATCCTTCGTGTGGCATGCACAATGGCTTGCCGCAACTTTGGTATTGCTGCTAATGCCTATATGATAATAGCGCATTGACTGATTGACTCATCCCTAGTGTGTCGCGTAGGCGCGACAAATCTGTCGACATCATAGTACTGTCTCCAGATCCATTTAGGGGGGGGAGGAGTCTGACAAGGTTATGATGAAACGACAACAAGTGCAGGGCCTTCAGAATATTTAGTATAGTGTCAGAATATAGTACTTGACAGATCAGTCTGGTACTTATTAGTCGTCTTTTCCTTTTCCCTGCACGGCTGCTGGCCAGCGATGGCTGCCCTCAACAGTTGGCATCATTCCAGAGGTTTCTATGTGTGGAGTCTTATTGTCTTTTTCTCTTGGGGCTGGCTTCTTGCCACCTCGAGAGTCAGCCCGACTTTTGTTTGTATGCCATGCTTCTGCACGACAACAAGCGCAACCAACCCATGCACACAATCTTGCAGGCTTGAGTGGCGCCCATCACGCACTCTTCGTTGCTGAACGCTGATTTCCCCGTCGCTGAACACGGGACGCTACATCAAGTAATCAATTCAGCGGTGCACGGTCTGACTGCACCATCAACATGCGGTTCTTCTCCGATATGACCGAGCTGCGCTAGCAACACTGTCAGCCACCGGTTCACGTACGGCTTCTCCTGATTCAGTCGACAACTCAGACGACAACAACCCCAAGCAACTTTGATACGTATCGTCACGATTTCGATATTTACGTCAAGTAACTGATCAAGCTAGTCTGGCGCATGGCCAGACATCCCAGCAGCGGTCAGGACTACCTGGCAGCCTCACAAGTGCCTGACATCACAATGGATGTCTTCAATCCACCAAATGGACCGGCACGATCAACAGCTATTATAGGCTTGCCGGATCCACCCTCTATGAATGTTGAGCGGATATAAGCTGCTCTCAAGGAACGGGTATAGGATTGTTCATGAAACTGGTGTAACCCAGGGCGGATGCCTGAAATCATATAGGCTGAAGCTTATTAAGGCCTCAGTGGCGGGACCAGCTCATGAACACTTCTATAGCCCTGTGTTCCATCTTAGGGCTCTAGGCCCGACCGAGGGCTTCCTCGGTAGTATAGGAGGGCCTTACGCCCGCCCGGGTTCTTCGGCCCGGTAGATAGTTAGGGACCAAGGTCTTAGAGCTGGACACTTGGGCGACCTAAGGAAACAAATCCTGCCGGGACAGGTCTATCCGTGGGGAGAGTCCCTATTCGAGCGCGGCCCCCCTCCGATCGTTAGTGCCCAGGATCGTGCCCCCGATCGCTGTGGCTAGGATCGTGCGCGCCTGCCGTCCGATCGTGCCCCCGATCGTGCGCGCCCGCCTCGAATCACTATATAGGGTGGGCTCCAGCGGATACCCGGCTTGATGCGTGACTAAGGGAAGCCTAGGGAGAAGGCAACGAGGCTAAGGTCTGGATGAGCGCATGAGCCAAACTATTTGAACCCTTGGCTTGAAGGGAGTGGGCTCCCTTCCCCGATAGGGGGGGGAGGAGTGTAGCGTGCCGACTAGGGTCGAACCTAGTGAGCACGAGAAAGTTTGGCAAAAGAATTATGGTATAAAAAGATACGTGCAAAAAGAGATAGATACCTAAGGTGGTTTGAAGTCCATACCTTCCGGCACACCTCTGCTTGTGTATACGAGGGTGCCGACAGTTGAGATCTAGAGTAATACTGGTGACATTGGGATATATATTAATAATATAATTACTTACAGCAGAGTGAAATCACTCAAACCAAAGCAAACGCCCAGCTATAAACCTCTATACAGAGCCATGTCAAATCTCTATACTACGATAAGACCAATGGAAACTCCTAACGGGAGGAACCTAATAGCCCTGCTGCACCGCAAAATCAGCCCGCGTACGGCGGAGCATGATGTCAGCCATGGCCCGAGTCAGCGCCACCGACAAGCGCTGACGCCAATATGACGTCCAGGTCCGCGCCGACCATGGGGCCCGCTGGCCCTCCAGGTCCAGCCGGTCCTCCCGGAGCCGGCAACACTCCTTGAAGAAGGCGGAGGTCAGGGGCCCCATGGCCCCAAACTCCTCCAGGACAAAGGGCACCACACGATGGTGCCCGACGTCGCCGTAGGCCAGGAGCTTGGCCCGCTCCGCCCGGTCCGCCGTGTAACCTGCCGTGAGGGAGGCCCCAGCCACGTGGCTAAGAGCCAAGGGCCGCGCCACCGAAACGTCGATAAGCAGATGCCGGCCACCCCCCTCAAAGTCCAGCACCACGATGTCAGGCCGGTGGTTGGGGGAATAGAAGGCAGCGCCATCCGCATCCTCGGACCGGATGTTCGCGTGGGGGAAAACCGACCGAATCATGGCGAGCACCACCGTCAGGAGGACAGTGTGCAAATACAAATACCAATTCTGATTCTGTTGGCCCCCCATGCAGGCAAGGTAGTGAGTCCCCGTGGGATCCAGCGGCTGCCCACAGCTACCACAAGGCCGCCCGGCCGGAACAAGAGGCTGCGGGGCAAATAGCTGGTGCCGGAGCGCCACCGAGTAGTGGCTGGGAGCCAAGGCGAATGGGGGGCCATGGGAAGAGCACGAAGGTACGCCGAGCCCACACTCCGCAAGGAAAGCGAGAACAGCCACGCACGTCCCTGGGCGTTGAGGTCCGCGAAAAGAGCAATCCAATCAGCCGTGTGCAGAATACCCGCGTAGGTTTTCTGGTGTTTATCGATGACGCGAGCAGGGAATGCGGCGGGAGATTGAACGGAGGCGACCGAGGGAGTGCCGCGATCGAGGGAGGTGGCGCTGTACCGCCTGAGCGGCACGGACGGGAGAACAGGCCTGCTGGATCTCAGCATAGGCCTCCTGGATGGCGGTGACGAAGGGCAAAGGGCTGCTGGGGTCCAGGAGGTCAGGCGCTGCCGTTGCCAAAAGGGGCAGGAGCCGGCAGCTTTCCGCCCACGACTGAGCGACGGAGCCCAAAAATGCTGCTGGGGCCAGCCGGGCGGCACGAGTCAGACCACAGCCACCCATCCGTGCAGGCAGGGAGGCAATGCGAATAGCATGTGGCGGGAGGTCGGGGCCCGGGACCAGCTGCGCCAAGGCCGACTGGATGCGTTCGTCGTGGCCCTCGGCGGCCAGCCGGACCTGAGCCGGAAGAGCGCCCCGGAGCCAGTGAACGACGCGAGGGTGAGCGCAAAACCACAGAAGCAGACCCTTGGTCTGCGAATCATGAAGGCGCGCAATCAAGGGCAGTACCTCAGTGCGTGCCTCGAGGGCGGCCCGCAGAGCATCGATGACAAACGCGGGGTCGCCAACCGGAACGCCGAGGACATCCAACCCATGGAGGCGCTCGTCCCGGCCCAAGAGCTGGGGCGGGAAGCCGGAGCAATCACCTTGGGGCGAGTACACCGCGCACTTGGCCAGGGTCAACTGGAGGTTGATGTCGGCCACCGCGGTCTGCAGTGCCAGCAGAGCCGCGGTGGTGTCCGGCACAGGGCCCAGAAGGTAGATATCATCCAAGTAGGCCTGCATAGCGACCGCCGGGTGGGCAGCATGGACCGCTTGGAGGCAACCCTGGAGGGGGGCGGCAAAGTACAGGGGTCCCAGGGGGTCCCCTTGCTGGGTGCCCGACCGCGACAGCAGGCCGCCGCGAGTGCCGTCCTCCATGATGTGAACCAGTTGGCCGGGCTGGCCGTAGCACACGGCTGTCCAAGCGTACAAGTCCTCGAAGGACTCCATGACGGCCGCAAACATGCTGGCGCGGGACAGACTGTTGAACGCGTTGTGGCAGTCGACCTTGACGACAGCGTGGGTGGGGTGGGCCTCGAGGTAGGCCTGCACCGAATGGATGAGGATATCCGCCCCGCCTGGAGTCGTCACCCCCAGCTGGGCCGCCACCGAGGTCTCACCCGCTGCGAGGGGCGGGCAGAAAAAGGCACGGAGCCTCTTGGGATATATATTAAAAGCTCCTGGCCTACGGCGACGTCGGGCACCATCGTGTGGTGCCCTTTGTCCTGGAGGAGTTTGGGGCCATGGGGCCCCTGACCTCCGCCTTCTTCAAGGAGTGTTGCCGGCTCCGGGAGGACCGGCTGGACCTGGAGGGCCAGCGGGCCCCATGGTCGGCGCGGACCTGGACGTCATATTGGCGTCAGCGCTTGTCGGTGGCGCTGACTCGGGCCATGGCGGACATCATGCTCCGCCGTACGCGGGCTGATTTTGCGGTGCAGCAGGGCTATTAGGTTCCTCCCGTTAGGCGTTTCCATTGGTCTTATCGTAGTATAGAGCTTTGACATGGCTCTGTATATAGGTTTATAGCTGGGCGTTTGCTTTGGTTTGAGTGATTTCACTCTGCTGTAAGTAATTATATTTTTAATATATATTAAAAATATAATTACTTACATATATTAAAAATATAATTACTTACTTGGGATATATATACCACCGGCCTGACATCGTGGTGCTGGACTTTGAGGGGGGTGGCCGGCATCTGCTTATTGACGTTTCGGTGGCGCGGCCCTTGGCTCTTAGCCACGTGGCTGGGGCCTCCCTCATGACACGTGCACGTACGGCAGGTTATATACACGGCGGACCGGGCGGAGCGGGCCAAGCTCCTGGCCTACGGCGACGTCGGGCACCATCGTGTGGTGCCCTTTGTCCTGGAGGAGTTTGGGGCCATGGGGCCCCTGACCTCCGCCTTCTTCAAGGAGTGTTGCCGGCTCCGGGAGGACCGGCTGGACCTGGAGGGCCAGCGGGCCCCATGGTCGGCGCGGACCTGGACGTCATATTGGCGTCAGCGCTTGTCGGTGGCGCTGACTCGGGCCATGGCTGACATCATGCTCCGCCGTACGCGGGCTGATTTTGCGGTGCAGCAGGGCTATTAGGTTCCTCCCGTTAGGCGTTTCCATTGGTCTTATCGTAGTATAGAGCTTTGACATGGCTCTGTATTAATTAATTAATTAATTAAAATCATAGCTCCGTTGGGAGCATATGTAACACATAGCCCTGAGAAAGGGGCATCTATGGGTTTGTAATACAATGGCTCTGTATATAGGTTTATAGCTGGGCGTTTGCTTTGGTTTGAGTGATTTCACTCTGCTGTAAGTAATTATATTTTTAAAATATATATCGATGGATGTGTGTCCGATGGCATATAACGTAACGATGGTTACCACGGACATGGTTAGAGGTCGATCAGCCCTATGTTCGACCCGTAATTCGGCCCACTACAGTGACGGAAATTAAGCGTGGAATATTCGCATGGAATGTTCTGGGCCACACGGGTTGGAACAGCAGTGCCGACCTAGTGGCACTGCTTGGCATAAAGGTGTGCGAGGACGATGGACAAGACAGTCGTCCTCCAATCCGCCGACTCACCCACCTCAGTTACTGTAATCTGAGCTACGAATCTATTCCTTTTAATACAATCGTGTTCGACACACAACCTTGTACAACTGCAATTGCAAGAATACAAGAAGGTAATTAATATAATGCCTCTGGGCCTACGCTGTGATGACAGCAAGTACCCCATAGAATAGTGATCCCCCTTCCTACTCAGGCAGGCAACAAACCGGGACGATAGTCCCGTAGATAGAAACGATCTTTCCCAACGTGCCTGGCCGATGGGTTTGGCACGTTACATTTGGGTCCATCTGAATTTCCATTGAAACACAAAGCAACAATTGCAAGATAAGCTTCCCACGCTATGACAAACTACAATGCATATCTCTCTACACCTATTTGGTTTTCACTTATGCTATGTCAGTATTAAAAAAAACTCAATTTTGCAAATCGAAAAACACTCACAATTCCTAACTGCAATTATGCACGCCTGAACGATTGCTATATCATTCACTATACAATTTCGAAATACTCTTCGTTACACTCTAACTACATGTGGCAATTGTGTGGTTAGCCATGCAACAAATAAAAACACACATACATTTCTTGTTTTTGGTCCATTGGAGTTCCTTCCCACCAAGAGAAACATTTATTTTACATTTTTGTGTGCTAGGCTTTATACGGACAGCCTATACCACACCTTCAAACTCAGTGCACATCATTATCAAGTTGGTTATTGTAGCACCATGCTGGGGGCCCAGCATACTCGAACACAAGGTGTTGCCCCTCTTAGCAGCGTGGGTGGGTGGGTGGGAGCTGAAAAGAGGCCTCCCTACGTCCCCTACACCACTCTAAGTACTGACTATCATTCACATTGCGCCACGCAGGCCTGCCGGCTGGCGCAGGTACAAGGTGTACTGACTGCCAATCACAGTTGCGCCACGCCTAGCGGCTGGCGCAGGTAACAAGGTCTAGTGACGTACGTTAGAAGCTACCTAGGCCTGCACTCCGGAACCACATTCAGCCTAGGCACAAAAAGGGCCGGCCGGTGCAGTACCCTCGTGACAAGTGCTAGTCTTACGCTACCTACGGCAGGTCGGTCCCCTTTGAGCCCGTCCACGCGTCATATATAAAATGAGCGAAGCTCAGCAAATACATTTCTTGTTTTTGGTCCATTGGAGTTCCTTCCCACCAAGAGAAACATTTATTTTACATTTTTGTGTGCTAGGCTTTATACGGACAGCCTATACCACACCTTCAAACTCAGTGCACATCATTATCAAGTTGGTTATTGTAGCACCATGCTGGGGGCCCAGCATACTCGAACACAAGGTGTTGCCCCCACACCTCCTTCCTGGCCACCAAGGCTGTCGCCAACCTTGGTGCCGATTTTCTTTCCGCCCATGGCCCCCCTCCTGCACGCTGCCACGGCTGTACTGCCGCCCCCGTGTGGCCGCTACGGTTTCCCGGCGGACGCAGGGCGGCACCCATGTCGTTCCCCCCGTTAGGGGGGCGGTTTCCAGCGGCTGCTCATTAGGCCTTACGCCCCCGGACCGTCTCTCACAAGCCCAGGACCCATCACCAGCCCCACCCCCGAGGCTGGGATTTTGTCAAAAATGTCATGCTGTGACCATGGGAGGTTGTTGGTATTACATTAATAATGATGACCTCATTTACGACTTTGTCATGATGGAAATATCTTTGTCAACCACCATGGCTGAAAGGTGCCATTTTCTAGAATAGTGGTGGTCAGAAAAGATGATCTGGCGTGTAGCCCAGCCACCACCTATATGGCTGGTCGGCAGGACCACAACATAATTAACTTAACATGACAGCTAGGCAACACTTAACCAGTGCTAGATGCTGCCTGCTGGCAAATCATGGTTGTACCATGGCAGACAGAATTAGGTACGCCTAGCTGACGGTCCAGGTACCACGAATTGAATTATTGGCGCCTGTCCTATATGGGCCATGCGCCACATGACACGACATGGATTGTACTACAGTGCCGTATAGTGACCAGGCACATATATATGAAAAGACTCATAACTTTCTACCTAGAGCTCAGATCAAGGTGATTCTAGTGGCAAAGTTGTAGCCAAACATGAGCTCTACGCAGTCATACTGGCGTTGTAGGTTGTTCTGACTTAACTACGGACTACCCGAACTTTATCTAGATTAGTAAGTGCTAGACTTGTCAGGCATATTGGGGCATATTCCTGACATGCCCCTTGCACCAAATGCCGTATACAAGCTCACCCCCCCTGGCAAGTAACACATGGATAGTGAGGGTAGTCGGGTATAAAGAAACCCAAGCTCTCCCCCCCTTACACGGCTAACCCGGTCATGCTGAAAGGAGAAATAGGCAAGAGTAGCAGTTGGAGCTAAGGGTCACATGGCCCCCAAGTGGCCCTGGGAGTGCGCCAGGTGAAGAACAGGGTGCCCCAGGTCACGTAGAAATACTGGGAAAAAAAAACAAGGACTGGATCCAGCTCGGCCCCGTGTGTAGATGCCCCTGGAAGGGTGCCCCCCTTGGAGTAATAATCAGCAGAAATCGTGGACGTAAAAGCTGGTAATGGCAGGAGTCGCTCTGGAATCATTTATCAGGAGCTGGCGACGACCGCAGTGGGTGTGAGCAGCTACAGGCACCTAGCTGCAGTGACTACTAACCGCTGACTAGACGGCTGCGTACTGCTGGCTGGTGGCATTGATGCTGGTCTGAAGTGGCGATTTGGCTGGCAGGTACGTGCAGCTGGCTGCAACTACTACTAAGAGCTGATCAGGCTGCTGTGTGTTGCTGGCTGCTGCGACTGTGTGCTGCCATGCTGATGGGGTGCTGGTAGGTATCTGCAGCTGGTTGCAACAACTACCACAAGCGAGTCAGGCTGTGGTGTGTGGCTGACTGCTGCTACTATATCCTATCATGCTGTATGGCGCGTGCTGGGTACTGCACTACGGCTGCGTGCGGCAGTTGGCTGTCACTGGCCACTTAACTAATGACGGCTGCTGCGGCTGGCGAGCGGCATTTAAACGAGCTGTTTCCCATTGAAGAAAAGCCAAGGGTGCGAGAGGAGAACCAGGTGGATGCTGCAAGATTTCCCCGCACCGACGTGGGATGGAGCATTGTAGTTGATGCCGTTGTAGTGGTCCGTGCATAGCTGCTCATGTA
Source organism: Mesostigma viride (assembly GCA_009746045.1). Taxonomy (NCBI): domain Eukaryota; kingdom Viridiplantae; phylum Streptophyta; class Mesostigmatophyceae; order Mesostigmatales; family Mesostigmataceae; genus Mesostigma; species Mesostigma viride. The sequence goes on along the minus strand of RPFO01000165.1, from coordinate 3,356,697 downwards.
CGATGGTGCTTCCAAACCATGGCGACTGGCAAAAAATCTGAATAATGCTTGGCTGGAACTAGGAAAAAGAAACCCCATGTCGCCTGGAAGGTGGCCCACCGTTTAAAACATTTGTGGTCGCTTTATATAGGCGCCATCAAGCTCGTTGTATTCTCAGAAGAACAAAGGGGTCTTGGGCTTTGCAAGGCTGGTCACGGCTGGCAACCGGTAGTCACCCAGGGTAATAAAATAAAGCGTGAACCGCTGCGCCCAAGTGCCGACAATGTAGAAATCTGAATGTTTAGTGAAGCTCATGCAAGAGGTCGTTTAAGGTCGAAATTCGGAGCAAACAGGGCCTGCCGCAAGAAAATTCGTAGCCGACGCAATACTCCACGGAATGACGCCGGACTTGGTTCAATAGATGCGCAATTTGATGCTGATTCCGTGGACATGTTGAGTGGCACCAACGGATTAGAATTCCGAAAGTTCTTGCCGAAATGCTGCCCAGGCAAAAATTTGCCCGATTTGGAAAGATCACAACCCCCCTCATTCCGATGCCATGTCAAAAATGTCATGCTGTGACCATGGGAGGTTGTTGGTATTACATTAATAATGATGACCTCATTTACGACTTTGTCATGATGGAAATATTTTGTCAACCACCATGGCTGAAAGGTGCCATTTTCTAGAATAGTGGTGGTCAGAAAAGATGATCTGGCGTGTAGCCCAGCCACCACCTATATGGCTGGTCGGCAGGACCACAACATAATTAACTTAACATGACAGCTAGGCAACACTTAACCAGTGCTAGATGCTGCCTGCTGGCAAATCATGGTTGTACCATGGCAGACAGAATTAGGTACGCCTAGCTGACGGTCCAGGTACCACGAATTGAATTATTGGCGCCTGTCCTATATGGGCCATGCGCCACATGACACGACATGGATTGTACTACAGTGCCGTATAGTGACCAGGCACATATATATGAAAAGACTCATAACTTTCTACCTAGAGCTCAGATCAAGGTGATTCTAGTGGCAAAGTTGTAGCCAAACATGAGCTCTACGCAGTCATACTGGCGTTGTAGGTTGTTCTGACTTAACTACGGACTACCCGAACTTTATCTAGATTAGTAAGTGCTAGACTTGTCAGGCATATTGGGGCATATTCCTGACAGATTTCCCGGCATTGAAACCTTTGTGGCGATAGGCCCTCTACCCTACCAAGGCCTTGGCTTGGAAACTGCTTAGCCAAGGCCCTGACCAGGGCTTGTGTTGTTGTAGGAAATTTTTTATGGCATAGATATGCCCCCCTGGCTGAACCGAACTCTTTATCGCTTTTCCTATAATGCATCATACAGGATAAAAACAAGGCGATAAAACAGCAAGAATTTCAGCCCCGCCAGGCGAACATTCTTTGCTGAAAAACTGGGCAATGATGAAGAGCGCGCTCCTCCCACCAAGATTCGCTCCAGCCCCGCATCCTCCTCGAAACTCCCGTCTCGCCACAGGCCGAAAGATCGGGTCCGCTGGCAGGCTCCTGGCAGTTATGGGCTACCCTGGCACCCCGCGCTAGCCATCTCCACGTTTAAGGCAGATTCGCCTCCACCTGTGATTCTTTCCACCGTAGCCGCTGGCCCTGGCCTGTATGGCTCCTTCCCTGACGTTGTCCGACTAAAATCGCAGCTTCCCCAGTGTCAGGAAGCCGCTTGCCGCACCCAGGGGTAGAGGGGAATCGTCAGTGGGCCCAGCGCCGGAAATCACACCATTTTACTCAAAACGTAGAGCCCCCACCCAACAACCATTACCGTGGCCTGTAACGGTGGGTGGCGAACATAAAGACCTTTATTCCAGGCCTCTCCACGCCCGGAGAGGCCGATAGCATCGTCTTACATTCAGCGCAGCCGCCATAGCGGCCAGCCGACCTTGCCAGCAAATGCTGGGATCAAGTTGCGAAGCTGAAAAGAGGCCTCCCTACGTCCCCTACACCACTCTAAGTACTGACTATCATTCACATTGCGCCACGCAGGCCTGCCGGCTGGCGCAGGTACAAGGTGTACTGACTGCCAATCACAGTTGCGCCACGCCTGGCGGCTGGCGCAGGTAACAAGGTCTAGTGACGTACGTTAGAAGCTACCTAGGCCTGCACTCCGGAACCACACTCAGCCTAGGCACAAAAAGGGCCGCCCGGTGCAGTACCCTCGTGACAAGCGCTAGTCTTACGCTACCTACGGCAGGTCGGTCCCCTTTGAGCCCGTCCACGCGTCATATATAAAATGAGCGAAGCTCAGCAATTTACTTAATTAAACATTTAGTTGGAATTAAATATTCAAGCGTTGCAATGAAAGCATGCATGTCAAACTGCAAGTTACATTCAGGTTCTATGTATCAGCAACACTAGTTGCAAGCGTAAAGTCCTTGACGTTGTATCATCTCGTTGACTATCTCACAAGAACCGCTCAGCCTCATAAACCCAAATTTCGAACTACAATGTTTCAGACAACATCGTTGGTTGTATCACAGTAGCCAGTTGGGCATGAAAACGTTGCAGCAAAGTCGTGTACTCCATAATGCCGCAATCATGATCATGCATTCATCGACGTTTACAGTATCACAAGAACCGGTCAGCCTCATAAACCCGAATTTCGTATTACGATTCTTGAAACAGCATCGCCTGTTGTATCACAATATCATGGTCAACCAGTCGGGCATGACAACGTTGCAGCAAAGTCGTGTACTCCACGATGCCGCAATAATATTTCATTCATCAACGTTGCAACGATGCTGTTTATTACAATGACGCAAGGTCGCCATGATGCAAAACCGTCATGATGCAACGCCATGATGACGTAGCTAGACTCCCATACGTTTACCATACGTGAGAAGTGTGCCTACATCCTCAACGCCCATTTTAACCAGGCGCCTCCTTTTTACCTGAAATGAAGAAGCGGATGGTAGCTGACGCCATAGGTAGGCTAACGCCGTAGGTAGCTAACGCTGAAATTGCTCGTCCACGACTCAACGTGCCCCGTCGTGCACGCGACTTACGTTTACTGTCTGTGGTTCCGCTTACAGCAACGTGAGGCTATAACTCAATGAGACAGCCAAGTGCCAACGTGTGGTCGTTTGTGCAAAGTGATGTTTCGACCAGTCATAAACCTTGGTATCAAACACGTACACTATCGCCTAATAAACACCCGTGGTCAGTTTCAAACCGATCATTCATTGGGTCCTTACTCGAAAGGCGTTGGTTACAAATGGCCCGTGGGTTACAACTTGCGTGTGTTACAACGTGGCTGCAAGACTCAGACAGCCAAGTGCAACGTGTAGCATAGATGCTCGACCTGGACTTGAGCATTTCGGCATTTGGAACCTGTTTTGCCACAGTGCAAGTGTTCACAGCGACACATGACTCGTCAAGTGTTGAAGGCAAACACAAAAGTATCGCCGAATAAGAACCCGTGGTCAGTTTCAAACCAATCATTAATTGGTCCCTTACTCGACAGGTACGCAGCGACCCGTTGTTGTACTACAGAAAGCTCGTACGGTATAGTTGTGTGACCCCACCATCCTGCCCACTGCTGAACTCAGCGGGCTCGCACAGTACAGTATAGTTGTGTGATCCCACCATCCTGCGCACACCTCACCTCAACTCAACGGCTGGACTCAGCTGTTTTAACACATAGACTATCGCCTAATAAAAACCCGTGGTCAGTTTCAAACCGATCATTTATTGGTCACTTACTCGGGGGGCGTGGGTTACAACTGCCAACGTGGGAGCCAAGTGCCAACGCGGTAATCGTTTTTGACAAAGAGATGTTTCCACCGGTAATTAACCTTGGGAACAAACATATATAGTATCGCCTAATAAAAACCCGTGGTCAGTTTCAAACCAATCATTTATTGGTTCCTTACTCGAGGGGCGTGGGTTACAACTGAATGAGACAGCCAATAACCCGGCAACAACCCAACCACGTTTCTCACCCACATACCGCTTGAATCGGTCGCAACGCCGCAATTCTGTGGTCAATAGGCCACGCTACTCGAATACGGAAGAGTTTGCGCGACACTTTTGGCAAGAGTTTTGGCAAACTACTTTCAGCACGCCCGCCAAAATCGCACGGTTTGCTGTCCCACAAGAGTTTGGCCGCAATGGTGGCACAAATGGGCCAAACTTTGCCGCGCAACCATTGGACGCAACCAAGCCAACTTTACGCATGTAAGGGAACCCCTACGGTCGACCCCCCAATCATGTCGCCGCGGAACGCTACTCGCACGCGGCAACAGTTTGCTTTCAGGGTTTGCGCAAACTTTTCGCTGTCTAAAATTAGAATATAAAGGGCAATCCGACAGTGAACCCCGTTCGGCAAAAATTAATCTAAATTAATTTGACGGTGAAACCGGCTTTAACCAAAATATTTAGATAAAATTGACGGTAAAACCGGCTTTGACCAAAATATTTAGATTAATTTGATGGTGAAACCGGCTTTGACCAAAATATTTAGATTAATTCATGACGGTACGTGAAACCGGCTTTGACCAAAATATTTAGATTAATCTGACGGCGACCGGTAAGCAGCCAAAAGTATTTAAATTTTTTATTTTTTTTTTTTGTCCGACCTGTGGTGCATTGGTGGTACTGCACGACAATATTGGACGGAGTTCCCGGTCTGGCAAGCGGATTTTGCATCTCACGGGTACATCTCACGGGTACACGACGCGGCACGACGTTGTAAAATGGCTCGCAGAAAAGCTAGGAACTTAGGCGACTATTTCTACTGTTGGCTCGAGGCGTATTTTTCTCGTTTCTCGTTTTTGGGATTAACCCATAGTCCGTAAACTACCCGACCTGTCGGGTAGTTTGACTAACGGTCGAATTTCGCGCCGCGCCGTGAGCGCCGCGCCATCTGTGACGGATGTCAGTGGTCCGGTGGGTCCGGGAACACTTAGGGACGAAGGTGATGCATAGGTTTGGGGGTAATATTCGCCATAGCCTGGTAATTACAACGTGCATTGAGAATGTATCACGTGACTTTGGCGGGAAATTTTCGCTCGTGCGCGCGTAATGAGATATGGCTGCCAACGTGCCGCTGTCACGAAATTTGTGCGTCTCACGGCTTGAAACGGTTCAGAATGTTGCTCAGAATGACGACGCATGATTTTCGTAGGTCAGGCACCGCCAGATTTATAGGGTTAGGAAAATACAGGTAGGAAAATATGACTTTCCTGGTCATCAGTTCCAGATGAGTCATTAATGTTCGACCCGTAGTTCGGCCCACTACAGTAACGGAAATTAAGCGTGGAATATTCGCATGGAATGCTCCGGGCCACACGGGTTGGAACAGCAGTGCCGACCTAGTGGCACTGCTTGGCATAAAGGTGTGCGAGGACGATGGACAAGACAGTCGTCCTCCAATCCGCCGACTCACCCACCTCAGTTACTGTAATCTGAGCTACGAATCTATTCCTTTTAATACAATCGTGTTCGACACACAACCTTCTACAACTGCAATTGCAAGAATACAAGAAGGTAATTAATATAATGCCTCTGGGCCTACGCTGTGATGACAGCAAGTACCCCATAGAATAGTGATCCCCCTTCCTACTCAGGCAGGCAACAAACCGGGACGATAGTCCCGTAGATAGAAACGATCTTTCTCAACGTGCCTGGCCGATGGGTTTGGCACGTTACACTGGAATCGGAGGTTTGTTTTCTTGTTTTGCATTTCGTTGCCTGAGTAGTTAGTTGATGCAATTAGGGCTGATCGACCTAGAGCTAACCATGTTCGTGGTAACCATCGTTACGTTATGCCATCGGACACAAATCCATCGATATATATATCCCAACGAATGGCACTTTAAGTAGTGTGTACAAAATAATAATTTCCTTTATATCCAAGGTTGTGTACATGGTGTCACGTATGACATTGCATGCATATAAAGCAAGGCCTTAATATGTTGTTGTGGTTTCGCACTAGTGCACATGTGCTTGTTTGATGGTGACAATTTGCGCATGGCGAAATTCCTACAATCACGAAGCCCACTTGCTTTTATGATTTTGCCATGCACTAAAATTTGTGTCTCTTTGTATGTTGCATATGCCTTGCGTTACTTATGGTTTGGATATGTTATGCTACAGGTTTGCGTACATGCTCACGAATGTGAAGAACATGCACGTGCATCCCACCATGAAAGGGGATGATGCTTCTCACCCGGTCCCGTTCTACTTCACGACGTTGAAGGCGTTGCCGGCCAAATTGACGGCTGGGCCACGTGCTAAGGCGTACGTGGATGTATGCGGGATCGTCAAGACCATGTACACCTCGACAAGGGAGTCGGCCACAGTGCGCACGCGCGTCACACTCGTGGACTCTGCTGTCCCTGGCGGTGCCAGCGCTGTGAGCATGGTATTGTTCGATGACGCGAGGACGGCGTTGTTGGAGGTGGCGAAGGCGGGGGAACTGATTGTGCTGGTCGTCAAGACGTCAAAGGCGTCAAACTACCAGGGGAATGTCACTATGATGGCGGGCAACACGTCGTATGTGACTGTGCAGGCGGTCCCTGGCGCGCCAACGACGTTGCGTGCGGACGCGGAGACCGCGATGAAGCAGAAGGAGAATATGTTTGCGGGGTTAGAAATTGTGGACGAAAGTCCTTTGCAAGACACTGCCAAGGTGGTGAAGGACGCCACACCCATGCGTGATGAGAAAACTTCATATTACGTCACGATGGAGCTTCAGCTGCTGGCCGCGAAGAATTTCGCCGATCCTCGCAAAATTGCGTACTTGGGGTGTACGCAAAAGGCGCGGAATGCTACGCGCACGTGCCGGAAGGCATTGCAGGATGGTGCGTGTCCGGACCATGCCTCTGTCACGCAGGCCGGGCAGTATTTCTTTTGGGGTGGGTGCATCGGGCAGGACCAGCGCAACATCATCGATCTCGGGTTCGTCCCGGACACAATGCCCGCGATGTTGCGCGACGGTCCCTCCCATTTCCGCGGCCGAGTGGGTGAAGCTGGACGTGAAGGACCTGTGGCCGCTGTGGAACGCCTTTTTGTCTTCGAACCGGTGGACGATGGCCCACGTGCGCGTGCGACCGCGTCAGCCAGGATTGGACGCGCCAAAGTATGTCCTCGTGTCCAAGGACTATTACTGGCCCGAGTTGGACAAGGAGGATGGGGCCAGTATATATTATAATAGCCCCAGGGGGACTGCTCTGGCTTCCCCGCGGCTATCCCGGGGGCATTGGCGCGGGCGCGCGGTTTCTCGTGCCTGGGCGTCCCTGTGGGTGACCCTGCCTACGTCGAAGAGGAGCTCCGGGCCACCGTGGAACAGCGCACCCATGTCCTTGAGACTTGGGCGCGCCTCAAGGACCCCCAGACCAAAGGGCTTCTCCTGTGGTTTTGCGCCCACCCGCGGGTGGTTCACTGGCTCCGTGGCGCTCCCCCCCACTTGGTGCGGCTTGCCGCGGAAGGCCATGACGAGCGCATTCAGGCCGCCTTGCAGGTGCTCCTCCCCGGCCCTAGCCTGCCAGCTCACTCCATGCGCTTGGCCACCCTCCCCTGCCGCATGGGCGGGTGTGGGCTCACCCGCGCCGCCCGCCTCGCCCCCGCCGCCTTCCTTGGCTCTGTTGCTCAGGCCTGGGCGGAGATCCGCCGGTTGGTCCCCAGCGCCGTCAGCGCCATTCCCGACTTGGTCACCCCATCCCCCTTTCCCTTTGTGCAGGCTGTGCAGGATTCTTACCTCGGGATCCAGCAGGCTTGCGACCTCGTCCGCCCCGCTCAGGCCGTCCACCGTCGCCTGCCCCGGGGCACGCCCGGCGTGTCCACTGTCGTCAGTCCTAGTGTCTTCCCTGCCTGCGTTCATGAAAAACAACAAAAGACCTACGCGGGTATACTACACTGTGCCGACTGGATGGGTCTGCATGCGAGCTTGAACGATCAGGGGAAGGCTTGGCTTCACTCCGTTTCCCTTGAGGGGAGCGTGGGGTCCGCATTCCTGCGCGCCCTCCCCATGAGCCCTTTGTTCACACTGGTTCCGGCCCTTTACGCCATCGCTCTCCGCCACCAGCTCTTTGCCCCGCAACCTCTCATCACGGCGGGTGCGTCCTGCGGCAGCTGCGGGCTTGCTCTGGATACTACTGGGACGCACTACATCGCGTGCATGGGTGGCCAGCAGAACCAGAACTGGTTCCTCTATCTCCATACCGCTCTCCTCCGGGTGGTGTGTGCCATGGTTCGGTCGGTCTTTCCCCACTCCACCATTAAGTGCGAGGACGCGGATGGGGCCGCCCTCTACTCACCCAACCACCGCCCCGACATTACCGTGCTTGACTACGACGGGCAGGGTTGCCACCTGCTCATCGATGTCTCCGTGGCTCGGCCGCTTTCCGGTCGCCACATCCTCCGGGCGGCTGTGGATGCCGGCGCTGCTGCCGCTGTGGCTGAGCGCGACAAGTTTGCCTCCTACGGCAATGTGGGGCCCCACCGGGTCATCCCCTTTGTCCTTGAGGAGTTCGGGGCCATGGGCCCCAAGACAGCGGAGTTTTTCCACGAGTGCTGCCAGCGCCGTGAAGACCGCCTCGACCTCGAGGGTCAGACCGCCCCGTGGTCGGCCCGCACGTGGTCCTCGTATTGGCGGCAGCGTCTGTCACTCGCCCTCACTCGCACCGTGGCTGATGTGTTATTCCGCCGCACCCGGGCCGACTTTGTCGCGACCCATGCGGTCTAGATTCCTTCCAGGCCTGCATGGTGGGCCGGCAGCGCTGTTGCTGCGTGTAGTTTTGTGATGTATAGTTAGTTGTACCTTGTGCCGCTGGCGTGATCCTTGGATGTCTGTGTCAGATTACTATTAATTTCTTCAGGGTTATTCTCCCAGTTATCGGGTTTTTCCTTATGTTGCATGCCTATCTCACCTCCGTAATCTATCATTCTCAATGAATATATTATAATAATATAATTACTTACAGCAGAGTGAAATCACTCAAACCAAAGCAAACGCCCAGCTATAAACCTATATACAGAGCCATGTCAAAGCTCTATACTACGATAAGACCAATGGAAACGCCTAACGGGAGGAACCTAATAGCCCTGCTGCACCGCAAAATCAGCCCGCGTACGGCGGAGCATGATGTCAGCCATGGCCCGAGTCAGCGCCACCGACAAGCGCTGACGCCAATATGACGTCCAGGTCCGCGCCGACCATGGGGCCCGCTGGCCCTCCAGGTCCAGCCGGTCCTCCCGGAGCCGGCAACACTCCTTGAAGAAGGCGGAGGTCAGGGGCCCCATGGCCCCAAACTCCTCCAGGACAAAGGGCACCACACGATGGTGCCCGACGTCGCCGTAGGCCAGGAGCTTGGCCCGCTCCGCCCGGTCCGCCGTGTAACCTGCCGTGAGGGAGGCCCCAGCCACGTGGCTAAGAGCCAAGGGCCGCGCCACCGAAACGTCAATAAGCAGATGCCGGCCACCCCCCTCAAAGTCCAGCACCACGATGTCAGGCCGGTGGTTGGGGGAATAGAAGGCAGCGCCATCCGCATCCTCGGACCGGATGTTCGCGTGGGGGAAAACCGACCGAATCATGGCGAGCACCACCGTCAGGAGGACAGTGTGCAAATACAAATACCAATTCTGATTCTGTTGGCCCCCCATGCAGGCAAGGTAGTGAGTCCCCGTGGGATCCAGCGGCTGCCCACAGCTACCACAAGGCCGCCCGGCCGGAACAAGAGGCTGCGGGGCAAATAGCTGGTGCCGGAGCGCCACCGAGTAGTGGCTGGGAGCCAAGGCGAATGGGGGGGCCATGGGAAGAGCACGAAGGTACGCCGAGCCCACACTCCGCAAGGAAAGCGAGAACAGCCACGCACGTCCCTGGGCGTTGAGGTCCGCGAAAAGAGCAATCCAATCAGCCGTGTGCAGAATACCCGCGTAGGTTTTCTGGTGTTTATCGATGACGCGAGCAGGGAATGCGGCGGGAGATTGAACGGAGGCGACCGAGGGAGTGCCGCGAGGGAGGTGGCGCTGTACCGCCTGAGCGGCACGGACGGGAGAACAGGCCTGCTGGATCTCAGCATAGGCCTCCTGGATGGCGGTGACGAAGGGCAAAGGGCTGCTGGGGTCCAGGAGGTCAGGCGCTGCCGTTGCCAAAAGGGGCAGGAGCCGGCAGCTTTCCGCCCACGACTGAGCGACGGAGCCCAAAAATGCTGCTGGGGCCAGCCGGGCGGCACGAGTCAGACCGCAGCCACCCATCCGTGCAGGCAGGGAGGCAATGCGAATAGCATGTGGCGGGAGGTCGGGGCCCGGGACCAGCTGCGCCAAGGCCGACTGGATGCGTTCGTCGTGGCCCTCGGCGGCCAGCCGGACCTGAGCCGGAAGAGCGCCCCGGAGCCAGTGAACGACGCGAGGGTGAGCGCAAAACCACAGAAGCAGACCCTTGGTCTGCGAATCATGAAGGCGCGCAATCAAGGGCAGTACCTCAGTGCGTGCCTCGAGGGCGGCCCGCAGAGCATCGATGACAAACGCGGGGTCGCCAACCGGAACGCCGAGGACATCCAACCCATGGAGGCGCTCGTCCCGGCCCAAGAGCTGGGGCGGAAAGCCGGAGCAATCACCTTGGGGCGAGTACACCGCGCACTTGGCAGGGTCAACTGGAGGTTGATGTCGGCCACCGCGGTCTGCAGTGCCAGCAGAGCCGCGGTGGTGTCCGGCACAGGGCCCAGAAGGTAGATATCATCCAAGTAGGCCTGAATAGCGACCGCCGGGTGGGCAGCATGGACCGCTTGGAGGCAACCCTGGAGGGGGGCGGCAAAGTACAGGGGTCCCAGGGGGTCCCCTTGCTGGGTGCCCGACCGCGACAGCAGGCCGCCGCGAGTGCCGTCCTCCATGATGTGAACCAGTTGGCCGGGCTGGCCGTAGCACACGGCTGTCCAAGCGTACAAGTCCTCGAAGGACTCCATGACGGCCGCAAACATGCTGGCGCGGGACAGACTGTTGAACGCGTTGTGGCAGTCGACCTTGACGACAGCGTGGGTGGGGTGGGCCTCGAGGTAGGCCTGCACCGAATGGATGAGGATATCCGCCCCGCCTGGAGTCGTCACCCCCAGCTGGGCCGCCACCGAGGTCTCACCCGCTGCGAGGGGCGGGCAGAAAAAGGCACGGAGCTCGGGCGCCTTTTGGCGGCAGATCACTTTGCCCACGAGCTTGCGGAGCACCTCACCGCAGGCGATCGGGCGCACCTTGCCCTCGGGGGGGGCAAGACACCCTTGAGCAGAGCGAGGAGGCGAGCGCCCGCTAACCACTCGCGCGCAGCGGGAGGAACGCGACCAGCCGCCAGGTCAATGAGGGTGTCAAAGAGAATGTCCTCGCCCCCATGCCCCACCAGGACCTCCAAGTGCTCGTAGCGCCAGCCCGACGGCCCGGTAGAGGAAGCCCGCGGGACCGCACGCATCACCTCCAGGAAGCAGTCGCGGTCCAGCCGGAGGGGGGCCGGCAGGGGGTCCGGCACGGGCAGCTGGAATCCGGGCTCCGCAGGGTGAAGAGCCTCCAAGGCCGCCAGGGTAGCCGCATTGGCGGGGGCCAGCTTGGCCATTTCCAAGCGGGTCATGGCCCGGCTGAGCTGCCCCTCGCGGACGAGGCGGATGACGTCGGCGGCCACCCGCTCGAAGTTGACCTCCCCCGACAGCCGGGCCGTGCGCGGGGGCGGCACGCCAAACAGCCCCTCCCAGTCCCCCTGCAGAAAGCGTCGGCAACGGGCAATAACCGCACCCTGGAGGCCGCGCACACCACGCCCGAGAGGGGTGAGGAGCAGGCGGGGGGTCACCATGTGCAGTTTAAAGCCCAGCGGGTCGTCCGGAGCGGCGTGCATGCGCCGGAGAGAAACGATTGCACATTGCGCGAAAAGGCTACGCGCGCGGTGGGGGAGGTCGGTCAGGGTAGACGTCGGGTTGATGGCGCATGCATCCCAGGGAACCGTGTCAAGCCAACGCCAACTGGCCGAGTAGTCGGGCGGCGGGGGCTGGGAGCCGGTGGGAGCCGAGGCGGGAGGGGGGGAGGGGGCCGGGACTGCTGGCCGGTTGAGGGGCCGTTGAGCAACACAGGCGCGCGCGTGCTGAGCGCGCCCGTGAATGGAGTACACCCGCTGGCAGTGAGCTTCCGGGCACCGGTAACAGCTCATGGCCTGCAGATCCGCCGCGCCGAGATCGGGGTGCACAGCGCGAAGGTGCTGGCAGAGGAGGTTACGGTTGTGGAACACACCAGCACACGGGGACCCCGTGGGAAGCAGCACGGCACACCGGTGAAGGCCGTCGGCGGGCGCTGAGTGGCGGGGAGCGGCGCCAGCAAAGGCAGGACGTGGGGCCTGCGGCGTCTCCCCAGCCGGGCCGGCAGGCGCGCGCACCACGACCCGACCAGCGCCCGGCAGCCCGCCGGGGCCACGGAGGAGGCAGTGCCCACCGGGGAGACCCCCAGCGGAGGGGGATCGAGAACGCCGGCGCCCCTCCCAGGGGGACTCGCCAGCGCGCCCGCGACCACCCCAGGCCCCGGCAACGAGGCCGGGGGCGGCGGCCGAGGGGTCGGGGAGGCAGCTGGCCCCGGGGCCCGGTGGGGACCCGGCAGGGGACCCAGCGAGACCGGGGGCGGGCCGAGAGGAAGCGCAGTCCCAGGGGGCGGCACAACAGCCCGGCACAACGGGCAGCGCGGCACGGAGTGGAGCAAGCTGCGCGCGATGCACGCTTGATGGAATGTGTGGCCGCACGCGGGCAGGCGACACAAGCCATCCCCCGGCCGGAAGGGCTCAAGGCAGATGGCACAGGAGCCCGACTCGGGGTCGTCCCCCTCCAGAAGGGACCGGACATGAGGGGGGGCGGGTCCCAGCCGGCCTCCCAGCAACCCGGGAGAGCAGCAATCTGGGCGCGCGAGAGGATGCCGACCGGTTGGTCAGCCGCGGGGTGCCATTCGTGCGGGATGCCTGCCAACTCCAGGATGTCGTGGAGGAAGGCAGAAACAGGCGTCCCCGCGGTTAGGGGCTGGGCGCGCCCGGCCGAGTCCACCAAGATGGCCTGGCCGCCCTGAACCGCGATGGGGGCCCCGAACTCCACACGCAGCATGGCGGCCTGCGCCAGGCTGAGGGAGGTGATGAGAAAGCCCCCACTGGCAACCGGGCCGGGAGGCGGGGCCTGGGCGTCCAAGAAGAGGCGAAGCTGCCGCGGGGACATGAGGCCCAGGTCGGCGCCGCCCGCGAGGTAGGCCGCCCGCACCGAGACCTGTGCGTCTCGAGCCACCGCCGTGACGAACTCGACCACCTCCTGACCCACCCGCTCGTCCAGGGAAAGCAGCTCTTCCTGCCGGGCGGCCGGGAGATGCCACGGCAGCCGGCAGCCGGCGTGATATCCTTCCAAGACATACCCCCAAAGAGTCGAGGCCGTCACCGGGGGGCGGCGGAAAGAAATGTCGCCCGCACCGCGCAACTAGGGCCAGGAAGGCCGGGGGCCTAGGGAGCGAGGGGAAGGCGGCCTGCAACCCGACCGCGTCCAGCAACAAAGGGCAGTACGCCCAAGAAAAGGTGGCGCGGCCCACCACGCCGACAATGTGCGAGGGCGGCCACGAGGTGAACGCGTGGGCCCGGGGGCCGCCGTCCCACGCGGCAAGGACGGGGGTGGCGGCTGGGTGGCCAACCGCGGCCGGGGGAAGGGAGGCCAGAGCGTCGGGGAGCGAGGGGCCGGGGGCGGGCCGGGGTCGCCAGGCCCGCCGGGGGTCGGCCAGCGGCAGCGCCGCGCCCCCGTCGGCGGGGCCAGGCGACGGGTGGGGCCCCGGGGCCGAGGGAGTTACGTTAAATAGTGCCGGAACCTTTTGCCGCCTGAGGCAAATCGGGCCGTCACACTATTTTGCCCGGAATAACCACTTCCGAGCACCCAAGTTAATTCGGCCGAATTAACTTGGGTGCTCGGAAGTGGTTATTCCGGGCAAAATAGTGTGACGGCCCGATTTGCCTCAGGCGGCAAAAGGTTCCGGCACTATTTAACGTAACTAAAACCTGGCCTCGTGGAGGGGGGACGAAGAGCCCGAGACATCCGCCTAGGCCGCTGAGCACGCACCACTAAATGCGCCGGAGCTGTCCGGATTCGAACCCCTGACCTCCAAGGTGCACAGGTTTTAGTTACGTTAAATAGTGCCGGAACCTTTTGCCGCCTGAGGCAAATCGGTCCGTCACACTATTTTGCCCGGAATAACCACTTCCGAGCACCCAAGTTAATTCGGCCGAATTAACTTGGGTGCTCGGAAGTGGTTATTCCGGGCAAAATAGTGTTCCGGCCCGATTTGCCTCAGGCGGCAAAAGGTTCCGGCACTATTTAACGTAACTAAAACCTGTGCACCTTGGAGGTCAGGGGTTCGAATCCGGACAGCTCCGGCGCATTTAGTGGTGCGTGCTCAGCGGCCTAGGCGGATGTCTCGGGCTCTTCGTCCCCCTCCACGAGGCCAGGTTTTAGTTACGTTAAATAGTGTCGGAACCTTTTGCCGCCTGAGGCAAATCGGGCCGTCACACTATTTTGCCCGGAATAACCACTTCCGAGCACCCAAGTTAATTCGGCCGAATTAACTTGGGTGCTCGGAAGTGGTTATTCCGGGCAAAATAGTGTTCCGGCCCGATTTGCCTCAGGCGGCAAAAGGTTCCGACACTATTTAACGTAACTGAGGGCGCCAGCTGGGCCCGAGCAACGGCGGCCCCATCGGGCAGGCCACGGCCCGCCCCGAGGGCCTCGGCAGGGGGGCGCACGGGGCAGGGGGCCGGAGCACCCGGCGGGGAGGGCAGCCCGGGGGCCCGCGGGGGGGGACAGCGCGGGCACGTCCAGGAGCCTGGCGGGACCCGGTAGAGCCGGGGAGTAAGACACTGCAAGTGCCACCCGGAATTGCAAGCATCACAAACTAACATGTGGTGCCCGCGGTGCCCACTCCGGCAGACCTCGCAGACCAAGGAGGGGGAGACCGGGGCGCCCGAGCCCCCCGCAGCCGGGTCGCCCACATCCGCAAGAAGGGCCGAAAGCCGAGAGGCCCGCCGAGGTGCCAACCGGGGAGTGGGGGAGCCGTTGGGCGAAGGGGGTCGTGGGTCGTCCATGAACAATCAGGGCAGGCGTGGCAGCCACCGAGGGGGGGGCGGGGGGGTGTGGGGGGCGGAGCCCCCACGCGGGGGTTTGGGGGGCGGCAGCCCCCAACGCGCTGCGGTCCGGCACTTTGAAGCCCGCCGGTGCTATAATTCCTATCGTCCACGCATGTTTTCCCCTGCGTCAAACCGCACGTTGCATTTAAATCTGGAGCCCAAAATTCACTGAAAACGTGTGCCAGCCGGTAGCAAACTGGGCCAAGCTGCCACGGAGTGGTGGTACCGCCTGCCGTCCGGCACTTTGAAGCCCGCCGGTGCTATAATTCCTATCGTCCACGCATGTCTTCCCCTGCCTCAAACCGCACGTTGCATTTAAATCTGGAGCCCAAAATTCACTGAAAACGTGTGCCAGCCGGTAGCAAACTGGGCCAAGCTGCCACGGAGTGGTGGTACCGCCTGCCGTCCGGCACTTTGAAGCCCGCCGGTGCTATAATTCCTATCGTCCACGCATGTTTTCCCCTGCCTCAAACCGCACGTTGCATTTAAATCTGGAGCCCAAAATTCACTGAAAACGTGTGCCAGCCGGTAGCAAACTGGGCCAAGCTGCCACGGAGTGGTGGTACCGCCTGCCGTCCGGCACTTTGAAGCCCGCCGGTGCTATAATTCCTATCGTCCACGCATGTTTTCCCCTGCCTCAAACCGCACGTTGCATTTAAATCTGGAGCCCAAAATTCACTGAAAACGTGTGCCAGCCGGTAGCAAACTGGGCCAAGCTGCCACGGAGTGGTGGTACCGCCTGCCGTCCGGCACTTTGAAGCCCGCCGGTGCTATAATTCCTATCGTCCACGCATGTTTTCCCCTGCCTCAAACCGCACGTTGCATTTAAATCTGGAGCCCAAAATTCACTGAAAACGTGTGCCAGCCGGTAGCAAACTGGGCCAAGCTGCCACGGAGTGGTGGTACCGCCTGCCGTGGGGCCAATATATATTCATTGAGAATGATAGATTACGGAGGTGAGATAGGCATGCAACATAAGGAAAAACCCGATAACTGGGAGAATAACCCTGAAGAAATTAATAGTAATCTGACACAGACATCCAAGGATCACGCCAGCGGCACAAGGTACAACTAACTATACATCACAAAACTACACGCAGCAACAGCGCTGCCGGCCCACCATGCAGGCCTGGAAGGGATCTAGACCGCATGGGTCGCGACAAAGTCGGCCCGGGTGCGGCGGAATAACACATCAGCCACGGTGCGAGTGAGGGCGAGTGACAGACGCTGCCGCCAATACGAGGACCACGTGCGGGCCGACCACGGGGCGGTCTGACCCTCGAGGTCGAGGCGGTCTTCACGGCGCTGGCAGCACTCGTGGAAAAACTCCGCTGTCTTGGGGCCCATGGCCCCGAACTCCTCAAGGACAAAGGGGATGACCCGGTGGGGCCCCACATTGCCGTAGGAGGCAAACTTGTCGCGCTCAGCCACAGCGGCAGCAGCGCCGGCATCCACAGCCGCCCGGAGGATGTGGCGACCGGAAAGCGGCCGAGCCACGGAGACATCGATGAGCAGGTGGCAACCCTGCCCGTCGTAGTCAAGCACGGTAATGTCGGGGCGATGGTTGGGTGAGTAGAGGGCGGCCCCATCCGCGTCCTCGCACTTGATGGTGGAGTGGGGAAAGACCGACCGAACCATGGCACACACCACCCGGAGGAGAGCGGTATGGAGATAGAGGAACCAGTTCTGGTTCTGCTGGCCACCCATGCACGCGATGTAGTGCGTCCCAGTAGTATCCAGAGCAAGCCCGCAGCTGCCGCAGGACGCACCCGCCGTGATGAGAGGTTGCGGGGCAAAGAGCTGGTGGCGGAGAGCGATGGCGTAAAGGGCCGGAACCAGTGTGAACAAAGGGCTCATGGGGAGGGCGCGCAGGAATGCGGACCCCACGCTCCCCTCAAGGGAAACGGAGTGAAGCCAAGCCTTCCCCTGATCGTTCAAGCTCGCATGCAGACCCATCCAGTCGGCACAGTGTAGTATACCCGCGTAGGTCTTTTGTTGTTTTTCATGAACGCAGGCAGGGAAGACACTAGGACTGACGACAGTGGACACGCCGGGCGTGCCCCGGGGCAGGCGACGGTGGACGGCCTGAGCGGGGCGGACGAGGTCGCAAGCCTGCTGGATCCCGAGGTAAGAATCCTGCACAGCCTGCACAAAGGGGAAGGGGGATGGGGTGACCAAGTCGGGAATGGCGCTGACGGCGCTGGGGACCAACCGGCGGATCTCCGCCCAGGCCTGAGCAACAGAGCCAAGGAAGGCGGCGGGGGCGAGGCGGGCGGCGCGGGTGAGCCCACACCCGCCCATGCGGCAGGGGAGGGTGGCCAAGCGCATGGAGTGAGCTGGCAGGCTAGGGCCGGGGAGGAGCACCTGCAAGGCGGCCTGAATGCGCTCGTCATGGCCTTCCGCGGCAAGCCGCACCAAGTGGGGGGGAGCGCCACGGAGCCAGTGAACCACCCGCGGGTGGGCGCAAAACCACAGGAGGAGCCCTTTGGTCTGGGGGTCCTTGAGGCGCGCCCAAGTCTCGAGGACATGGGTGCGCTGTTCCACGGTGGCCCGGAGCTCCTCTTCGACGTAGTCAGGGTCACCCACAGGGACGCCCAGGCACGAGAAACCACGCGCCCGCGCCAATGCCCCCGGGATAGCCGCGGGGAAGCCAGAGCAGTCCCCCTGGGGCGAAAAGACTGCACACTTGGGGAGGGTGAGCCGAAGGTTGATGGCCGCCATGGCCACTTCAAGGGCAGCCAGGGCGGCAACCACAGCGTCGGCCGGGCCAAGGGCATGGATATCGTCCATATAGGCGAGGAGCACGACATCCGGGTGCGCAGCGTGGACACCTTGGAGAGCCTTGTGCAGCGGGGCAGACAGGTAAAAGGGGCCGAGGGGGTCACCTTGCTGGGTTCCCGTGCGGGAAGCGATGTCGGCGAACGTCCCATCCTCCATGAGGAAGGAGAGTTGAGTGGGTTCGCCGTAGCAGGCTGCTGTCCACGCAAGAAGGTCAGGGAACGCCTCGCCGACGGCCTCAAAGATGCTAGCCTTGGTGACAGCATTGAACGCATTGTGGCAATCCACCTTCAGCGCCACATGGGTCGGATGCGTCTCGAGGTAGGCCTGAACTGTGTGCACGATGATGTCGCTGCCCCCTTTGGTGGCGACGCCAAGCTGGGCCGCGACGGACTCCTCAGTATCACTCCGGTTGGGGCAGAAGTAGGCGCGAAACTCGGGGGCCTTTTGGCGACAAATGACCTTACTCACCAGCTTGCGTAGGACCTCGCCGCAAGCAATGGGACGAACGCGGCCAGCAGGCGGGGGGACGTCGTCTTTCAGGAGGGCAATGACCAATATATATACAGTATAAATATAAATATAAATATATACAAGTATCACTCATCAATCGTCACGCGGTACAAGCATGCCACTGTGCTCTTTGCCAAGCTCACTAGGTCCATTCTCTGACCATATGGATATTGTTTGGGATGGTTGGGGTGGGTAAGCGCCTTGTAGGGGTCAACCTCTTCCCAATCATCATCACCATGAAACCTACGGAGATACACAAAGTGGTTGGGACGATGCTCAAGAACCCCGTACAAGGGTGCTACGATTGTGACCGGCCGGCAAGCGCGACCCACCCAGATGGACATCCGGAAGGTGGTCGGTAGCCCTTCACCGGCGTAATTACGAACAGGCAAAGGGGTATTGCCATGTACATTCCCAAACACCAGCACACGGGGCACGTCATCAAAGTAACGCAAAGGTGTGCAACCGACGCTGCCACAGTTATATGGACAAGGGGCGTGGTTGGGCCGGCGTGTACACGCTATGATCATGCGTTCTTTGATATCTACGTGTTCACCCAATTGCGACGCTATGGATATTGGGTGCACTAGTTCTCCGTCAGTACCAAAAGGTTGGCGGCACGTGACATCGCCTTGGCGCAATCGCGCATACTTGAATCGCTGCATGAAATGGTATAGATTATGGCGCGGGTCTCCAACCGCAAGGTGAGCGCGGTCCGCCGTGGCATCTAATGGTGTACGTAAGAGGTACCTCGCAGCGTTCATGTCAGAAACATTGCCAAAAGCATGCGCATGGATGTAGTCAACAATGCGCACACCGATGGCACACGAGGCTCTATGCCTGCTATTCAGGCAATTGCACTGCAGAAAATCTAATAACACGAGCGTGCCAACTAGAAGTGTTAAGGCCACGCTATCATAGAAAAGATGCCAAGCGGCATCGACATGGCAACTATTTCCGACCCAATCAGCCATGAGAAGACGTCGCATGGGCAACAGCCCTGTCAGAGCGAAAGCCCCTAACTAAATCTTGGAAGCGGTTGCAATGCGTCGTACTCGCAGTTATGGACACACTGAGCTTGGAATGCTTGGGCACTGCCAAATGACGTGTGTGTGAACGACGAGACACCTTGGCATTAGGATAATGTGGCACATATACCGCTGGCCAGCCGTCAACGATGGCTGGCCAGACTTTGCGTAAGTTAAACTAACTTACTGATCCTGGACGGACTAGCCTATCAGTTACAACCTGATCTAGTCAGTCCTAACATGACAACTACAGTCCCGGTACTGAGGTACCGGCTCATCACATACTGAGTACAGCCACGTGTCCATGCCACGACTGCTCTAGTCCAGCACCGTCCCAGTACCCAATTGGGCGCCGGCGGTGCTGGCACGTGTCCACTTAGGCTACAGGCGGGAGACTTAGACTAACTCCCACTTTAAGTTTTCTTTGGGTTTCAACAGAAACACGCATAGCCATCAAATGGACGCAGCCATTCCCAATGCCTTAAAAAAACTGTCAGATAACCTACTAGGACCCAAAGGTCACCTCACACATGTACAAGAGATGCATTAAAAAGGCCCCATGTCTCAAGCATGGTTTCTTAACTGAGTGAGATGGGTGCTCCAGGCCCCAGCATGTCATGGTCATCCAAACAAGTGTCTCACAAAATTTTATTCAATAAATAACACATTCATCATGTCCCAACTTTCTAGACCAGTGCTTCTCACTGTCAGAAAACTACCCAGCTGCCACTGCAGCCTTTCAGCTGCAGTATTAGGCAGGGGGTCATGGGCTAACATGTACAATGTGCCAGTCACTTCAGACTGTAACCAGGGTTCATCAACCCATACAAGACCTGGTATTGTGGTCCTGCTGCTTGTGGCACCTTGGTCAGTGCATCTGCAGCATTGTCTTTGTCCCTGACGTGGGCTTTAGACTCCAGGTACTTGCATTCCTGTTTTAGCACAATCCAATCCAGGTCCGAGTGTACAGCCAAAGGATTGGCAAGGAAAGAGATGATAGATTGAGAGTCAGTCAGCAAATGTGCTTTCACTCCTGCAGAGCTACCAGCCTGGTGTTGAAGCCAGACCAGCAAGTGATTGAGATACCTTGCATGCAAGACAGAAGATACCACAGCCCTGCATTCAGCTACATTGCTACTCACAGCTTTCCTCTTGTGCAATCTACTGAACCAGGAGACTAGTGACTTCTTCCCACCTTGGTTATGCAGGAAAAACAATCCAGCCTCTCTGGCTTGAACCTTGGTAACTACCCTGGACTCCATTGAACTATCCATCATGCACGTGATGTGAATGGGAGTAAACAGGTCCAGTGAGTGAAGCATCAAAGGTGGACCATCATGCAACAACTGCTTGATTGCCCGTGCTCCTACCTCCTGTAGTACCTCATCATCTACCCTGCTCACAAAAGCCAGGTGGGGTGCACATGTAGCACATAGCCAACCAAGCTTGCCTCTAATGGTAGGGCACATGTCAGGGGTGATGTGAACAGGCAGGACATCCAGACAAGACTTAATGTATTCAGCAGAGGCCTGCATGGAACAAACCCAGCTGCCCTGCTGCTGCAGCAACTCAAGCATCATGCCACAGAACTTGACTGGCTCCTTGCCCAGCTCTAGCTGCTTGCCAATCTCAAAACTGGCAGACACCTGAGCTATGAAAGCATCCACTGCAGCTCTAGGACCTGAGATTAACTGATCATCCCCATGCCAGACAAACATCATCATTCCATCAGGGTGTGGGATGACAAACAGCAAGGGTCAATGTCATCATAGGTGGCCCCTAGCTTCATGAATACCTCCTGTGCAGACAGCCTAAAAATTTTTGGAGCTGACTGCAACCCTTCAACCCCCAGGTTTGGCCTCAACAAGGGTTGAACAATATCCCTGTGCCACACCTTAGGAGTATTCACCACGTATACCTGACCTCTCCAGACCTGCTGTGCTATGGCAGGGTCCCCCTTTAGAAAGGCTCTTTTGATATCTGTGGCTTTACACACATAATCCTTCCCTGTATTAAGCTGATGCAAAAACAAGGAAAGCAACACCTTGAGAGACGTTTGCTGAATACCAGGAGTATAAAGCTCAGCCTCTGTCAGCTCTGTAGAGCCCCTGAACTCAGTAACACATGGCCTAGCATGGAAAATGGGTGGTCCCCCATCAGCCTGAGGTTTATGCTTGCACACAAACTTTAACCTTAGCTTCTTGGCTCCAGCTGGCATAGCATCAAGAGGAGTCACAGGTGGTGTGTGTGTGGGACTACGTGCATCTGGAACAACCCACTCCTCCCTGGCTTTGGTAAAAGCCTCCAGCCACTTAAGAAACCCAATCTGCGTCTGGCAGTCCCGTACAATATCATCATAGGACAGGGGAGACATGGATGCAACATCCCATCTACCAAGCCCAAACGCTGAAGGGTGTAGCTTTTGAGAGTGTATGAGGTCCTCCACACACGGTTCCTGACCTGGGAGGTACTTGGGCTTAACTGCATTGATGGCAGCATCCAACCCAGTGCTAATCTGGCTCAAAGGGATTTTAAAATGATCTAGAGGCACCTGTCCTACCCCTGCCACACTCAACCTCCCAGCTGAGATGACAACACCAGGGTAAGATACAAAAGGTTCCCCTAACAGGGCATTCCCTGAGTAACCCTCAACCACCTGAAATGGAGTGGGCATACCCAAGATTTGAATGCTCACCTGACCTTTGACCTGCATTTTGGTTTTGCCTGAAAAATCTGACACTCTAGCCCATGGTGAGGCCTTCATTTTCAGACCAGATACAGCTGCTGCACTGATGATACTCACCTGTGCTTGGGTGTCTACAGCCAAAATACTAGGATCTTGACCTGCATCCCCTACAGCATTGACTTGTGCTGTACCTGTTGCCACAACTGCTTTAGTGTTGTGTGCCTTGTGCAAGGCCTTAAGAATCTCAGCAAATGACTTCCTGGGAACGACAGGATCTGCTCTATTTTGTGACTCCTCCAGGTGTGAGGGAGGTGCTACCTGCTGCTCACCCTGTGCACCGTCCTCCTGCCCAGGTGGACTATTGGGTTGTAGTGGGGCTGCACTACTGAGGAACACAGGAGCTTCTACTGTGGTACTAGTGCTTGCATCAATGACGTCCTTAGCCAATTCATTGGGTGAGATCAATCCACCAGACTCCTGCTCTGAATCCATGTCCAAGAATTCTACCCCTGACACGTCTGCCAGTGGTGGGTAATAAAGCTTGAGTCTATGCTTGCTGACCACACGCTCTCTGTCATGTTGTATAGTGACTGCAGTCCCTTCTTCATGAATTTTGGTGACTACAGCTGGACCGTGCCATCTGGCAGAGTGTGCTCTTCCTCTGTCACCCTCTCTGAAAAACAACACATGGTCCCCCACTTCAAACACAGGCCTGGCATTATTTTTGTCTTTCTTTGCCAGCAACTTGGCTAAGTGCTGCCTTTGTGTGTTGTAGTGAGTGTGTACCTCTGAAGCATAGCTGCCTGACTGAAGGCCAGTTGGGGTGATTTCCCCAAAAGGTGAGGACATTATTGGTTTGGCGTTTAGCTGGGTAGTCACCCCTGCTGCCCAAGATGCCCTGTCAGCATAGCTACCAGAGTCAGCCAACCTGGATGGCATTTTTCTTATCACATCCCTGATGGCTCTCATGGTACGTTCTACCAACCCCTGACGTTCATGATCTTGAGCCCCAGACACTTCTATCTTGGGCAGGTCATTCCTGTCCTGGATGCAGAGAAACTGCTGATCCAGCATTACTTTTTCAATGGGGTGAAAACGTGCCAAGGCTATCTGTAAAGCTCTGTGCAGCTGCTCTTTATCCATCCCAGGCAGGGGCTCCACTACCACAAACCTTGACCAGGCATCCTTTATGACTAGGTAGTATACCGTGTCCTTCACCACGTGTATAACATCCCCAACCAGTTTGCCTCTAGCCAGTGGTGGTGTGGCCACATGCCATTTTCTGGGCTTAGGAGCATATAGCTGACATTGCTCACAGTGCTTACGTACGTGCCTGCACATCTGTTCCAGATCATGGCCTTGTATTTTATTGGCTAGCCTTTCAGCCACAGCCTCATGGCCCATAACCTTGTGCAGTTGCTCTGCTAGAGCACCATACGTGATTACCTTTTCTGCTGCTGCACTAAGGGAAGCTATGGTGGGGTCACGCATCATGTGTGACAGTGTCATGTCATATGCCACTTCCCAATCCACATCATCACACTCAGGCAACACTTGGCAGACAGAAGGTAACAGGAAACCATTTGTGAAAAATGGTGAGGGTAGCTTACAGGAGTCTCCCTGGTCTGCCGCCCCCGCGCGGTTGTAGCGCCCTGGCGTGTTCTTGTTGTGCCTGGGAGCCGTGCAGCGCGCTCCTGCTGCAATGGGGTGACGTGTTTTCCAGCATCCAGGACAAACATCAACGTCAGAACCATAGTCGGGTTTGCCCTTCCAGCAATCATCTTTGAGGTGCCCCTTACAAAGGCACCTAGTGCAATGTTTGGTGGGGTCATGAGGCAACCTCTTGTCCCCCCCTGCTGGCTTAGCGCCCCCTGGCTTGCTAGCTCCCCCACTTTGTTTTCTGTTTTTATTGTTATTGTTCTTTCCCCCCCCCTTGTTTCCACCTCCCCCACTTTTGTTGTTTTTGTTTTTATCCCCCCCCATTACCGCCTCCCGTGGACTTTTCGTGATAGACTCGGCATGGACATGTGCTACACTAGACGTGACGGGCTCACCCCCGGGCAGCCTCCTGGTTTGTCTGTAATATGGAGGCAGATGGTGCGCAAGGATAGATGGCAAGTAGTGATGAAGGAGACCACCCCCAAGCCTGTGGGGGCTCCGCGTGTGACCAAGTATGGCATTCATAGCGATTCGGGCCGCGGTGCCCACACCCCTGTAACTAGGACCTAGATAGCTTATACCATCCATTCCATCCCATGTTCCCCTCCCACTGAGGACTTATGCTCACGTGACGCAGTCACGTGTCTATTAATTAATTAATTAATTACCGCCTTTACCTGGGCTACCAGCGACTGCATCTGCTTCTTGGAGAGCCCCGTACCTGAGGCTTCCTCCCCCTTTACCTGCTTCACCTTTACATCCTTGGCTGCAGCAGCAAACGGCTCTAGGCATTGCTGCACATAGGCCATTGCCTTCCTGAAATCCTCCCACTTATCCTTCAGACCTGCCAGTATGACTGACAGGGTGGTAGGGTCCAGTTCTGCCTTTTGTAGCCATAGGTGTACTAGGTACTTGGCATTGAGCTTCTTCAGCTCCTCATCCCCCTCTATGTACATGACATACTTTTTGTTGTCACTTACATAGTCACGCTTATTGACCTTATACGCTTCTATCCACTGGAAGCCCTTAAGCACTTCTAAGTGCTCCCCCGTGGTAACAAGTGCCCTAAGATCAACCATGAACTGCGCCCACAACACATTTTCTGCCACGTCTACCCCGCTGCTGGCACGCTTTTGGTACAATTGTACCAACTGCTGGATAGGCTTGGCAGATTGATGGATGGGTGTGGACGCACGTAGGGATGCAAACCAATCACGGACATTATCACTAGCGTATGCATGTGACAACTTAAACAACCACTCCCTAGCTTCGTCCTGGGTACGGCCCTCTGGCAAACCCGGAAACACTAGCTTATCCTCTTTCTTTTTTGGATCAAACCTGGGCCTATTCAAGGCCATGTTGGAGGTTGTGGTCGTTCCTGCTGGTGGTGGCTGCTGCTGCTGCTGCTGTTGCTGTTGCTGCTGCTGCTGCTGCCGCTCCCCGCCCTCGTGCCGTGTTGGTGCAGACTCCTGGGTGCCGTGTCCTCCCCCGCCCTGGTTGCCCCCCCTCTCTCCGTCATCCTCCCCCTCGTCCCTCTCGTCCCTCCTGCGTTTCTGCTGTGGCTGGCACGCCTCCTCCGGTGCCCTTCGCTTTGCTGGCTTCAGCGAGGCCACCAGCCTCGCCACCGTGTCTGCTAGGCGGCCATGCTCCGCCGGGGTGAGCTCCCGCCCCTCGTCCAGCATCTGCTGGGCCAGTTGGAGTTGCCTCCGGATGTCCTCCCGGTGCGACAAGGTCGCTGGACCGGGTTCGCCCCGGTGCGTCACCCTGGTCCTTGCCGCTGTGCCGTCTCGGTTTGAAATGGTATGCGTGGGCTGCGACAAGAAATGGTACAGTTGCTCGGTGGAAATGCGCTCATCCGGCATCAAACCAAATTCAGCTCTTACCGCCTCCCCCATGCATCCCCTCACCGCAGCCTTCTTGATGTTCTTCGACATACGGCGTCGCTGCTTCAGCATACGCCTCTCCAGTCGGCCTACGCTGGCCTCCCAGATGGCCAGCTTCCTGCGGTAGCGCTCCTCGGCTTCCCGACGAGCCGGCCCCTGCAGTGGTGCCAACTCGGCGACCTTCCTGTATTTCCAGGACTTCATGTCGCGGGTGAGACGCTCACACCGCACCTTGGTGTGAGACATCTTCACCCGAATCCTGGCCGCGAGCGCCTCCGCCCTGTCGCGCTCTTGCTGCTCGCGCAGCTTCCTCTGCGCAATCGCCTCGCGCCTGCGCTGCTTCTTCGCCCTCTCCGCCTGGAAGACCTCCAGCCTCCTCTTGGCCTCCTTCTCGCGCGCCTGCATAGCTGGAGTCATCTCCACCATGTCGTCAGCGTCCGAAGCCGACGGGCCCGTCAGAGAAAACTCTGACTCTTGTAGCACCCCGTCGATCTCCCGCGGGATGGTCTCGGACCTGCGAAGACGTTGAAAACAGGCCAGGTCGCCCCGCCTGACCACCTCGTAGGTCGGCAAGGCCGGCCTCCTCAGGGCCGCTTGGACCCTCGCAGCATCCTCCATCTGAGCTGCCCGCTCACGTGACCTCACGTCCAGCCTCCTCTCCTCAGCTGACTCCTGCTCAGCCATGCGACGTGCCAGTGCCGCGTCGGCCTCCACCTGAGCCGAGCGTGCCTCATCCGCCGATGAGGGCTGCATCCCGAACAACCCGAGAGAGCTCGAGTCGGACTCCCCGCCCGACTGCTCCCCCGAGGAGGTGACACCCGGACCCGCACCACATGGTGCATATGGCGGGCCCCGGGGTGCACGAGCCACTACCGGCGTCGAACCCCTCACCCTACGCATTAATGGAATGCGCACCACCTCCTGCACGACATCCCTGTATGACGGGTCGTCCTCCTCGATGTCGTCCGGGTGCGTCTCGTCCCGGGTCTGCCGGTCCAGAATTTCCTGGCGCAGGCTCGCCAAGTCAGAATCGGACGTCCCCGAGTCATCAGACAGAGGGGACGACGAAGACGACTGGTACTTCGTCACTGATGGCGACTCCTCCTCCGAGGAAGTCGCGCCCATCAGGGCCTTGCCCTTGTTGTTGGGAGTCTTGGGAGCCATTTGGTACAAAAAGTAGGTAAAAATGGAATGGGTTTTCGCGAAATGAACGCTGTGAACGCTCGTCGTTTCTCACGTGTGTATTGTTTACGGAGTTTTTTAATGCCAGTTATGGACACACTGAGCTTGGAATGCTTGGGCACTGCCAAATGACGTGTGTGTGAACGACGAGACACCTTGGCATTAGGATAATGTGGCACATATACCGCTGGCCAGCCGTCAACGATGGCTGGCCAGACTTTGCGTAAGTTAAACTAACTTACTGATCCTGGACGGACTAGCCTATCAGTTACAACCTGATCTAGTCAGTCCTAACATGACAACTACAGTCCCGGTACTGAGGTACCGGCTCATCACATACTGAGTACAGCCACGTGTCCATGCCACGACTGCTCTAGTCCAGCACCGTCCCAGTACCCAATTGGGCGCCGGCGGTGCTGGCACGTGTCCACTTAGGCTACAGGCGGGAGACTTAGACTAACTCTCGCAGCCGACCCGGCGCGCGCTGGAGTATACACCCATGACGCGGTTGGGTTAGGAACGCAAGAATCATCTGTATCGTGCACGTGGTCGTCACCCACCGCTTGTGCGGCCTGGCGTGAGTCATGTGATGACCTCGGAACTGCGGATACAACGTAACAGCACGCAATGGTGTCCCACGCCAAGTGCTGCATGTCTTTTGCAGAACAAGGCAAGACGCAGTCATTGCGCTTGTTGCCGTCCACCAGTGCCCACGGGGTATCCACGCCGGCCTGACGTAGCAGTTGAAAATGGGCCCCGCCGGACCTACGCAACACCCCGCTGAGCCACGCATTCACGCGAACCTGTTCACGCGCGTCGCCGACCGAGATGACCATTTGTAGAGATTCCGGCAACCCTGGCGATGCGTTGCGCCCCCGATCCAAATGCATCTGCCAAATGCCACCGAATGCAAGGAACGGGGGCACTTCGGGAAGATACACCTTCTGTTTGCAGCCGGACCTGGCTGTGCAATCAACCTCAGGGCACCTTACGATCTTAACCTCCTGGTACGCAGATGCCATATGCGCAGCCAAGGTTGTGTGATCGTCGC
This sequence comes from Mesostigma viride, assembly GCA_009746045.1. Classification (NCBI taxonomy): domain Eukaryota; kingdom Viridiplantae; phylum Streptophyta; class Mesostigmatophyceae; order Mesostigmatales; family Mesostigmataceae; genus Mesostigma; species Mesostigma viride. The sequence continues at coordinate 3,328,796 of RPFO01000165.1, read as the reverse complement.
GGTCATAAAGCATCAATGGCAGCGTCACGGCGCCGAAGTCGAAGAACGGTGGGACATGGCACGAACGCTCCCCCAGCCGTGGAATCATGGCCTCGGGACACGTAACCCATCATGTGCTCCACGTCCTCTAGGGCGCATTGCATGGACCCCGCTTGACGAGCCATACTTGGATCAAGGAGCCTGCGCAAGTCCTCCCTCGCATGCGTCATCCCAATGCTATCCTGGCGCGCGGCGGCAGCCATCGCCTTGAAGAGCTCGACCCCGACTTTGCATGCCGCACCGTGGGCAACACCCGCCGGACGCGACAGCAAAGAGCGCAACCACGAGCGTGTGGCGGTTTGCGTTGCAAGCAATACCACGTACAAAAACTCGAGGGCAGCGTGGTAGTGGCAGCTGTTGCGCGCCCACGTGAAGGTGACTTGGCGGCCTGTAGGCAGGGGCAAATCGCCGCTCGCGTCCATTAGGTTCGCGAAAATGTGGCAGTCTGTGCAGACGCATGAACTCGCTGCGCCATCATCACGAAACGGCGTGGCAGGAGTGTCAGGTGCAGTCGTGGGTTGGGAGCTGGTAGGGCGCGCACGCGCAATAGGGACGTCTTGTGGGGCAGTCGCTGTTTGGTGCGCACCAGGCACGGTAATAATGTGCACCGGTGTTGTGCACACGCGAGCTAGTCGGACGCGCCATGCAGCCCACGTCGGTTGTCGCGTGTGGCGGTAGTAGCCGAATGTTGCGTGGCAGGCGTATGTGCAGTAGTGGTCGTTGCGCCGGCTTGTGTGTGCGGCGAAGGGTCCCCTGCGGTCCGTGCACCATTCCGTTTGGCCGCTGTCTCAGGAGGCATTGATGTTGAACTTGGCACTCGTGACGGCAAGCTTGATGGTGGCGTGGGGGACGGCGTTGCGACACATGAAGTCACATCGTCAAGTCCCATATCTTGGTGCATCTTTCGACAATCTTTGGCATCATACAACTTTGATTCGTCGATGAACGGACCGCCAAGAGACACCGATGGACCATCGCTAAAGTTGGATTCGAAGTCGCTGCGCGCATCAAACTGCAATGCCAACAAGGTAATTACAACATGCACAAGGCAAATGTGTGAACTGAGTGCAAGCCGACCGGTTACCATAGAAATAGTGGTTGCAATGTGACTGAAAGAAACAAACAAACAAAACATTTACGCGGCGACTACGTACCATGTCGTTCGGTGAATATGCCGCGTCACCAAGCTCTTCTGAGACGACGGTGTGAACTCGCTGGGTAACCGTAGCTCAGTGACCCCGACGACGCACTCCTGCACATGGAGCGTGCCTGCAATTACGTAGCAACCACAAATATTGTTGCAAGCGTGTGCATGTTTTGGCATGTCACAAAACTGTTACATACACAACGACAACATTGAGATACGTGGAGTAGGAGAGTAATCGAAGCCAGCCGAGCGCGATGACGCACTCCTGCACATGGAGCGTGCCTGCAATTACGTAGCAACCACAAATATTTGCAAGCGTGTGCATGTTTTGGCATGTCACAAAACTGTTACGTACACAACGATAACATTGAGATACGTGGAGTAGGAGAGTAATCGAAGCCAGCCGAGCGCGATGACGCACTCTTGCACATGGAGCGCGCCCGGCATTACGTAGCAATAACAAATATTGTTGCAAACGTGTGGATGCTTAGGCATTATCATTAAGTACACAACGTAAATAAAAATTCATTTAAGCGTGTGCTTGTGCGCAACGAACCTCCAGTTTGTCCAAATCCGCTTCTGACCCTGACGCTCCCTCGTCGTCGCGATCGCACTCGTGGTCGGACCCCGCCCAGTCGCTGCCGTCACCATCTTGGTAATCGTCCGGGTGTATTTCACGCATGTAATTCACCCACATTGGGTCTTCGTATTGTTCAAACCAGATCTTGGCGCGCCACTTCTCGTCTTCACCATCGTGACCATGGTCGGTTGCCAATTCACCTTCAGGCGGCAGAACCCCGTAGTCATCGCGCTCGTCCACAAACGTTGTATAGTCGTCCTGGGCCTCATTGTCACCCTCGGTTCCTTGGACGGCCGCGTCAACTTCCGTCTGCGCATACAAGGCTTCGAGCTCGGCGAACAGAGGGTCAGGCGTGTCGTCGCTCTGAAACATGTGCGCGCCGGCCAAGATGGTGCGATGCACAATGTTCGGGCTACAACCAACGCCGTCAAGGTGGTGTGCGAACAAGTAACAATCCGCGAATGAAGTTCCTCCCACCACCGCGGCTCAGGGCCGTGTACAGCATGCCGTGGCCGAACATGTCTGTGCGCAAATCCATCCCTACACGCTCGAGCGTTTGACCCTGGCACTTGTGCACCGTGACTGCGTATGCCAGCTGCAATTACCACGCAAATACACACGCACACACACACACAAACAATTTGTTCAAAGTAGGTTTTGATATTGCATCCCAATGTTTGATGATGGATTGCAGAAAAAATCACTATAGAGTGCACGCACCTGTAATGGATACAACATGCGCCGCCGCACAGGGTAGCCCTTGAGGAAGAAGTTGATGCGCGGAATCAAGTGCTCCTTCCCATCCAATGTCTCCACCACCATATACTTGTCCTTTTCCGTTCCGATAATCACTACGCGCGTGCCATTGAGAAGGCCATCCTTGTGGGATAGGTTACGGGTTATGATGCCAATGGCGCCCGGCTTCCACTGCAACTCGTGGGGGGGAACGCCACTCTCCCACGCCGCGTTAAGATGCTCTTGCGGGATGCGCGTTTTGTTGTTTGGATCGTTCGTCGTGTCGTGACTGGTCTCAGTGAAAGTCCGCCCCGGCAACCTTGACAAGACCGCCGCGTTCATAGCGTGGCGTGCGGCGTTCGTACCTGTCAAGATGGCTGACCGAATGCACGCCCTGACATCCGTCACGTCGGGAAAAGTGAAGTCGATCAATGCATCTTCGTTCACCACCTTTTCCACCAAATCGAGCTTCACCATGGCCTCCAGCCTACCCGTTCGCTTGTCCTCCACCTTCACGCGACGCATGCGATCCGTTCCCACTTGCAATAGCATCTTGCTGTACTCGTTGTCATTGACGCTCCGGAAATTGCACGTCAGGGCAAGCTTTCGCACGCCCACCCACAAACTCGACCGTACCACGCTGGCCGCGCACGCGCGCGTGCTGTCTCGATCCCACGGGCGGGGCCACTTGGCGAAAGTCACCAGCAAACACCATGACTTTGCCTCCAAACGGCTCCTGGTTGTTCATCAAGTCTTTCAACAAGGCGTCAAGCAGGTCCAAGTGTACTGTGTGGACCATGCTGATCTCGTCATACTTGCTAAAATTTCCACTCTTGGCGTTTTCAACGAAGCACACATATGTCAGAATAGACGTCCAAGCAAGTAGCGCATGACTTACGCAGGAAAAAGAAATGCTTCCGGTGCTTCCACGTCAGGCTTGTCCTTCTGATCAAAGTCCATGTTGCCCCGCTTTATGTCTTTCAGCACTTGCTCTGCCTGGTGCACGTAATTCTTCAGCAACTCATTATACTCATGGAAGTAGTCCTCAAGCTGTTCCAACAAGTTGGCAGTGGGTGGCAGCTGAGGATCGAACCTGCACACACAAGCATGGACAACCAAGCATTGTATCCGCACAGCGCAATCCAGTGTTTACATAGTGATTGGTTTCGGGTTACACGCCAGACACCTCATTTTTATTACAAATTAGTGAAATAACACACCAGCGCTAGGTCTAGACTCTAAGCGGGATGACACACAAAGTTTGAGACGGCAGTATAATCACCTAAACTGCCCGTCCCCGTCCCCCAAGGGTGGGTGGGTGGGGAGTCAAGAAAAACGGGTAGGCTCACCGCCATCCCCCTCTCCCTTTATAGGAAAACCTCCCTAGCAAGGGGGGGGGGGGTGACCTGTGCCAGAAATATATTTTTACAAATTCTTTCTAGAAGCTAGCGGCGAGTACCCTGACCCTAATGCACCATGTAGCACAAGATAATACGAGCATTAGCTCACAAAATCCAGTGTTTACATAGTGATTGGTTTCGGGTTACACGCCAGACACCTCATGTTTATTACAAATTAGTGAAATAACACACCAGCGCTAGGTCTAGACTCTAAGCGGGATAACACACAAAATTTGAGACGGCAGTATAATCACCTAAACTGCCCGTCCCACATCTCCATTCTGGCCCCTCAGGCCGTAGTAGACACAAGTAGGCTCACAACCCAGGCGGGCGCCGGCAGTGGGTGCGGGTCGGGTCACAGTAGATGGCCCCGGAAGTGGGCGCGCCAGTACGCCGGGTCCCAGGAATGCGCCAGGGCCCAGAGGCGCGGGGGGAGGTCCAGCAGCAGGGCCCGGTGGAGTCCCACGTAGCGCTGCACCGAGTCAGCCGCGCGCCAACGGCCGCGCCGCTGGATGTCCGCCGTCGGGATGTTGCGCAAGGCGTCGTGGGTGGCCCCACCATGCCGCAGCGAGTGCAGCGTGAACTGGCCCGGGAGCTGGAGCTGGGTCCAGACACTGACCCACTGTGACCGCGCCTGCGCATACGTGAGCCCGCCGAAGACCAGCGCCCCCGGTGCCCGGCCGCGGCACAGCGCGGACAAGAGGCCCAACGAGAGAGGGTCTTCCACGAGGACATGCTGGGTACCACCGTGGGCTGTCTTGGGGTCCCGGAGCAGGAGTGCCCCCTAACCACGCGCCGGCCCCAGGCGGGGGTCCCCTGGGAACGCCACGTCCCCAACGTGCAGGCCCAACGCCTCGCTGATGCGCAGATACTGCTGGAAAGCCACCAGCACCAGCGCAGCCATGGCGGTCTGATGGCGGGAGAGTAGCAGGACAGCCGCGAGGTAGCACAGTCGCCATGGGACCGGGGGGGGACTCTGGCAGGGGACCAGCCGACCCCAGCCGCGCAGCATGCGGTCAGCCATCTGCCACGAGTCGACCACCGAGGGCTGGTACAAACGGAGCCCCTGCTTCGCCTGCTGACAAAGAGTCCGCCCCCTGCCCCCACCACTCTCGTACACCGCCGAGACCCACTCGCAGAACAGTGCCTCGGCCTCGGTGGGGTCGTGCTCCCCGGGTGGAAGCCACGCCAGAAAGACCGACACGGCGCGGTGGTAGCGGGGCAGGGTGGAACGGGGGTTGACCGTGCCCTCCAAGAGCCGGTGACGGGCGTTGCGCAGCCGCGGCCCCGGATTGGCCTCCACGTCGCCGTCGGAGGTCACTGAGGTCCCGGCACCAGCCACCCGCCACCGGGGCACTGCGCGCTCGGCTGGGTCCATCCTCAGGGTTACTCGACTCAGGTACGCACATACACCCAATGAGACCGGGTGTCCGCCGCCAAGGACAGGGCCGCTACGCGCCGGGCCACTTGGTTGAGCCGGTAAGAAGACGACCGGCCCTTGACCATGCAGCCGAGGACCGCGCTGGAGTCCACCATCCGCACAACGCGCGTCCCGCGGACGGCCAGGGAGCGACACGACCATTCCAGACCCTGGGCAGCCACGCGCGCCTCCTTGATGTTGATATGCTCCCGCGGGTTGCCCCAGCGGTAGGACACCGCCGTCCGCCACGGCGCGGTGGCGATCACCTGGTAGTCCGCCTCCGTCAGCCGCTCAACGGTCCAAGGCGTATCCGAGGCCCCCAGCGCCACCGTGGCCCACCCCCGAGCCTCCCGGCCCTGGGCCAAGGACTGCACCTGTGCAGCCGGTAGGTCGGCGTACACGATCCCGGCCCCCTCCGTGCTGGCGTCTGTCACCACCACCCGGCCCGCGAGGGGGGCTGCCCGCGGCGCCCGTAGGAAGGGCGCCGTGGCGACAGCCGCCGTGAGCTCCTCCCGCACGCTTTGCCACAACTGCCAGCGGCGGCGCCGCGCGTACCAGTCCCACGGGTCTGCCCGCATGACGTGCAGCAAGCGGTACGTCTCCCCCCAGAGAGAGAGCAGCGGCCGGCACAGCAGCTGGATCCACACCCACTTGCCGACGAGGGACTCGAGCTCCCGCTGGTAGGTGAACCCGCGCCGCAAGACGGCCTGGGTGGCGGCAACGACCCCAGCCAGCCGCTCCGCGGTCGGGACGATGCTTCCGTCGCGCCGGTGCACGACACCCAAGGCCACCACGTCCCGCTGGTCGGAGTTAATGCACTTGTGCAATGAAAGCGAACGTGTGTTGGATTATGCAATGGCTGGCATAATATCAATCCATGCAAGCTTGCCAAGCTGGATTGCATGGGCACGTAGGTTAGGGTAACCTAGCTGTCCTGCACTAGTGCTAACCAATGAGGTGCTGACTCCGTCCAGCTAGATCTACTCCAGCTAGGACTGATACGATGCCCACAGGCAACGACTGCCTAGCAGCACTACGTGGACGGTCCTGGACCTCCCCTAGGACCTCCGTACAGGACTAGCACTGCAGCCACCTTGTGGTCTGCATCACAGCTCATAAACCCTACCACGTGAATACCCACGTGCGTGTGCCCTACATATCTCAGTGCTAATATCTAGCACCCACGTGCCCAATATGGCACGTGCGGATCTAAACCTAGTAGAGATATGTCCAGTGTACTACACCACCGTCCATGTCCGTATCCCACTTGGGAGACGGGGACAACGCCACGTGTACTGATAGTCTAGGCCTGAAGCCCTAGAATAACTCCCATTATTACTTTTCTTTGGGGAGTGAGGGGAAGACTCTTCCCACAACCCACTCAGATGCCAACCACTACTGATAAGCAAGGTTCCCCACAGGGACAACCAGGACACTGAAAGAGATGCATTTATAAAAGCGCCCATAGCTCCTCCGTGTTGGATACAACATCCCACTGGTTGGGTGCCTGTGTTGGGAAAACCATTGTCAGAAAAAATGACCACACGTTTTATTGACAAAGAACAAGCCATCAATAAAGGAGGACCCTTCTGACCTCAATCTTTAATGACGCAAAGAGAGTCTTACGGGTGGGACACTTCAGACCCTGCCACCCCATGACCACCCTCCTATCTGGTGCTAACAGCCCTAGGCTGAGGCACTTCACCCTCTGCCGTTATAGGGTTCATCAGCGTGTATAGGACTCTGTACTGAGGCCCTGCAGCCTGTGGCACTTTTGTGAGTGCATCTGCTGCATTGTCAGGGTCTCGGATGTGAGTCTTGGACTCCAGATAGGTACACTCCTGCTTGAGGACAATCCAGTCCAAATCGGTGTGCACAGCCAAGGGGTTGTCCAGGAAAGAGAGAAGGGATTGACTGTCAGTCAGCAGATGGGATTTGACACCAGCATAACTACCAGCCTGATGCTGCAACCACACCAGCAGATGGTTCAAGTACCTGGCATGCAACACAGATGAGACCACAGCACGGCATTCAGCTACATTGCTGCTGACTGCCTTGCGCTTGTGGAGTCTGCTGAACCAGGAAACCAAAGATTGCTTGCCAGTGGGGTTAGACAACATAAATAGACCTGCCTCTCTGGCTTGTACCTTAGTGACTACCCGTGACTCCATGGAACTGTCCATCATGCATGTGATGTGGATGGGTTGGAACAGATCCAAGGCATGAAGAATAAGGGGAGGGCCATCATGCAACACCTGTTTAATAGCCCTAGACCCTACCTCCATGAGGACATCATCATCCACTCTGCTGACCACTGCCAGATGAGGAGCACAAGTGGCACACAGCCAACCTAGCTTACCCCTAATAGTGGGACAGAGATCAGGAGTGATGTCAGAGGGAGAACATCTTTGCAAGACATGACATACTCAGGGGATGCTTTGAGAGAACACACCCACTCCTTCTGCTCCTTAAACAGGTTCAGAATGATGCCACAGAACTTGACAGGATCTTTCCCCAGCTCCAGCTGCTTGCCTAATTCAAAGCTAGCAGACACTTGAGCAATGAAATCCTCCACAGCTGCCCTGGGACCAGTAATGAGCTGATCATCCCCATGCCACACAAACATCATCATACCAGCAGGATGAGGGATGGTGAAGAAACAAGGGTCAATATCATCATACTGGGCCCCCAGCTTCAGGAAGACCTCTTGGGCAGACAGCCTAAAAATTTTAGGTGCTGACTGAAGCCCTTCTACCCCCAAGTTAGGCCTTAGATGAGGTTCCTTGATGTCCCCAGACCAGACTTTGGGAGTGTTTACCACATAGACTTGACCCCTCCACACCTTTTGGGCTATGTCAGGGTTGCCTTTAAGGAAGGCTCGTTTAATGTCAGTGGCTTTACACACGTAGTCCTTACCAGCATTCAGATGGTGAAGGAAAGTGGCCAACAGGACCTTAAGAGACGTCTGCTGAATACCAGGGGTATACAGTTCAGCCTCTGTTAGCTCAGTGGAGCCCCTGAACTCCGTGACACAAGGTCTGGCATGAAAAATGGGAGGTGTCCCATCTGCCTGGGGTTTATGCTTGCAGACAAACTTCAGTCTGAGCTTTCTGGCCCCTTGTGGCAGTGCCTCAATCGGTGTTACAGGTGGTACCTGGGACTTACTACGTGGATCAGGACAAACCCATTCCTCTCTAGCCCTGTTAAAGGCTTCCATCCATTTCAGAAAACCAATCTGCGTTTGACAGTCTTTGACCACATCATCATAGGACAAGGGAGACATGGACGCAATGTCCCATCTACCAAGCCCAAACGCAGAGGGGTGTAGCTTCTGAGAATGAATGAGGGAATCAACACAGGGTTCCTGACCTGGGAGGTATTTTATGTTGACAGCATTGATGGCTGCTTCCAGGCCATCACTGATCTGTGTTAAAGGAATTTTGAAATGGTCCAGGGTGACCTGCCCCACCCCAGTCACACTCAACCTCCCAGCTGAGATGACTACTCCAGGGTATGAGACAAATGGTTCCCCCAGCAGTGCATTCCCCTTGTAGCCCTCTACTACCTGGAAGGGAGTGGGCACACCCAGAATGGGAATTAGCACTTGGCCTTTGACTGCCATTTTTGTTTTGCCTGAAAAATCTGACACTCTAGCCCAGGGCGAGCGTTGCAGACTTAGGCCAGATACAGCTTGTGCACTGATGATGCTCACCTGTGCCTGTGTGTCTACTGCCAGAATACTGGGATCCTGGTTAGATTCACCCACAGCATTGACTTGTGCTGCACCTGCTGCCATTTGTGCCTTGGCAGTGTGTGCTCTATGTAGAGCTTTTAGAGCCTCAGCAAATTTATTCCTGGGGACAACAGGATCTGCTGCTTCGTGTGGCTGTTCCTGAGATGAGGGAGGAGCGACCTGCTGCTCATCCAGTGCACGTTCCTCCTGCCCAGTGGACCAGTGGGCTGTGGTGGGGCTGCACCACTGAGGAACACAGGAGCGTCTATGGTTGTGTTGCTTGCATCAGCTATGTCCCTGGCCAGTTCACTGGGTGAGACCAACCCACCAGACTGAGGCTCTGAATCCATGTCCAAGAATTCTACCCCTGACACGTCTGCCAAAGGAGGGTAATAAAGCTTCAGTCTATGCTTGCCAACCATTCGCTCTCTGTGATGCTGAATAGTCACCGTGTCACCTGTTTCTGACAACCTGATGATTTCAGCTGGACCATGCCATCTACCAGAGTGGGCTTTGTTCCCTTCCCCTCCCTATAGTAGAGTACCTGATCCCCCACTTCAAACACAGGCCTGGCATTACTTTTATCCTTTTTTGCCAGCAACTTGGCCAAGTGTTGCCTTTGCGTGTTGTAGTGGTCTAGTACCTCCTGAGAGTAGCTACCTGATTGCAGGCCAATTGATGTGATTTCACCAAAAGGAGAAGACATGAGGGGTTTGGTGTTCAGAGTTCTGCACACCTCAGCTGCCCACGCTGTCCTATCAGCATAGCTCCCAGACTCTGCTGTCCTGGACTCATTTTTCTTTATGAGGTCCCTGATAGCACGCATGGTACGTTCAATCATCCCCTGGCGTTCATGATCTTGAGCCCCAGCAATGTCTATCTTGGGCAGATCAGGATAATCTTGTATCCACGTGAACTGCTGATCCAGCATTAATTTTTCCTGAGGATGATACCGTGCTAGTGCAATCAGCAGGGCTCTGTGCAGTTGTTCATTGGCCATGCCTGGCAAGGGTTCTATCACCACAAACCTAGACCAGGCATCTTTTAGGACCAAGTAATACACCGTGTCCTTCACCACGTGTATCACATCCCCTACTAGCTTTCCTCTAGCCAGTGGTGGGGTGGCCACATGCCATCTCTTGGGTTTAGGTGCATGCAGTTGGCACGCTTCACAGTGCTTCCTGACATGCCTGCACATCTGTTCCAGGTCACGGCCATCAATTTTGTTGGCCAGCCTTTCTGCCACTGCCTCATGCCCCATTGCCTTGTGTAGCTGTTGGGCTAACCTGGCATAGGATATAACCTTATCTGCTGCTGCGTCTAAGGAGGCTATAGTGGGATCTTGGGCCACCTGTGCTAACGTCATGTCATAAGCCAGGTCCCAGTCCACTTCCTCACTGTCAGGCAACACAGAGCAAATAGAAGGTACACGGCCATTGAGAAACCAGGGTACAGGAGACTTACAGTCGTCCTGAGTGCTGGCTTGTTTGGGGGCGCCCCGTTGAGGCTCCCTTCCTGGGCTTGTTGCAGCGTCCCCCTGCAGGTAACGGGTGGCGGGGCTCCCAGCAACCTGGGCACACATCCACATCAGATCCAAGTTCGGGTTTGCCCTTCCAGCAATCATCCCTTCATGCCCCTTGCATGAGCACCTGGTGCAGTACAGGGTGGAGTCATGAGGCTTACCTTTCTGACTAGGCCCCTGGGAGGACCCTGCCTTACTGCCTGGGTTCCCCTTTCCCCCCTTGTCTGATTTCCCTGCTGCTTGGATGACCCCCCTGCCTTCTTACCTGCTGGGGACCCTTGAACACCGCCTTGACCTGAGCTACCACCTCCTTGATGAGCTTCTTCCTGCTAGGACCTGCACCGTCCTGACCCCCCCCTTGGACCTTGTTAACCTTGGGTTCCTTGACAGTGGAAAGGGTTCTAGGCTCTGCTGAATGAACAACATGGCCCCCCTAAAATCATCCCACTTGTCTTTAAGGCCAGCCAGCAGAACTGCATTGGTGTTCTTGTCCAGCTCAGCTTTGGTGAGCCACTGATGGATCAGGTACTTAGAGTTGAATTTCTTCAACTCCTCGTCCCTGTCTATGTACAGGACATACTGTTTGTTGTCACGTACGTAGTCAGACTTGTTGACTTTGTACGAGGCCAACCAGTTGAACCCCTTGAGAGCCTGCAGGTGTTCCCCCTTGGTCAACAGCCCTTTTAGGTCTGCTATGAATTCTGTGAAGACTTGCACCTCCCCTGCCCCAGGTGTGCTGGCTTTCCTCTCATACATCTGTACCATTTGCTTTATGCTAGGTGCAGATTGGTGTACCGTGTTAGACACCCTAATAAGAGCAGGAAACCAATCACGGATGTTGTCATGGGACCAGGAATGTTCTATCTTGAAAAGGAACTCAAGTGCATCCTCCTGCACAAACCCCTCAGCTAGACCTGGGAAGGTAATCCTATCCTCCCTGCGTGATGCATCAAACCTGGGTCGCTGTGGTACAGCGACAGTCGCTTGTGGTTGGGGTTGCTGCTGCTGCTGCTGCTGCTGCCGGGTTGCTGTTGCTGTTGCTGCCGCTGCTGCTGCTGCTGCTGCTGTTGCTGTTGCTGTTGCTGTGGCTGCTGCTGCTGCTGGGTTGTCGCTCCAGCGTTGGTGCCGCCCGCCATACCCCCGGTGCTGGAGGGTGCCCCTCCCCCTGGTGCTCCCCCGTCCTTCCCCTCGTCACCATCCTCCTCTGGATGCGACCGCTGGGGCGTAGACGATGGTCCACACCCCTCCTGCCAGTTTCCTTGGCGAACCCTCTTGGCGGCCCTCAGCAGTTGCTCGACTGCTTCTGCTGCCCGCACTCGCTTGGTCGGGTTGGCCCCCCGCGCTGCGTCCAGCTCCTGGTGGAGTAGTGCAGCGATGCGGTCCAGCTCTAGGTCCGTGTCGGTCTGCAAAGTGGTTGTGGGTGTGGGGGGAGTTAGATGAGATGCTTAGGCTGACACACGGATTTCCGGCCTGCGCGCCGCGTATTGCCTACCGCGGCTGAGCGGGACACCTCAGTACAGTACGGCAGGGTGTACGGTACTGAGGTGTCATGTGGACCGATGTGCGGTTAGTGCCAGACTGTGCCTAGACTCTAGCTCGACCCGCCAGACCCGGGTTATCCGGTTCTGGACGGGCCGAGTGTAGTTGATGCTAGTGACGTGGTCGCATGGCATTGCAGTGTACAGTTGTCCACTGGTGAGGTGCTGCAGGTAGCACCGCCATAGGCATATAGGCGTAGCACTGGGGAGTGCCGCAGCACCCGAGTTTGCCCAGACGTTCCATTCTGAGCCCTCAGCTTCCATTGCTCTCTCATTGTATTATTGTAATACAATCATCATTCGCTTTCAGCTTCAGCAGTTGTTCGTCGTCCCTAGTCTCCATCCAACTTGGACTGAAAAGTTCGATATTTTTTTTTACAAGCAAAAAAAAAAAGATATGGCTTCCAACAACGGCAACAACGGCAACAACAACAAGGGGAAGGCGCCTGCCAGGCGCACCTCACCCCGACTTTCGCCTGAGGGCACGCCCTCCACCAACGATGCGAGGGTGACGCCCAACGTCACCTTCCGCACGGTGGTCGCTGACCACCCCAGGCGTCGGACCCCGCAGGTGGGGCCCGGCGCCCGGGGGATGGCGAGCGGTCGGCCGTTTGCCACTGGCGGTTCGTCCGCCATGGCACCTGGGGGGCAGGTCCCCCGGGCACGTAATTCCCCCGTCGCAGGTGACGGGGGTCGTGAGCGGAGTGATTCCTCAGAGGAGGATGGGGAGGTGCAGCCTGCGAGGTCACGGCCTTCGCTCGAGATTTCGACACAGACGCCTGCGACGTCTGGTAACCTTTCCGTGGGCCGACAGATGGCCACCATGGACATTGACCGGTATGGGGAACATGTTCCGCCCCCGGTCGCGTTCGGGCGCCCACCCCATTTTCTCCCCCTTGGGGAGGACGACATCCCGGCGTTCATTTCGGTGAACGGCCGGATCATGCACCAACGTTTTCAGCTGCTTCCAGATGAGCAGATCCATGCGATAGAGGTTCATCGGGTGCACACGCTGATCGAGGGGCGTCTTAGGATGCAGATCCCACTGGTTCAGGTGGCAGTTTGGCTGTGGTGTTACGCCAATCGGCCGAGGCACAACCCCGGCACTGTTGATCAGTGGGCGTCCAGGCAGCGTCAGAGAGAGGCGCTGCGCGTGGTCGCCAGACCGGAGATCGCGCTGACTCCGTTGGGGCCGTGGCCCCAAGTCACGCCAGTTGGCTGGGGCCCGGATAGGCGTGAGGCGGCTGCGATGCCGCCTGCGACGGAGCGCGGGGCGGCAGACGCCCCCAACACGCCCATGGGTGGTGAAGCCACCCAGGACCCTCTGGCAGGTCAGAGGGTCCAACCTCAGCCGCAGGCTCCCCCGCCCAGCGTGGGGGGCCAGGTGGCTGAGGAGGCCACCGGGGTCGCAGGGACCCCGGCGGCGACACAAGCGCCCGGGGTCGCAGGGACCCCGGCAGCGACGCCGGCGCCTCCGGCGCTGGCGGGGGATGCAGCCCCCATGGAGGGTGTCACGGGCACCTCCAGCGGCTCTGGGGGGCAGGCCCCCTCTAGCCGCAACAAGGACAAGGCCCTGGCAGGGCCGGAGGGGCCTCAGGGTCCCACCGCAGCTGGGCAGCAACCAGCACTGCTGGAGGGCGACCTGGAAGGTCGGGACTTCATCACCCTGGGTGATGAGGCCGTGTGGCGTGCCATACAGACAGCCACAGCCTCCTTCCGTGGGCTGGCCGACCGGAGCCAGCAGATGCACGTCGCGGAGGCGGGCAGCCTGGTGTGTGCAATCATCACGCACATCCTGGGCCTGCCCAACCTCCAAGCGGGCACACGTAGGGTGTGCGATGACCTGCTGCCTGCCCTGCAGGCTCTCCTCTCAGGGAGGAGGGTGCAGGGCAGCAGGGTTCGTCTGGTGCGTCTGCTGGAGCTCCTGCACAATGCCATCCTGAAAGGGGCGGGTAGGTGGCTGCCTACCTGGCTGCATCATGATCTTACTAACCCTACTGACGATGAAGTGTCCCTCTCTCCCACCTTCCATGATTGGGAGGAGGCCCGCAGCAGGAGGCGGGAAGTGACACACACTCACACCCCCACCCAGCCCTCCCCTATGTTGTCTAACCCTCCTACACAGCCCATGTTTGCCCATCCTGCTCAGCTCACTCAAGTAGCACTTCCCTCTCAGCATGTCTCTCCTGTGAATGCTGCAGCAGCAACACCATCTTCTCCCTCTCCCCCTGCATCCCCCTCTAGGTTGCCCACTTACAATGAAAACCGTCCTGTGGATAGGATTAATGTTAGGGGGCTGCCTGAGGGGTATACAAGGGAGCAGGGGAATCATGCACTTCTCTCTCTTCAGCTGGCTAGGGAGGAACTGAATGTCAAGAATTGGTTTGGATCTCTCATGCAGGGGGATTTCTACCATCAGTCCTCTTCCCAGATTCAGAATCTCATTCTTGTCTTCCAGCGTAGGTATCCCAAGTGGCAGGACACGCAGGCTAGGGCAGTTTGGGAGGCTTTCATGAAGGAGCTAACTGACCTCCTCTCCACCCCCTCATCTGTGGACATATATGGGGCATTCAGGTGGGTAGAGGAATACAGGGTCACATCAGTGGACTATGTGGCTGAGACAAAGAAATATGAGCTAGCCATCAAAGCACGTCCTGATGTCCAGCAGCTAGATCACAAGTTCTTGCTGCGTTCTTTCCTTGAGAAACTCAAACTTGACAAAAACACCTACGCTATGCTTGCCACAGGAATGGCAAAGTACTGGGAGGACATGAAGGAGGCATTGGATTATATCAAGCTGGCCTTGGCTCCCCTTAGCCAGGGGGCCATGGGCACCTCTGTAAAGAGGGTCAGGGGGGAAGAGACTCAGGGAGGAGGAGGATAGGGAGAGGGAAGACAGGAGCAAGAGACCTGTCACTATGGCAGAAGTCAAGTCCCTGCTGGGACAAATGTTTAAGGGAAAGGGAAAGGGCAAGGGCAAGGGCAAGGGCAGGGGCTGGGGCAAGGGCAAGGGTAAGGGGCAGTCTCCCTCCAAGGGGGGCAGCTCCAGCAACAACAACAACAACAGCAACAGCAACAACAACAACAACAACAAAAACAAAAACAACAACAACAACAACAACAACAACAACAACAACAACAACAAGAAGCAGGACAAGGAGGACAAGTCTTCTCAGCGGTGCACCCGCTGTGGCATGAAGTACCACGAACGGCCCACCTGCCGCAAGAACGTGGACGAGCTGGGGCATTTGGACGTCCTGTGCCACAAGTGCCACGGGCCGCCCCACGGTGACCCCAAGGACTGCAAGCGGCCTCCTTACGGCAAGAAGTGTGAGTCTCCCTCTCATGCTGGCTTGAGTGTGCCTGCTTCACCTCTTTCATCTGCATGCCCCACTGTCAGAGCAGTGAGCAGTTCTGGAAAGGTGCTACAGCTGGTTTCAGAAGATTATGTCTCTAAACCAACATACACATCTATGGTTCCCAAGGTGTGCAGAGTGTCCCCAGCAGAGGATGCTCAGATCAGTTTTCAGGAGCTTGCTTTGCAGTTGCATTTCCTTTATGGGCATGAAGTGAGTGCAGAGGTGGTGGCAGCAGCAATAGGGGGGGCAGCACTCAGACGTGCATGCCAGGTGGTCCGATCCCACTGCCAGCATTGTCAGTTTAATGCACCCAAACCCCCTAAGTGGCATGTAGCTACCCCACCTAAGTGCAAGGGCAGGGTGGTAGGAGATGTCTTTCATATCAAAGGACAATCTTACTTGGCACTTAAAGATGCATGGTCAAGGTACACAACCATTGAACCATTACCTGGAATGGACAAGACACAGTTGCTCAGGGCTCTCTTGATTGCTCAGGCCAGGTACTACCCTGTGGAGGCATTGTTACTGGATCAACAGTTCACGTGTCTTGCCAATGAACCAGGGTGTGAGGCTATTGATCTGGCTGGGCTAGAAGATCATGAGAGGCAAGGCATTATTGAAAGGGCCATCAGGTCCATTAAAACCCTTGTAGCCAAGGAAGATGGTAATCTACTGGCTGACAGTGGGTCATATGCTGACAGAGCTCTGTGGTCCACCAGGTTGTGCCAAGTCCTCAACAGGAGGCCACTCATGAAAACCCCACAAGGGGTGATCATTACACCAGATGGATTGCATGCAGGCATTTATCCACCTGAGGTATTAGCCCTATACAACGCACAGCGAGCACAGACAGCTAGCAGGTTAGCTGTCAAGGATGCAAAGCATCCACGTCCCACCTTCAAAGAAGGGGATCAGGTCCTATTCTACAAGGAGTCGGGACTAGGCAAGGTGGGTACCTGGCATGGGCCAGCCACCATCCTAAAATTTAACACCACTGGCAGGACAGTGTTAGTTAAACACAATGACACGGGAAAGATTCACAGGTGTTCACCTCACAGGATGAAATTTTATTTTCCAACTGTGTCAGACGTGGCAGAGGAGGAAGAGCTGTTGGCCGACAGCCCTGTACAGTTGCCTGGCATCCCAGCTGTCAAAAATGTCATGCTATGACCATGGGAGGTTGTTGATATTACATTAATAATGATGACCTCATTTACGACTTTGTCATGATGGAAATATTTTGTCAACCACCATGGCTGAAAGGTGCCATCTTCTAGAATAGTGGTGGTCAGAAAAGAAGTCTGGCGTGTAGCCCAGCCACCACCTATATGGCTGGTCGGCAGGACCACAACATAATTAACTTAACATGACAGCTAGGCAACACTTAACCAGTGCTAGATGCTGCCTGCTGGCAAATCATGGTTGTACCATGGCAGACAGAATTAGGTACGCCTAGCTGACGGTCCAGGTGCCACGAATTGAATTATTGGCGCCTGTCCTATATGGGCCATGCGCCACATGACACGACATGGATTGTACTACAGTGCCGTATAGTGACCAGGCACATATATATGAAAAGACTCATAACTTTCTACCTAGAGCTCAGATCAAGGTGATTCTAGTGGCAAAGTTGTAGCCAAACATGAGCTCTACGCAGTCATACTGGCGTTGTAGGTTGTTCTGACTTAACTACGGACTACCCGAACTTTATCTAGATTAGTAAGTGCTAGACTTGTCAGGCATATTGGGGCATATTCCTGACATGCCCCTTGCACCAAATGCCGTATACAAGCTCACCCCCCCTGGCAAGTAACACATGGATAGTGAGGGTAGTCGGGTATAAAGAAACCCAAGCTCTCCCCCCTTACACGGCTAACCCGGTCATGCTGAAAGGAGAAATAGGCAAGAGTAGCAGTTGGAGCTAAGGGTCACATGGCCCCCAAGTGGCCCTGGGAGTGCGCCAGGTGAAGAACAGGGTGCCCCAGGTCACGTAGAAATACTGGGAAAAAACAAGGACTGGATCCAGCTCGGCCCCGTGTGTAGATGCCCCTGGAAGGGTGCCCCCCTTGGAATCGTGGACGTAAAAGCTGGTAATGGCAGGAGTCGCTCTGGAATCATTTATCAGGAGCTGGCGACGACCGCAGTGGGTGTGAGCAGCTACAGGCACCTAGCTGCAGTGACTACTAACCGCTGACTAGACGGCTGCGTACTGCTGGCTGGTGGCATTGATGCTGGTCTGAAGTGGCGATTTGGCTGGCAGGTACGTGCAGCTGGCTGCAACTACTACTAAGAGCTGATCAGGCTGCTGTGTGTTGCTGGCTGCTGCGACTGTGTGCTGCCATGCTGATGGGGTGCTGGTAGGTATCTGCAGCTGGTTGCAACAACTACCACAAGCGAGTCAGGCTGTGGTGTGTGGCTGACTGCTGCTACTATTTCCTATCATGCTGTATGGCGCGTGCTGGGTACTGCACTACGGCTGCGTGCGGCAGTTGGCTGTCACTGGCCACTTAACTAATGACGGCTGCTGCGGCTGGCGAGCGGCATTTAAACGAGCTGTTTCCCATTGAAGAAAAGCCAAGGGTGCGAGAGGAGAACCAGGTGGATGCTGCAAGATTTCCCCGCACCGACGTGGGATGGAGCATTGTAGTTGATGCCGTTGTAGTGGTCCGTGCATAGCTGCTCATGTACGATGGTGCTTCCAAACCATGGCGACTGGCAAAAAATCTGAATAATGCTTGGCTGGAACTAGGAAAAAGAAACCCCATGTCGCCTGGAAGGTGGCCCACCGTGTAAAACATTTGTGGTCGCTTTATATAGGCGCCATCAAGCTCGTTGTATTCTCAGAAGAACAAAGGGGTCTTGGGCTTTGCAAGGCTGGTCACGGCTGGCAACCGGTAGTCACCCAGGGTAATAAAATAAAGCGTGAACCGCTGCGCCCAAGTGCCGACAATGTAGAAATCTGAATGTTTAGTGAAGCTCATGCAAGAGGTCGTTTAAGGTCGAAATTCGGAGCAAACAGGGCCTGCCGCAAGAAAATTCGTAGCCGACGCAATACTCCACGGAATGACGCCGGACTTGGTTCAATAGATGCGCAATTTGATGCTGATTCCGTGGACATGTTGAGTGGCACCAACGGATTAGAATTCCGAAAGTTCTTGCCGAAATGCTGCCCAGGCAAAAATTTGCCCGATTTGGAAAGATCACAACCCCCCTCATTCCGATGCCATGTCAAAAATGTCATGCTATGACCATGGGAGGTTGTTGATATTACATTAATAATGATGACCTCATTTACGACTTTGTCATGATGGAAATATTTTGTCAACCACCATGGCTGAAAGGTGCCATCTTCTAGAATAGTGGTGGTCAGAAAAGATGATCTGGCGTGTAGCCCAGCCACCACCTATATGGCTGGTCGGCAGGACCACAACATAATTAACTTAACATGACAGCTAGGCAACACTTAACCAGTGCTAGATGCTGCCTGCTGGCAAATCATGGTTGTACCATGGCAGACAGAATTAGGTACGCCTAGCTGACGGTCCAGGTGCCACGAATTGAATTATTGGCGCCTGTCCTATATGGGCCATGCGCCACATGACACGACATGGATTGTACTACAGTGCCGTATAGTGACCAGGCACATATATATGAAAAGACTCATAACTTTCTACCTAGAGCTCAGATCAAGGTGATTCTAGTGGCAAAGTTGTAGCCAAACATGAGCTCTACGCAGTCATACTGGCGTTGTAGGTTGTTCTGACTTAACTACGGACTACCCGAACTTTATCTAGATTAGTAAGTGCTAGACTTGTCAGGCATATTGGGGCATATTCCTGACACCAGCGTTGCCCAGTGAGTGGTTGTTTGGAACACCCACTGGTGAGTGTGAGAGCCACACCCACTGTGACACCCAGGTCACCCTTGATGATTGTAAGCAGTCACTGCAGGCTTGGCCCCCTGCAGCAGAGGGTCACATTGGCAAAACAGGTGATCAGCAACCTATCACCTCTTCAAGTGTGAACACAGCTCAGCCACTAGCTGCACCTTCCAAACGCAGCCTAGCAGACGCTGTTCGCATTTTACAAGCAGCTCATAGAGCTAAAGCTCAAACTGCTGCAGGATCAGCTAAGGTGGGGAAGGTTGGGCAGCAGGACAATAGCCCCTTTATGGTTGCAGTGGACACACAAGCCCAGGTCAGCATTATTAGTGCCCTGGCTGTGCCTCATATGCCTTTGGAACCTTCACCCTGGCACCATGTGGCTGATTTCTCAGGGCAGTCATCCCTCAAGGTATTAGGTCAGGTCATGTTGACTATACTCGGTATCCCTACTCCTTTTCAGGTCTTGGAAGGTTATAAAGGGAATGCTTTATTGGGGGATCCTTTTCTCTGTTACCCTGGTGTCCTCATCTCCAGTGATCGCCTATCCATCCAGGACATGGGTGGTGTTGATCTGAATCATTTCAAAATTTCTCTTGAAAAACTTCTTAACACCAACATTGCTTCTGTAAAATTTGCTACACCCAAGTATGCCCCAGGGCAAGAACCCTGTGTGGCATACTTGGTTCATAACCAAAAACTTCATCCCAACTCATTTGGATTGGGCAAGCATGATGTGGCTAAAATGTCTCCTCTTTCTTATGAACAGATAGAGCAAGACTGTCGCACACACATAGGATTCCTAAAATGGGTGGAGGCCTTTAACAAGGCCAGGGAAGAATGGGTAGTGCCAGATCCTCTTAGCCCTTCTCATACTCCTCCTGTCACACCTATTGACAAAAAGCCTGCAGGGTGCAAGCATTTGCGCATGAAGTTTGTGTGTAAACATAAGCCAGCAGCAGATGGGTCAGTCATTTTTCATGCTAGACCTTGTGTGACAGAGTTCAAGGGCACCACTGATCTGACAGAGGCAGAGCTGTACACGCCAGGCATTCAGCAAACATCCTTAAAAATCTTGCTGTCTGTCTTTGTGGGTCATCTCAATGATGGGGATGACTATGTATGTAAGGCTACAGACATTAAAAGGGCTTTCTTGAAAGGCTCACCTGAGATAGCACAACAAGTGTGGCATGGTCAGGTGTATGTAGTCTCCACTCCCAGAGTTTGGGCAAAACACATTCCTCAGCAGTATCTGAAAGCTAACATAGGTGTTGAAGGGCTGCAATCAGCCCCTCGCATTTTCAGAATGTCAGCTCAGGCTGTGTTTGAAAAGCTAGGGGCTAGATATGATGACATAGACCCCTGCTTCTTTGTGGTCCCACACCCTCATGGCATTCTTACCTTTGTGTGGCATGGGGATGATCAGCTGATTGCTGGGCCAAGGCGTGCTGTGGATGAGTTCATTCAACAAGTGTCACAGCATTTTGAGATTGGCAAGCAAGTAGAGCTGGGTACCACTGCCATAAAATTTTGTGGCACAATGTTACAACTCCAGCAGCATCAAAACCAGTGGGTGTGTGCACTCTACTCTCCCAATGATTACATGCATAGCTGCTTGGAGGTTTTGCAAACAAAAATCAAACCTGGAGCCTGTCCTACCATTAGAGGCAAGCTGGGGTGGTTGTGCTCAACGTGTGCACCTCACCTGGCTGTGGTTAGCAGAGTTGATGATGAGGTCTTGATGCAAGTAGGTCACAAAGCCGTCACCAAAACTCTTCAGGAAGGCCCTCCCCTTATCTTGCACTCCTTGGATCTCCACAAAACCATTCACATCCAAGCTATGATGGATAGTTCCATGGAGTCCAGGCAGATTACCAAGTTGCAGGCAAGGGAGTCAGGCTTGTATTTTGTGCAGAATGATGATGCACCCTTGTCTCTCATTTCGTGGTACAGCCGGTTGCATAGACGCAAGGCTGTCAGCAGCAATGCTGCTGAGTGCAGGGCAGTGGTGTCAGCAGTGCTTCATGCCAGGTACTTGAATCATGTGCTGGTTTGGTTGCAGATGCAAGCAGGCAGCAATGCTGGGGTGGTGGCACACTTGCTCACTGACAGTCAGTCAGTCCTCAGTTTCCTTGCTAACCCCTATGCTGTGCACACTGATCTTGACTGGGTGGTCCTCAAACAGGAGTCCACCTACTGGGAGTCCACCCGTCACGTGGAGGACAAACACAACGCTGCTGATGCACTCACTAAAGTGCCTCAGCAGGCAGCTGACCAATACCAGCTGTTGTACCACTTGATGAACCCCTATGGCAAGCAGGCAACCCTGCCCCATAGGGGGGACGCCTAGCAGGGTCCTGTTCACCAGGGCCGCCTAGGTCACCCAGTACCCCTTGGGCAGGTCCAAGGGGTAGGTTGTGGCTTCCAGCAAGGGGGGTTGGTTGGAGTCTGTTTTTCATACATCTGCGTGCCCTATGCCCAATAAAATCTGTTTTGATTTTTTCAACACCATGGAATTTCGTTATGCACACCTTCATAGGTGGGCATGGGATGTATCTCACACCTTTATACACTAGGGCGTATGCCTTGGTGGATTGGCCTTGAGCTCAGTGGCTCAGGTGCCCCCCATTCAAGTGGAGGGTCAAAGCTCCCTTGACAGGTGGTTACCCAGGACCCCAGTTCACTGCGGATATCCTGGGCCACCTGGCCTTACTGTTCAGTGGCAGTAAAGGCATGGGTGCTGTCATGTTGTCTAGTACAACGTGCTCAGCACAGGTGCAGGATGAAATATTCCTGTCACCTGTCACCAGGACTTTAGTCACCCATGTGCAGGGCAGGGGTGGCTGGTCTCACACGTGGTGCAGGTGCCATGTGGACAGGTCCAGGATGTCATAGTCCTGTCACCTGTCACTAGGACTTCAGCACCCTCTGTGCAGGGCAGGGGTGGCTGGTCCTCACATGTTGTCCAGGTACAACATGGACAGTGCAGGGTGTAATAAACCTGCCCACTGTCACTACTCAGGTTGCAGGTAACCTGAGCTCTGACAGTTGACCCAGCCTGGCTGGGTCTTTTCTCTCTGAGTGGGCGATGATGATGGAACAACATGGAACCTCTTAAACGGTTACCTTGGCATTTTTTTTACAATGGCTCTCTTGGCTGGTGATGCACTCCCTGGATAGGCAGACAGGCATAGCTATCTCCCTTGTGGGCTCGCGAGGAGGAGGAACTCCCCGGGCATGTTGAGCTAAACGTGATGCCATCACAAGTATTGCACGAGTTCTGGGGCCCATCTTTTTCAGTCCAGATGTTGCAGTATGGGTGTCAGTTGCTCAGCACCTCAGTCAGCTTGGAGTCAGTCTCCTAGCTGGGCAGGGTCAGGCTTGAAGTCGCTAGCCTTCAACCTGAAAGGAAAACATAATGGGAGTTAGATGAGATGCTTAGGCTGACACACGGATTTCCGGCCTGCGCGCCGCGTATTGCCTACCGCGGCTGAGCGGGACACCTCAGTACAGTACGGCAGGGTGTACGGTACTGAGGTGTCATGTGGACCGATGTGCGGTTAGTGCCAGACTGTGCCTAGACTCTAGCTCGACCCGCCAGACCCGGGTTATCCGGTTCTGGACGGGCCGAGTGTAGTTGATGCTAGTGACGTGGTCGCATGGCATTGCAGTGTACAGTTGTCCACTGGTGAGGTGCTGCAGGTAGCACCGCCATAGGCATATAGGCGTAGCACTGGGGAGTGCCGCAGCACCCGAGTTTGCCCAGACGTTCCATTCTGAGCCCTCAGCTTCCATTGCTCTCTCATTGTATTATTGTAATACAATCATCATTCGCTTTCAGCTTCAGCAGTTGTTCGTCGTCCCTAGTCTCCATCCAACTGGGGGTGGGGGGTAGGGTGTGTCTGCGCCAGCCCGCACGCGCTCACGCGCGTGTAACAACGCTGCTCCTCGCCGTGCCCGGGCTGGCTGCGGTGTGCGCATGAAGTCCAGTACCGCGTCTTCGGGCACCGGCTCATGGGGCGCCAGACCGCGCTCAAAGCGGATGGCGTCTCCAAACTCGCCCTGCAGAGCCCAGGTCCTGGCCGCCTCCTGATACCGGCGGAGTGCCCTCTCCTCCTTACGCATGCGCCTGTCCAGGGCGCGTGCGTTCCGCCTGCTCTTCCGCGCCAGCCTGGCCTCCTGCTCCCTCCTAGCCGGGCCCACCATCGCCGCCAGTGCCGCCTCCGACCGCTTCATGGCTGCGTCCAAGCGCGCCTGATGACGCCGGGTCTTCTCTGTGGCGTCGTGCGCCTTCGCCCGAAGTCGGCGCAGCTCCCGATGCTGTGCCTCCCTGGCCGCACGCTCCCGAGCCAAGCTATTCTCTGCCATGGACCTCGCCATCGCCCGCTTTGCCTTACGCTGGCAATGCCGGGCGTAGTCAATCTTGGCCAGTCTCTCCGCCTCTACCATGGCCGGGTCCATCAGGACCAGTTCCTCACCCCGCTCCCCCGGCTGCATCTCGACCGAGGAGTCTGTTTCCTGCAAGACATCCCCTGCCATGCGCCGAAAGTTGCGCGCGGTGCGCCGGTGAGCAAAGGTAAAGAGCTCATTTTTCTTGCGCAGCACATAGGGGGGCGCCTCGCGCGCACCTGTCGGTCCCGCGCGCAAGCCTGCCCGAGCCACCCGATCCCTCTCTCGTTGCCTCTCCGCGAGCTCCCGGGCGATCCTGTCTATCTCTTGCTCCGTGCGCAGCTGCACCTCGCGCTGAGCCTCCAGCTCGCGCTGCTGTTCCAGCTCCCGGCGCAGCTGAGCCTCCTGCCGAAGGCGTTCTGCCTCCCGGCGTAGCATCTCCTCTCGCTTCGCCTTGTCCTCAGGAAGCTCGAGATCAACAAGGTCTTCATCCTCGTCGTACCCATCCGACGGGATGTCCCCCAAAATCGGCACCATCCTCCCCGGCCCAGTTACCAACTCTGGTGCCGTGGGCTGCCCTGCTGCCGGTGGCGCACTGGGTCGCCAGACATTGTATACCGGCGGTCTCGACGCCAGTTGATCAATGTACCTCGGATCCTCGTCCGAGGACGAGCGACCACTGCCGGCATCGCTGCCAGCGTGGTCGCCCCTCGCCTGTCGGCCCCTCACTGCAGCCCGGTAATCCAAATCCTCGGACGACGGCGAAAGGCTCGACTCCGAAGAGCCATCGTGATCGGAAACGTTCGACATTGTAGGATGATAGTGGAGTATAAAAACCGTGAGAGTTTTTATTAATGCAAGTTAATGCACTTGTGCAATGAAAGCGAACGTGTGTTGGATTATGCAATGGCTGGCATAATATCAATCCATGCAAGCTTGCCAAGCTGGATTGCATGGGCACGTAGGTTAGGGTAACCTAGCTGTCCTGCACTAGTGCTAACCAATGAGGTGCTGACTCCGTCCAGCTAGATCTACTCCAGCTAGGACTGATACGATGCCCACAGGCAACGACTGCCTAGCAGCACTACGTGGACGGTCCTGGACCTCCCCTAGGACCTCCGTACAGGACTAGCACTGCAGCCACCTTGTGGTCTGCATCACAGCTCATAAACCCTACCACGTGAATACCCACGTGCGTGTGCCCTACATATCTCAGTGCTAATATCTAGCACCCACGTGCCCAATATGGCACGTGCGGATCTAAACCCTAGTAGAGATATGTCCAGTGTACTACACCACCGTCCATGTCCGTATCCCACTTGGGAGACGGGGACAACGCCACGTGTACTGATAGTCTAGGCCTGAAGCCCTAGAATAACTGTCGGGGCTCAGTGGCCGGCACCACCTTACTCGCCTTCTGCGGCAGCCCCGCTGCTGCATAGGCTGCCGCGGCCCGCGCCAGCTGCTGGTTGACACCCGTCGCCGTTGCACAGTGGGAGACGTGCAGGTCGTCGATGGTGATGGCATGGAGGCCCTCCTCGTCGTGCGGCGGGTCGAAGATGGCGGCGGGGGCCAAGGGGTTGGCCTGGTCCTCCTCCCACCGGAGGCGCACCGTCTGGCCCAAGGGTCCCTTGTCCACCACCAGCAGGAGCTGGGCCATGTTAATGCTGACGCCCCGACGGGGATCCAAATCCCCAGAGCGGTACAGCACCGCCATGTGGATCACCTGGGCCACCACCACGGCGTGCTTGTTACCCATGGGCCAGCAGCGCATCCACGGCCACACCCGCCGGGCGGGCCCGGGCAGCCCGACGTCCCGGGAGTCCACAGCCGGCCAAGCGCAGTTCTTGCGCAGCCAGTCGGGGAGCCGCAGGCGATTGTTGTAGCCCTCGAGGTCGGAAGTGCCCCCGAACACCGGGCAGCCAGCCCGCACCCACAGCTCGGCTATCACCCCAAGGTGGGGGAGAAGGGCCGCGGGGGGGTCTACCAGGAGCCAGTTGCCAGGCCGGTTGTCCACGATGAGTCACATCGAGCCGTCCGGCTTCGTGCGCCCCGCCACCCCATTTACTGCTGGGGGCGCCTGCTCATAAAACCCCCCGACAACCCCGGCCTCCAACGCGCGCAGCAACAGCTTGATGTACTCCGCAGGGGCGCACCCGCGGGTGGCCCGGAACCGCACCCGCCGCTCGCCGGGTGTCAGCAGTCGCACCAGCGTCTCCTCGCTGGCATACACGGCCGCCACCGAGGGCGGCAAGAGCCCCAGCACGTCCACGGTGCCCCCCTCCCCCGGCGCGGGGAACGCGACCTTGTCCGCCTGAATTGTTGTGAAAGGTCCACTTGTGTTGTAGTCATCCCTGACTGAGGCCGGGCCAGCTGCCGCTACAACAGGCTGCTGGCGGCAATAGGCCCGGCAAGTTTTGAAGATCTCCTGTAGAGCCGCCTCCTGGACCGGCCCCGTCGCCCGGGCCAGCAGGTTTAGCGGGTGTCGGCCCCCGCCCCCACACCAGTTTAGGGCCCCCACCGCCGCACAGGCGGCGTCCTGACCCGGAAGGGTCAAGGCCGCCCGCTGTCGGCGCCGGGCAGATCCCAGTGCGCCCCACCGGCGCTTTGCCAAGTCAACTGGTAGAGGCAACGGAAGCAAGGCATGTTGTCGATTGGTATTTACCCCAGATTCGCCCCTGGCGCCCAGCGGCCAAACAGGCCGCACCGGCACGCCAAGTGGAGCCACTGGCTGTGGGGGGCTTCCAGATTCCACCACCGAATCCCGACCAGGCCCTGACGTGCCCGTCAGAGTGCGCCCAGCCGTGCCACGCCCCACACCAGAATATTTCGAGAATTGATGCACACGATCCCCAGCAGAGGGGGCGGGGCCAAATTCCCCGGGCTGATTCTGTAGAATCTGGGAAAGCCCTAGCGTGCCCACTAGAGTGCGCCTCCCCAGATCCAAATTCGACAAAATCTGCCGATTCGGCGGCAGATTCTGGGAAAGCCCTAGCGTGCCCACTAGAGTGCGCCTCCCCAGATTCAAATTCGGCAAAGTCTCCCCTACTCCTTCTTCGGCCCCTTGCCCTTCTCTAGGCGGTTGGAGAGCTCGGCTGCCTTCATAGCGCTCTGCACTGCCGGATGCTGCAGCAGGTTCGCATCCTCCTGCAAGGGGAGCATCGCTAATGCTGCCCCCTTGAACCCTTGCATGGTATCGGCCAGCGTGATCGCCGTCAGAATTTTCATCAGGTACTCGGGGGCTGCCATGTGCTTGATGGCATCGTCCCCCATTCCCCGCGGCAGCCAGCCTAACTCCGTGTTCAGAGTATCCAGCGTGAAGGCGATCTGGTGGGCCAGGAGCTTGCGCACCTCGGCCCCCTGACCCGTCCAGGTCGGCTTGGTGGCCAGCAGCCATCCCCTGATGCTCCCCCCCGCCACCGACTCCGCAGACCGCAGAGCACTCGGCAGCAGGGGCTGCCGCGCTCCGCACTCCACGTTCACCGAGGTGGCGTGGGAGGGCAGCTCCACGCCCGGCGTGCAGGTCTGTCGACCCCCTTGCGCAGCTATGGCTTGCTCGCTGGTCAGCAGGCCGCTCATAACCAAGCGGCCCATTGCTAAAGCTAGAGCGTCGCCATCCTCCCCTGCCTGCTGCCGGCCGCGCTGGGTTGAACGCGCCATCTGGGGAGGCTGGCGGCCCGCCCTGTCGCCAGATTTTCCCACTTCCCCACCCGCCAAAAACTGGTCGACGCGTAGCCCCACCCCGGAGCTCACGCGTCGATTGTTCCCTGACTCCTCCCGGACTTCGTGCCGGGGCTCCTCCTCCTCCTCGTAATTTTCCTCCTCGCCCGGGTCCTGCAGCGCATCCCGCAGCATGGCAGCGATGGCGGACTGCATGGTCTCCCTGGGAAGGGGCTCGACGTAAAAACCACGTCGCCTCAAGTACTTCTCGAGGTTGTCGAGCCGACGAGAGTCTGGTAGGGCCAGGATGCGATCCAGCCAGCGTGGGCCGCCCCCCAACAAGGCCCTCGCCCTGATGGCGATGTCCTTTAGCGAGCCATCCATAGGGACAACCCGCATTCGGTTTAGCCACTCCGCTTCCGGTGGTCTCACCGCCGCCAATGCCGGCGGAACCACCGCGTCTGCCATTGCATCCTGAAAGACCTCCTCGGCCATTGGTAAGTTGTCTGATTGACGCCGTTATTAGATAGGCGTATAATGCTTCACGAGTTTCGAGTCAAGAAAAACGGGTAGGCTCACCGCCATCCCCCTAGGCCCACAGCACCCAGGATCGCTGCCCCCACCCTTGCAGGCTGATGAATTTGAAACATTGCTGCCAAATGGACAAGCAGCTGCGGCTTAACATCTGCAGCCACAACCACCGCCCCAAGACGGCAGCCAGCCCCTCGGCCGTAGCTCGACCTCGAGTGAGTATAGCCTGCGTGTGGGCGATCACAAGGTTGAGCTGCTTGACCGTTGGTTCCAGCACGCCGTTCCGTCGGTGCACCACCCCTAGGGCTTCTAGCTCGTCCCCTTCCAGGCTCGCCATCTTAGTCTTCTCCTTAGACGGCACAAGGTTGTTAGGGAGGTAGCCTTCCTCAATAGCGCGCGTGATGAGCTGGTTCACCGCCTCGCAGGTCCGCCCGTTGCTGGCCACCAAGTCATCAATGGTGATGGACAGCATGGGGGCAGGGGGGTTTTCCAGGTCAATCTGAAGCTCCCCGGCGCGCTCCTCCTTGTACTCGATGGCCAAGCGCAGTGGCTGGCCACACTCGTCGCGCACCAAGGTGAGCTCACCTGCGCTTGAGAGGTAGTTGACCTGGCGCCTCGGATCCAGGGCACCGGTCATGTAGAGCACCATCTCATGGATGGCCTCCCCCAGCGCCTCCGCATGGGAATGTCCCATGGCCAGCACCTTGAGCACGGGCCACACCTTCCGCCTCGGCCCTGCCAGACCTACGCTAGTCGACCACACACTAGGAAGCCCTTGGTAGTCCCACCACCACTCGGGCACCTCGATGGAGTAGTAGTATGACACGAGGTCGCTCTTGGCGCAGTAGCACCAGCCCTTGTTGTAGACCTCCACGAGGATGCCCAGGTGGGGTAGCAGGATCTTGGGGGGGTCCACCCACAGCAGGTTGCCCAGCTTCCTGTTGACGATGAACCGAAGCTCGCCCACCCCCTTGGCCACTCCAAAGCAGCCATCCACCCACTTGGGCCGCCTCTCCCGGAACGCCACCATGCCCACGCCCGCTGCCCGGCTCATGAGCTTGCCCCATTCATCCATGGAGCATCCCCGGCTGGGCTTGGGCACATTGATTCCAATACTTTGCGCTCGCCACGACCGCTGGCTTGATGCAGTTCTCTTCGCTGGCATATATCTCCCGCCAGCTCGGCCGCATAGCCAACAGGTCGAGCAGCCGTGCCTTCCCCGCCACCTCCGCCTTTGGTAGACTCACCGCGTCCGCGCGCAGTTGTTCATACTTATTCTGCTTCCCAGATATTGCATCAGCACCTTCTTGCTCCTGGCCTGTCGCAACGCCCCCTACGCGGCGACTGTGCCAGGTACAGTGCCTCTTGACCCTCGCAAGGGCCTCCTCCCTCCCCTTAGAGCACGCCCCTCTAGGGTTAGGAGGAGGGTCTTGCCCCCCTCCCCACAGCCAATTAAGCCAACGCACTACCTTGCATTGCAGTGTGTACTCGCGGTGGCGGCGCGTGGCACGCTGTCGCCGGCGTGCCGATCTCACCCTGCCCCACGCGGTGTACGCTGGCCTAAGTGGGTATGGCAGCGGGAAAAGGGAGCGGTCCCGCTGGGATTCTATTTCCCTACTTGTTGAGCCTTGCTGAGCTTGTCCAAGAGCATCGCAGTTTGGAGAGCTGCCTTGACAGCCGGGATGGCTGACAGTGCAGCCTCCTCCCCCAATGGCAGGAGGTGGCTGGCCACCTTCCACCCCCCCCCTCTTTGCCCCTCCACCTGCAGCAAGGCCGCCACCACCCTCATTAGGTACTCCATGCCCACAAGCTCCCCGGCTGCTGAGCCCAGCTCCTTGAGAAGGGTGTCCATGGCCAATGCAATGTTCATGACAATTTTCCTGTTCTTCATGTTCCGCCAATTTCCAGGCCTGACCGTCATGACCCACGACCGGATTCCCATCCCATTGTCGCTGGCGTCCTCCAACACCCCCGGCAGCACCCGCTCCGAAATCCGATATTTCACGCTCTTGGCTCGGCTTGGCAGCGCCACCCCTTTCGAGGCCTTGAAGTGGCTTCCCGCCCCCTCCATTTCTCCCAGCGCTGCCTTCAAACCTTGCATGAATTTCTCGGCTGCGACCTCCCCCTCCTCGTCCTCCTCGTCGTCCTGATTTTCGGTTTCCGGAGGTGCCCCAACGAATGTCGCCAACCTCGCCCTCATTTCCTTTCCGACAGCCCCCCCACCTGCCGAAACCTTGGCCGCGCCTATCGGCTTGGCCATTTTTCGTTGCGCAGGTGTCGTTGGTGGCAGCGCCTGATCCTCCTCCTCGTCCGCCGCGAGATCTGCCACGGCCAGCAGTTTTGCCACCAACGTTCTGTTTGGGTCACGTGCGTCCAACACGTCGCCAACATCAACGTGATCGGCCAGCAACTGCACGACAGACTTCAGCTGGCTCGAGCTCCACGAGCTGGCGTCCGTCACCCAGTCCTCGGCACCGAAGACCTGCTCGATTGCCCCCACCGCCTCTGCGGGGCTGATGCACTTGGCGAGCAGAGTGGCGAGCTGCTTCTTTTTGGCGCTGAAGGCGACTGGCGCGTGACTGGCGGCAGCAGCCCGTGGTGTGGGCGTCCCGTCCTCCCCGCGCGCTGCCTGCCCTCCTGTAGCTTTGCGCCCCTTCGGCATTGCTGCTCAGGGCCAAAAATGGCTCCGACAGTACAGGTTCGTCAAACCAGAGGTTCGTTTCCCCTGGCTTGCTGTCGCCGCCCTCGTGAAAAGAAAAGAGGCCGACCTTAGCTAGGTGGGTTTGTTTTTGTCCTTTTTTGCGTGTCATGCGGCCTTGGCCCGGACGGCATTTTTTCGCCACGCAAATGTTGCGTCTGAACAAATGACGCAATGTGGCGTTCTAATTGCCGGCAGCTTACGTAAGGCTGCCGGGGCTATTAGGTCACATATTGCGTGAGAGAAAGAATCTAGATCTAGTTAATCACTACGCCATGAGCCAAGAAACCTAGACAGTGGCAGGTTTATATCTCAACGTAGCTCCTGCCACCTGGCCAAGAAAAACTGGCCAAAGTTTTGGCCACGACTGATCCGGATCAGGCCGCACCGGCCTCAAAAGGTAAGCCACGTGAACCCAATAACCTAGCTATAGCAGCCACCCTTCCATCTCACTATAAAGAAACTATGTTCAGAGAACCACGATTGTATATTTTTTTGCATACAGAAAAAAAGGGAGTGCGAGCACAATACGAGTTCAGTGAGCAGGGATGAGCAACACCAAGTGTATTGACCAGTAACAGCCCGTGGTCAGTTTCAAACTGATCATCTATTGGTTCCTTACTCGAGAGGCGTCGGTTACAACTGCATGAGGAACCTACCATCAGAAATCTACTCTCGATACGAACGTAACAAAAACTCCAAGTATCTGATGCTCAGAGAGCTGCAACCGTTTTCTCCAACGTGTCCAAAAAAGGTGTCCGAGGCAGCGAAGATCGACCAGTAACAACCCGTGGTCAGTTTCAAACCGATCATCTATTGGTCCCTTACTCGAGAGGCGTTACAACTTGCATGAGGAACCTACCATCACAAATCTACTCTCGATGCGAACGTAACAAAATTTCCAAGTATCTGATGCTCAGAGATCTGCAACCGTTTTCTCCAACGTGTCCAAAAAAGTGTCTGAGGCGGCGAAACGCTAGGGTTTTATTGACAAGACGCTTGTGTATGCGGCTCGTGCATTGGCAACGCAACTGCGACGGCTACCGCAACGTTCTATTACTCACTGTTTTTTGCATCTGTTCTTTGTATTTTCGACTCATGGCTGGAATGTCAACCCAACCGAAGCTGAGCCATTCAGCTAGGATGGCTGCCTTGAGGCACTCTTCTGACAAGGCAGACCAGACAAAGCGTTTTGAGTATAGGGGGAAAAGGAATAGGCAGCAAAAAGAAAGTTATACAAACAAAATGGAGGCAATGAACGAGGAGGAGAGGCTTGCAAACGCAATTAAAAGGAGGGGGATAATGAATAAGCATCGGGAAAACGAAAGTGAAGAGAGACATGCTGAAAGAAAGCAGGAGGCCAACATGGTGAAATCAATTCCTGTTCCTGACCGTCTTTGTTTTTTTCTGGATCAGGTCATTCAGTCCGAGACCAACCCTACTTGGAAGGCCTTAATACAATCAGTCAGGGATCTGGGATATGTTAAGATTGCGGTTTATCAATACATTGACAAAAGGACTGTTGATCCGCTTAAGGAGGTCGGGAAAGAACTCCAGGCCAAGGAGTCGGCTGGAGTGAATCTTTTTAGGAACGGGCCCGATGATTTGACAAATGACCGAACGGCATACAAAATAGCATTGGATGATGGGGGTTATGATTTTATTCGCAGACCCTTGCAAGGTGTTGTTGACCAGGTCCTGGCTGGGCGAGAAGTACATCGTCCACAATTGCTACGCATTATATAGCAAGCCTGGTTGTGATCCCCAGTGCCCACACTCTGATATGGCCCATAAGCTTGAGGACCATCCCACTTACTCTTTTTTGCTGTCGTGTGGCCCTAAGGCAAAGTACATCTCTTTTGATGGCAGTTTGCTAGCCACTGGACACACTGACCCCATCAACAACTTGAGGATACGTGAGGGTCAAGGTGTTAAGAAGTCCAATGTAACATAATTTTGGGAAAGGCGCAATGATCATGTTCCATGCTTGCCATGTGCATGCCGGTGCATCATACCCTAAAGAAGAATACCCGCAAGGCCACTGGCGCTTTTTTTTCCAAGCATCCCACTAATTGGGTGCGGGGGGCAATGACACTGCCGCCGTCTCATCCTATTATACCTATGAACCAAAGGCAGAGTAAGGGCAAACACGGTTGTGTTTTATTTTATGCATTTATAATGCTTGATTCATTATAATGCACATAATGCCATTGTCTGTATGTATTAAAAATATAATTACTTACAGCAGAGTGAAATCACTCAAACCAAAGCAAACGCCCAGCTATAAACCTATATACAGAGCCATGTCAAAGCTCTATACTACGAAGTACGATAAGACCAATGGAAACGCCTAACGGGAGGAACCTAATAGCCCTGCTGCACCGCAAAATCAGCCCGCGTACGGCGGAGCATGATGTCCGCCATGGCCCGAGTCAGCGCCACCGACAAGCGCTGACGCCAATATGACGTCCAGGTCCGCGCCGACCATGGGGCCCGCTGGCCCTCCAGGTCCAGCCGGTCCTCCCGGAGCCGGCAACACTCCTTGAAGAAGGCGGAGGTCAGGGGCCCCATGGCCCCAAACTCCTCCAGGACAAAGGGCACCACACGATGGTGCCCGACGTCGCCGTAGGCCAGGAGCTTGGCCCGCTCCGCCCGGTCCGCCGTGTAACCTGCCGTGAGGGAGGCCCCAGCCACGTGGCTAAGAGCCAAGGGCCGCGCCACCGAAACGTCAATAAGCAGATGCCGGCCACCCCCCTCAAAGTCCAGCACCACGATGTCAGGCCGGTGGTTGGGGGAATAGAAGGCAGCGCCATCCGCATCCTCGGACCGGATGTTCGCGTGGGGGAAAACCGACCGAATCATGGCGAGCACCACCGTCAGGAGGACAGTGTGCAAATACAAATACCAATTCTGATTCTGTTGGCCCCCCATGCAGGCAAGGTAGTGAGTCCCCGTGGGATCCAGCGGCTGCCCACAGCTACCACAAGGCCGCCCGGCCGGAACAAGAGGCTGCGGGGCAAATAGCTGGTGCCGGAGCGCCACCGAGTAGTGGCTGGGAGCCAAGGCGAATGGGGGGGCCATGGGAAGAGCACGAAGGTACGCCGAGCCCACACTCCGCAAGGAAAGCGAGAACAGCCACGCACGTCCCTGGGCGTTGAGGTCCGCGAAAAGAGCAATCCAATCAGCCGTGTGCAGAATACCCGCGTAGGTTTTCTGGTGTTTATCGATGACGCGAGCAGGGAATGCGGCGGGAGATTGAACGGAGGCGACCGAGGGAGTGCCGCGAGGGAGGTGGCGCTGTACCGCCTGAGCGGCACGGACGGGAGAACAGGCCTGCTGGATCTCAGCATAGGCCTCCTGGATGGCGGTGACGAAGGGCAAAGGGCTGCTGGGGTCCAGGAGGTCAGGCGCTGCCGTTGCCAAAAGGGGCAGGAGCCGGCAGCTTTCCGCCCACGACTGAGCGACGGAGCCCAAAAAGGCTGCTGGGGCCAGCCGGGCGGCACGAGTCAGACCGCAGCCACCCATCCGTGCAGGCAGGGAGGCAATGCGAATAGCATGTGGCGGGAGGTCGGGGCCCGGGACCAGCTGCGCCAAGGCCGACTGGATGCGTTCGTCGTGGCCCTCGGCGGCCAGCCGGACCTGAGACGGAAGAGCGCCCCGGAGCCAGTGAACGACGCGAGGGTGAGCGCAAAACCACAGAAGCAGACCCTTGGTCTGCGAATCATGAAGGCGCGCAATCAAGGGCAGTACCTCAGTGCGTGCCTCGAGGGCGGCCCGCAGAGCATCGATGACAAACGCGGGGTCGCCAACCGGAACGCCGAGGACATCCAACCCATGGAGGCGCTCGTCCCGGCCCAAGAGCTGGGGCGGAAAGCCGGAGCAATCACCTTGGGGCGAGTACACCGCGCACTTGGCAAGGGTCAACTGGAGGTTGATGTCGGCCACCGCGGTCTGCAGTGCCAGCAGAGCCGCGGTGGTGTCCGGCACAGGGCCCAGCAGGTAGATATCATCCAAGTAGGCCTGAATAGCGACCGCCGGGTGGGCAGCATGGACCGCTTGGAGGCAACCCTGGAGGGGGGCGGCAAAGTACAGGGGTCCCAGGGGGTCCCCTTGCTGGGTGCCCGACCGCGACAGCAGGCCGCCGCGAGTGCCGTCCTCCATGATGTGAACCAGTTGGCCGGGCTGGCCGTAGCACACGGCTGTCCAAGCGTACAAGTCCTCGAAGGACTCCATGACGGCCGCAAACATGCTGGCGCGGGACAGACTGTTGAACGCGTTGTGGCAGTCGACCTTGACGACAGCGTGGGTGGGGTGGGCCTCGAGGTAGGCCTGCACCGAATGGATGAGGATATCCGCCCCGCCTGGAGTCGTCACCCCCAGCTGGGCCGCCACCGAGGTCTCACCCGCTGCGAGGGGCGGGCAGAAAAAGGCACGGAGCTCGGGCGCCTTTTGGCGGCAGATCACTTTGCCCACGAGCTTGCGGAGCACCTCACCGCAGGCGATCGGGCGCACCTTGCCCTCGGGGGGGGCAAGACACCCTTGAGCAGAGCGAGGAGGCGAGCGCCCGCTAACCACTCGCGCGCAGCGGGAGGAACGCGACCAGCCGCCAGGTCAATGAGGGTGTCAAAGAGAATGTCCTCGCCCCCATGCCCCACCAGGACCTCCAAGTGCTCGTAGCGCCAGCCCGACGGCCCGGTAGAGGAAGCCCGCGGGACCTCACGCATCACCTCCAGGAAGCAGTCGCGGTCCAGCCGGAGGGGGGCCGGCAGGGGGTCCGGCACGGGCAGCTGGAATCCGGGCTCCGCAGGGTGAAGAGCCTCCAAGGCCGCCAGGGTAGCCGCATTGGCGGGGGCGAGCTTGGCCATTTCCAAGCGGGTCATGGCCCGGCTGAGCTGCCCCTCGCGGACGAGGCGGATGACGTCGGCGGCCACCCGCTCGAAGTTGACCTCCCCCGACAGCCGGGCCGTGCGCGGGGGCGGCACGCCAAACAGCCCCTCCCAGTCCCCCTGCAGAAAGCGTCGGCAACGGGCAATAACCGCACCCTGGAGGCCGCGCACACCACGCCCGAGAGGGGTGAGGAGCAGGCGGGGGGTCACCATGTGCAGTTTAAAGCCCAGCGGGTCGTCCGGAGCGGCGTGCATGCGCCGGAGAGAAACGATTGCACATTGCGCGAAAAGGCTACGCGCGCGGTGGGGGAGGTCGGTCAGGGTAGACGTCGGGTTGATGGCGCATGCATCCCAGGGACCGTGTCAAGCCAACGCCAACTGGCCGAGTAGTCGGGCGGCGGGGGCTGGGAGCCGGGGGAGCCGAGGCGGGAGGGGGGAGGGGGCCGGGACTGCTGGCCGGTTGAGGGGCCGTTGAGCAACACAGGCGCGCGCGTGCTGAGCGCGCCCGTGAATGGAGTACACCCGCTGGCAGTGAGCTTCCGGGCACCGGTAACAGCTCATGGCCTGCAGATCCGCCGCGCCGAGATCGGGGTGCACAGCGCGAAGGTGCTGGCAGAGGAGGTTACGGTTGTGGAACACACCCGCACACGGGGACCCCGTGGGAAGCAGCACGGCACACCGGTGAAGGCCGTCGGCGGGCGCTGAGTGGCGGGGAGCGGCGCCAGCAAAGGCAGGACGTGGGGCCTGCGGCGTCTCCCCAGCCGGGCCGGCAGGCGCGCGCACCACGACCCGACCAGCGCCCGGCAGGCCCGCCGGGGCCACGGAGGAGGCAGTGCCCACCGGGGAGACCCCCAGCGGAGGGGGATCGAGAACGCCGGCGCCCCTCCCAGGGGGACTCGCCAGCGCGCCCGCGACCACCCCAGGCCCCGGCAACGAGGCCGGGGGCGGAGGCCGAGGGGTCGGGGAGGCAGCTGGCCCCGGGGCCCGGTGGGGACCCGGCAGGGGACCCAGCGAGACCGGGGGCGGGCCGAGAGGAAGCGCAGTCCCAGGGGGCGGCACAACAGCCCGGCACAACGGGCAGCGCGGCACGGAGTGGAGCAAGCTGCGCGCGATGCACGCTTGATGGAATGTGTGGCCGCACGCGGGCAGGCGACACAAGCCATCCCCCGGCCGGAAGGGCTCAAGGCAGATGGCACAGGAGCCCGACTCGGGGTCGTCCCCCTCCAGAAGGGACCGGACATGAGGGGGGGGCGGGTCCCAGCCGGCCTCCCAGCAACCCGGGAGGCGGCAATCTGGGCGCGCGAGAGGATGCCGACCGGTTGGTCAGCCGCGGGGTGCCATTCGTGCGGGATGCCTGCCAACTCCAGGATGTCGTGGAGGAAGGCAGAAACAGGCGTCCCCGCGGTTAGGGGCTGGGCGCGCCCGGCCGAGTCCACCAAGATGGCCTGGCCGCCCTGAACCGCGATGGGGGCCCCGAACTCCACACGCAGCATGGCGGCCTGCGCCAGGCTGAGGGAGGTGATGAGAAAGCCCCCACTGGCAACCGGGCCGGGAGGCGGGGCCTGGGCGTCCAAGAAGAGGCGAAGCTGCCGCGGGGACATGAGGCCCAGGTCGGCGCCGCCCGCGAGGTAGGCCGCCCGCACCGAGACCTGTGCGTCTCGAGCCACCGCCGTGACGAACTCGACCACCGCCTGACCCACCCGCTCGTCCAGGGAAAGCAGCTCTTCCTGCCGGGCGGCCGGGAGATGCCACGGCAGCCGGCAGCCGGCGTGATATCCTTCCAAGACATACCCCCAAAGAGTCGAGGCCGTCACCGGGGGGGCGGCGGAAAGAAATGTCGCCCGCACCTGCGCAACTAGGGCCAGGAAGGCCGGGGGCCTAGGGAGCGAGGGGAAGGCGGCCTGGAGCCCGACCGCGTCCAGCAACAAAGGGCAGTACGCCCAAGAAAAGGTGGCGCGGCCCACCACGCCGACAATGTGCGAGGGCGGCCACGAGGTGAACGCGTGGGCCCGGGGGCCGCCGTCCCACGCGGCAAGGACGGGGGTGGCGGCTGGGTGGCCAACCGCGGCCGGGGGAAGGGAGGCCAGAGCGTCGGGGAGCGAGGGGCCGGGGGCGGGCGCCGGGGTCGCCAGGCCCGCCGGGGAGTCGGCCGGGCTCAGCCCAGGCGACAGCGCCGCGCCCCCGTCTGTATGTATGCGCATGGTACATGTATTTAACATCTGAGGTTATTGCACTACAAATTACAAAGTCTCTTGTACGCTTTCCTTACCCAGGCGTAGTATTTTGGGGACGGAGCCGGTGGAGCATGCATGCCATTGTTTATGAAAGCAAAGAGTACCCTAATATGTGAGACAACTATGACTAGACGTTGTTGATAGATCAAGGAGACAACCAGCGCAAGCCCGAAATCCGAAGAATCCGGACCATGGTAGATCGAGCCTGCCTCCTTTAGAGTCTAATTCATTAATTTATTAACCCATCATGGACAAACTAAGACATCTATATGGGAGCAAAGATGGGACATTTCGGTTACGCCAATACAAATGATTCGCGGTCAAACATATATCTCGATAGAGGCAAGCATATGTGTCTTTTTGAACTGCAAGGCACGTCATATTAAAATCAATCATTAAGTCATAAATACCATGATTATACCCGAAAAGGAGCCAATTGTACCGCGATCCATACAAGTAAAATCATTGTGCAATTTTTTCCCCCTTTTTTATGTGTACTTGTGACCTTTTTATAATTAATCTCGGCCCCCGCCCCCCGCTAATTTGCTAATTTGCTAAAAAGGAGCCCATTTTACCACTCCATACAAGCATAATCATTGTGCAATCGGTGTTCTCTGAACGTAGTTTCTTTATAACAGATGAGAATGAACGCCGCTATGTGAATGGTACTACATACGGGACGGTGGGCCTTGGGCTGGACCGGTTCCATGAGTTAGAATTAGTTGGCCAGTTTTGTATGGCCATTTCTAGTTCGTTAAGTTAAGTAGCAATTAAGTTACTGTTGCTGACGGCTCATGAGGCGAGCCCGGGCTACGCCGCCCTAAAGTGCCATTTGCACGATGTTCTAGGTCTCTTTTTCTTGTAATCGGATGTATGGGGTATGGGTATGGCGGATTACAAGAAATTTAATGCTGCCCTAATCGCGACAGCCTTTTTGGCTGGCGGTGGCCGATTAGAGATGGCGCGTGATTGACATAGCTTGAACAGTCACGTGACTGTGAAAAAGAAATTAAAATTACCCTCGTCGGTTTTCTCCCCGCAGCTGGGTTCTTGGCCGACGAGAGACTATAAAATACTTCGCGTTTGCCTGCGCGTGGCACCTGTACGGAACTCTGAAAACCATGAGTAAGATTTCCGTGCCACGCTGCAGTGCCTACCGCTTTGCTGCGGAATGTCGCAGCAGGGTTGCAGTTCCTGACTGCTGACTGCCGAAGGAAGGGTGGTCGGGTTACTTTTAGTGGGCATTGTGATGGACGACAAGTCTGTCGGCCCTCGCGTAAGTAGAAAAATATTTACCAGCATCCGCTCTTATGGGTGCGTGAGGTCTCGGGAATGTGGTGGGGACGAATTCCGGAATTATGCAATATTTCGATTCAGACCGAGACTTAAGGGGCCAGTTTAACAGACGGACCTGGGCCGGGCAGGACCAAATATTTTGGCCGGCCCAGTTGCGCTTGCGCTTTATCGGCCGCTGGGGTGTGTGATGAGAGCCTGCTCATCAACTAAAACCTGAAATATGGAAAGTTACTCCCCCAGGTGACAACGTTGACAGTAATCGAGATATGGTGGCATCGGGTGACGTCCTACAAGTTGTCGTCACGTTAGGGCGGCACTGGCCTTTGAGGGAGGTCCGTGATCGTTAAACGAGGCGTCTTCTTCCTTGTCTTTGCGTGCACATTCAACACCCTCTTTTACTGGCCGAGGGTGGAAGGCTGGGGGGGCCCTGCGAAGGGTTATCGTGCATGAGGCTCGCTACAGCCGCCGGCGATTGTAATGGTCGTGACCGTTGCGGCAGGGCAGCCTCGAGAGCCACTGAGCGAAAGTGGTTGGCGGAGCTTTGGAGATAAAGCACCAGGAAAGGGGGTTTGGGTAACGAGAACTACAATCAATCATGAAATGGGTGCAGCGTGGCAGGCTCACTCATGGGTTTTGTAATTGCCCACTTATTGTTTTAATCAAATGTTGGTGGATTGGTAATAGTGAGAATAGAATCGGTGTTCTCTGAACGTAGTTTCTTTATAACAGATGAGAATGAACGCCGCTATGTGAGTGGTACTACGGGACGGTGGGCCTTGGGCTGGACCGGTTCCATGAGTTAGAATTAGTTGGCCAGTTTTGTATGGCCATTTCTAGTTCGTTAAGTTAAGTAGCAATTAAGTTACTGTTGCTGACGGCTCATGAGGCGAGCCCGGGCTACGCCGCCCTAAAGTGCCATTTGCACGATGTTCTAGGTCTCTTTTTCTTGTCCCGCCCTCCCTCCCTCTTCTTGTGTTTGTTTCTAGGGTAACGAGAACTACAATCAATCATGAAATGGGTGCAGCGTGGCAGGCTCACTCATGGGTTCTGTAATTGCCCACTTATTGTTTCAATCAAATGTCGGTGGATTGGTAATAGTGGGAATAGAATTTTTTTTCCCTTTTTTGTGTACTTGTGACCTTGTAGTGTACTTGTGACCTTGTGTTGTTTTAGTTTGTTTGTGTATGTGTGTTTGTGTAGCCTTTTTACCTACATGAGTGTTTTTTTTTCATGAACTTTTTGTGTTACCCATTCTCTTATATTCCAAGTGCAAGTATACGGAAAGTACTGAAGTCGCGGTAGCGTCGCGGATACGTTTCTACTTTCTAGATCGATGGCGCAGTCGACGGTTACAATGCAGAGAAGCGGTGTTAACCCCACGGTTGCAAATGGTAACGACCTCAGTCGCACATCTCCGTAGCGCCATGGGAAGGGCAAACATCTCTAGAATCTCCGTTTGGCCGGGAACTAGCGTACGATTTTCACAGATTTTCACTCAAGTTGGTCGCCCGGACTGGAATATTTGCTCGCGCTCAGTGGGCCCTAAATGTGCACAGGTTCCGTAGACGGTTGTAGTAGAGTAGGTGACGGGTCCGGCCAGAGACCGGCCACAAACGCCGGAGAGGCACAATATTGGTTACTACCGGGGGCCCGGGGGCGAAGCCCCCGTTCTTGTTAATTAGTGGACTAAATATGCAACATTTATAAATCAAATACGCAAAATACGGCCAAATATCATTTATATTTGTCCGACCTGTGCAATGCACTATACCAATCTACCATTCAAATCACCGATATCGCTGGTCGAGCCTGGAGGTAAACCTCTTATTTTCCGGGTAAATGGGTATTTTTTATTAACCAATAGGAATATCGTTAGGTTAAGAGGTACCACGTATCGACCAGCTGGTTACCCACCGAGGTTAGTGTAAACCTCATATTTTTCGGGGAAATGGGCATATTTTTTATTAGCCAATTATGGACCAAAGAGGTGAGAGGGGAAATGAGTATCAGCGAATCCTAAATGAGATGGTCACACACGGGTAAACCTCTTATTTAATTTCGCCATCTAGAAACGTCTCCGCGACAGTACCGCGACTTCAGTACTTTCCGTCACCCTTGACATGTTGTCGTACAATACTACGAATTAACGCCAATCGAAACTCGCCTCCAAAAATATATCTGGATAGAGGCATTAAAAATTATATTAAATTATAACATGTCTCCGTTGGGAGATCATGTAGCACATAGTCCAGGTTGGATGGGTGGTGTGGAGGAAGCCGCGTAATCGAACTAACCTAACTCTAAGCTATATCTAGTCTAGAAAAGCCAGTTAAAGCCCGACCGGCTCAGCTATGGCGGTCGGTCACGTTGAGCTTGGGATAAGGTGAACACAGAGAACTGCTGTCGGAGCTGGCCCACCACTGGTTTATGTCTTAGCCAGCAAACCCTATCCGGTTAGCCGTAACCGTGGGACAAACTAGCTGTCCGTACCGACCCGGATAAGGCCCCGGACTGGGGCCTAGGTGGCGCCGGCCCTAGGCGCCGCCCTTAGACCGGTCGACCGCATCGGACCGCCGGATTATAGCCGGCGGCTTAGCGGACGCTAGCGGAAGGCGTGCGGACGGACATGGGGAACTTAGAGCCAGATCCTAGGGCTCTAGAGTTACTCAACTCCGACATACTCTTTTGTTCTTTGATTAATTATCAAAATAATTACATCAAATGCAGACCATACAAAACCCTCTAAGGTAGGGAACTCAAGGGGGCCTCAAGGCCGTCAAAATCACCACGGTATCGACCCGCGCCCTTGTGATCACACATGAATAGTGATGTAATAAGTAGCGAGAAAAAAACAACTATGCCACCAGACAAAAGGTGACCCATTTATTAGGACCAGTGACCCGCCGACGGGCCCAAGGCACCGTCCAACGTGGCTAGGGTATGGTCAGGACAAGCAAAAAACTACCACCATGATATTCGTGAATGCTAGCAACACAGGGTGAGTTATGGCTGTATTCATAAAGCGCCCGAGCCGTAACCCTGTGTGGCTCACGGGTGTTGCATCGTCACTGCGTACTGCGGGGCAGCCTCCCGCGCCTCCTTGGTGAGTGCATCCGCGGGATTGAGTTCATCCGCGATGTGCTGGAGACGCGTGACGCAGGAGGCCGCCTCAGCGAGTACGAGGTAATCAACGTCCTGTGACCGCGCATAGGGATTGTCAAGGAAGGCCAAACAACTTTGTGAGTCAGTGTGCACCGTGCTAGTCCAGTGAAGAGTGAACCCACACGAGCCAAATACCCAACCCAGCAAGTACCGCAGCCACATGCCATGTGAGATAGCTGAAACAATGCCCCGGCATTCAGCCGTGTTGGGGCTAGTGGCAATGCGGCTGTGCAAGCGCGAGTACCAATCTAACAACATGCCAGGCTGTCCCTCATTGCTAATAAAGAACAGTGCCCCCATGCGGGCCCGCACTTGGCTGACTGTGCGCGTCTCTAGATTAGCATCCGTCACTATCTCGAGGTGCACCGGCTGTGAGCAATCGAGCC
The DNA here is from genome assembly GCA_009746045.1 of Mesostigma viride. Classification (NCBI taxonomy): domain Eukaryota; kingdom Viridiplantae; phylum Streptophyta; class Mesostigmatophyceae; order Mesostigmatales; family Mesostigmataceae; genus Mesostigma; species Mesostigma viride. The sequence continues at coordinate 3,286,201 of RPFO01000165.1, read as the reverse complement.
CACGAAGCACAATGCCGGGCGTCATGGCCAGCTGCCGCCGAACATGAATGGACCCTAGTCCTTCCAGCACATCATCGGGCAGGCGAGCGAGCACCGCCAAATCAGGTGCCACCGTGTCCGCCAACCACCCGAGCTTGCCCTTAACCGAGGGCCCATGGGTTGCCAACAGCGGGGACGGGAGGTCGGCCAGCAGGTCAACCACATAGTTGCGGCTATCCTGCATGTGCATGACCCATTCGCCAGAACGCGAATCCCGCTGCAACGTAGACTGCACGCCGCAAAACACCACGGGTTTACCCTCCTCATGATCCACCGCCCTGCCCAGGGGAAACTTAGCCGCCACTGCAGCAAGAAACTGGGTAGCAAAGGTGCGAGGTGCCACCAGCTTGAAGTCATCGCCATGCCACACGAAGAGGGCTGGCTCGCCAGGGACGCCGGTGGGGACCACAAAGAAGTTAGGATCCGCGCGATGGTACGTGGCCCCTAAGCTCTGCAAGACCTCCTCCGCGGAAATGCGGAAGATGATGGGAGAGCTCTGCAGCCCCTCCACCCCTGTCAACAGCTCGATATACTCGCTGCCAATGGTGCCATCCTGCCAGACCACCGGGACCTTCACCACGTAGCGGGTGCCTTGCCATGTTTGCTGCGCGACCCCAGCGTCGCTGTGGAGGAATGCCCGCTGAAAGTCACCGCACCACATCCCGTAGTCCTTGCCCGCGTTCCGCTTGCCCAAGTAGATGACCGTCAGTAGCCGATGCGAAACATGGTTGAGCCCAGGGGTATAAAGATCCTTGGCGTCCAGCGGGGAGGACCCCTTCGTCTCCGTGACCACGGGCCTTACCCGGAACACCACCGAAGAGTTGGTCTCGTCCGGCTTGTAGGTGAGCACGAACTTCAACCGCAACCGCGTGGCCCCGGCTGGCACACTCTCCAATCCTCGGTAGACCTCGCGCTCTCGCCACTGCTCCTTGGCTCGAATGAACGCGTCGCGCCACAAAGCAAACTTGAGAGGATCTTGACAGTCCAGGACAAGTTGCTCCCACGTCACAGGGCTATCCGCCGCCAGTGAGTGTGAGTGGAGGCCGAAGCTGCGCGGGTGCCAATCCTGAGGCTGAATGATGGACTGGACGAGCGGCGGTGTGGAAAACGCCGCCATCGGTAAGCGCCGCACGACGCCGGGCTGCCCGACCACCACCCCCAATGGAGCGTGGTACTCGCGAAGCGGGATGCTGCCCACCCCCGCGACTGACAGCAAGTCAGCGGACACTGAGAACCCCGGGTATGATACGAAAGGTTCGCCCAGCAAGGCCACATCCTCGTAGCCATCCACGACGTGAAACGGCGTGTCAATGCCCAACACCGGCAGCACCACCATCCCGGTAACTTGATATGCCGAAGTGCCTGCAAAGTCGGTCACCGATTTGTACGGCGACTCTAGCACTGGATACAGGGTGGCTGCCCGACGAGAGATAATAGACACGGATGCTTGCGTGTCCACAGCCACCAGCTGCCACGGTCTACACGTAGGAAACAAGGCTGACTTAACCGGCCTGACCCCCTGTGAGAGAGTTTTGACCTGAGCCACCCCTGATGCAGCTTTCGCTTTAAGCGCCTGAGCACGCCACAAGGCCGTGACCGTTGAAGCCAGGTCCCTAGGTGGGCGAGGCGCATGGGCAGGACCCTGACCCTCCGGCGAGGCCACGCTAGGCGGGCCTCCCACATTATCCGTGGCTAGCACAGGAGGTGAGTCACTACGTGCACTAGGTCCCGTCAAACCCACCCCATCCTCATCCCACCCATCCACGGGGTCATATTGGGGCCCAGGGGAGGGGGGGGTGTAGCTGTGTCTGCCCCTGGGAGCGACCCGTGGGGTACCACCTCAGATGCTACGACAGGCGCATTATCCTTCACTACCCACCCCAGTGCCCTGTTGGCTGCCAGCTCACTCTCCATGCTATCCCCTTGCTTATAGCCTGCCACCGATGCCCATGGTACCCTATACACCCGATCATTCCACTCTATGTCTATGACCCGCAGCGGCCAGTCTAACTTTGTGATGGCCCCAGGCCCCTGCATGGTGCCCCGTTTGCCGCTGGGCGAGCTCTCCTTGTGGAACATGACCAACTGCCCGACCTCAAAAGCGCTAGACAAATCAGGCAGCGTGGCATCCTTGAGCCGCAGCTTGGCGGCGGTATCCTGTAGATGCTGTTGGTATGCCTCTACTACCTCGGGTGAGTAGGTGCCCGCTGACAGCCCCCGAGGCGTGACTAGCCCAAAGCCCTTGACATCAAGCACGTGCCTATGGTTGCACACATGCATGAGCTCCTTGCACCACGCCGTCTTGACCGCGTAGGATTTGCCATGTGGGTTATCCTGTCGCTTGGCTGCCACAGTCTTGACATAGCTTACAGTGCGATCTATCATGCCCATATTGCCGTGATCCTCACGCCCCACGATGACCACGGCCTCCATCCCCGGCAAACCTTGCACACAGCGGAACTGCTGGTCTAGCATGAGCTCCACTACGGGATGAAAGAAAGCCAGGCTGATCTTGATAGCCCTGTGCAGGTCAGCCTCAAACATGTGAGGCAGCGGCTCAATGTAGGTGGCCTTGCTGAACCTATCCTTGACTATGAAATAGGTGTCCCCCCCTTCCATGTGCATGACATCCCCCACAAGGTACCCTCGCTCCAAGGGTGGAGTCTTGGCATGCCGCCTACGCGACTTCTTCCTGATCTTGATGCAGGCAGGACACTGAGCACGCACATTCTTCAGCTCGTTGTATAAAGGTGCCCCCAACATGTGTGCCCCCTCTACCTCGGCTTGGGCCTCATGCCCGTATGCACGGTGCATCTGGTATGCTAACAGTTTCAGGGTGACAGCCTGAGGTGCAGTGGCATTGTCAGGATTCTCAACAGGTGGGGTGACTACTGGGGTAGTGACATTGGCTAACTGGGCAGCTTCAGAGGCTGCACGAAAGGCCGCCCGTGTGAGCACCTTGCCAATGTGAAGATCCACACTAGGGTGGTGTGTACCGAGAACATCTGCCCGCCCAGCATTCTCTTGCACTGTCACAACATTCCTCATAGGCCCAACCGCCCCAGTATCTAGCTGGGGTGCTGCAGTAGTGCTTGGTCGCTCGGCGTTGTACACACCCGACCTAGAAGACACCACATTGCTTAGGTCACGCATTGTAGACCCGTGCTCAGGAAGCACGTGATCCTGGCGCGACAGAGCCAGAGCAGCATCAACGGATTGCGTGAGCACATCACGGAATGAGACAGAGGATGCAGTCACGTTGCTTTTAGGAACGACGTCAGGCTCTACGACGGCCCGGTTCAGCGTGACGCATTGAGCAAAAGAAGGGGTATCGAGCGTGCTCTCACCTGACTTTCGTGCTGCCCGTCGCTCTGCCCACTCCTCGCGTGTGCCGTGGACGACGATGCGCTTGGCCTTGCACGCCTCCACGCTGTGACCACGCAGAACGTCGTGGCACTTGCGGCAAAGGTTGTCCTCGAGCTCCAGGTCCGGGCGAACTCGGCAGTCATCCCGGACATGGCGACGTCCGAAGCAGCGCTCACAGCGTTGCTTGCGGTCAGTAGACGCCCCCTGCTGCCGCTTGGCCGGGGGATGATCACCCTGCTTGGCGTCGCCACCATGCCCGCGCTTGCGCCCTCGCTGGCCCCCGTTGTTGCCGTGGCCGACGACCTTTTTCAGGATGGCCGTAAGCTCCGACCGCGTAATTGGAGCCTCTGCGCCTGAAGAAGAAGACGCGCCGGCATCCACCTTGCGCAGGGATGGCAGAGCAGCCGAGGCAGCCGGCTTGGACTGCGCACTCTTGAAGCATGAGATCAAATACAGCATGCCCTCGTCGAAACTGACGGCACTCTTCTTTTTGAGTTCCGTCGCTATGGTCAGATGCACATCCGACGACAGGTCGCATTTCTTGAGAAATCGATTGCACAGGAAAATGGGCTTGAGAGTATCTAGCAGCTTGTGCTTGTGCACGAAGACCTGGAAATCACGTGCAGCCCCGGGCAAATTTGCCTTATTAACTGCATAGCCCTCGAAGTCATTGAAGGCTTGCTCGTCGGCCTCTTCCTTAGACCGCGACAAGTGGGCATCTAGACCGTTGTAAAAAACTTCCCAGGTTTGTTTGTTGTCGTCCGCAATGCGAACTAGATTGGCAATGTTTGGGTGCTTTGTTGTACTGCAGAATACTGCACGGAACTTGCCAATCAGCTCCGAATCTTTGTCTGCGCGTCCATCGCGCAGACGCTTGAGAGCAGCTAGAAAATCTGCTGCGTCGTCCGCCGTATAGTCGGCAGGTAGATCGCGGGCACCTCCGTTTGCTTGAGAGGGCCGCGATTCAGTGCATCGTCAGCAGCAAGCATCAGATGCTTGAACTGCTTGGCCAGTTCAGGTTGCGCCACGAGGGTTTGCATCAACCTCGTGGCCTCGTCCGCACTAAAGCGTGGCAGGACGGTCCCTGCGGCCTCGCCACTTGGCGTATCTGTGTGTTCGCCCGTGCGGCTCCGTGTACCGGAAGCCATCGGGATTTTTATGAATACAAGTTAAAGCCCGACCGGCTCAGCTATGGCGGTCGGTCACGTTGAGCTTGGGATAAGGTGAACACAGAGAACTGCTGTCGGAGCTGGCCCACCACTGGTTTATGTCTTAGCCAGCAAACCCTATCCGGTTAGCCGTAACCGTGGGACAAACTAGCTGTCCGTACCGACCCGGATAAGGCCCCGGACTGGGGCCTAGGTGGCGCCGGCCCTAGGCGCCGCCCTTAGACCGGTCGACCGCATCGGACCGCCGGATTATAGCCGGCGGCTTAGCGGACGCTAGCGGAAGGCGTGCGGACGGACATGGGGAACTTAGAGCCAGATCCTAGGGCTCTAGAGTTACTCAACTAAGCCTGTCTACGCTACTCATCAAAACGGCTCCTCCTCTTGGGGGGAGGCGGCTTGCCCACAGGGGCTGGCGTGTGAGCCTTGACAATCTTCTGCCACCGCTTCTTGTCCTGCATGGCAGTCCAGAGAAGGGAGATAGAGGCATGCCTCTTATTTAATTTCAAGGTACCTCTTATTGAATCTCAGCCCCCGCAGACTTGTCTTCTCCCGGTAAGGGCTAAAGACTTTGTTTTTTTGCAAAAAACCTAAGGCTTAAGTCCAAAGTACTTTTTCCTCCTGTTCACTTTCCTCCGACTGGTCTTTTCCTCCTGTTCACCTTTGCCCGGACTTACAGACTTTTTTTTGCAAACTTATAGCCCGAGGCGGGGCCCGAGATTAATTAAGAGGTACCTTGAAATTAAATACGAGACATGCCTCTATCCAAATATATTTTTGGACGCGAGTTTTGATTGGCGTTAACTTGTAGTAGTGGACGACAACATGTCAAGCCGTTTAATTCATCTCGACTTTTACATTTTCACAAAGTTGTCAAAAAAGGATCAGTTATATCTTTCATGCATCCTATCTCGAAGCCTGCAGCTTGAAGAAGCTTACCAGCTTACATATTGCCGTCGGGTCGTGCTCCCCAGCTGATCTGCAAGTCCCCCGCTCCCATGTCACTAGTCTGCGAGGCCTTCTCTCACGTATCATTCGGCACCGTGTCAATGGGAATGCAGATGCACTGCGTCCGCGCCGTTTACTGATCTCGCCTTTCATTCATGCTGCGATGGATGAGCTGTGTTTGCCACACATTCTGCATTTGCCGCAAGTGCAGGCTGCGATGCCGCTCGTGGTGCGCAACACTTTCAGCACTCCCATTGCCGCCTGGCATTACTCTCCCACCTTGGGACAAATGGTTTTCAGCAACGGGAAGGTCAGCCGCGATACAACGCCCACCGAGCTGGCCACCATCTTGGCAGGGCCCTGCCCCTGCCAACAACAACGGTATTTCAAGTACCTTGATCCCACCTCACAGCACGTCATGACCGCTGACCTCAGCATCCTGCCGAGCCACACGCTTGTAGACCTTTTTGTCAAAGGCACCAAGTTTCGGCCGTGGGTCCAGCGCACGTAGTTATGGGAAACACAGAGCTGGAAATGCTCAGGCAGTGCCAAATGGCGTGTGTGTGAACGACGAGACACCTTGGCATTAGACTAGGATAGAATGGCACATATACCGCTGGTCAGCCGTCACTTGCGGCTGACCAGACTTTGCGTAAGTTAAGCCTGACTTACTGATCCTGGACGGACTAGCCTATCAGTTACAACCTGATCTAGTCAGTCCTAACATGACAACTACAGTCCCGGTACTGAGGTACCGGCTCATCACATACTGAGTATAGCCACGTGTCCATGCCACGACTGCTCTAGTCCAGCACCGTCCCAGTACCCAATTGGGCGCCGGCGGTGCTGGCACGTGTCCACTTAGGCTACAGGCGGGAGACTTAGACTAACTCCCACTTTAAGTTTTCTTTGGGTTTCAACAGAAACACACATAGCCATCAAATGGACGCAGCCATTCCCAATGCCTTAGAAAAACTGTCAGACAACCTATACTAGGACCCCAAGGTCACCTCACACATGTACAAGAGATGCATTGTTAACACGTCGTTTGTATCCAGTCCTATGGAGAGGACTGAGTTGAACTCAGTCCTCTCCAGAGGATCGAGTTTTTGGGTTTCGTAGAAAATTCGCCCCGGTCAGAATGTTTGACAAAAAAATTCTCTCAAAATTTATTCAAATACTACGTGAAAAGATCTTTCTTGGACATATTTTTGGGATTTTTTTGGATTTGGTATGAGCGGTCAAATGTACGGTCAAAGTACAGGTGGTAAGGGTACTTTTTCCCGTGAAACGTGCGTTCCGGAAATGCACGACCTAGCCATGGCGGCTCGCGCCCATGCATGCAGTTTACGTTTGCGGAAGAGTTAGCTGTCCAAACTCAGGAAATAGATTTTATATGTCATATAGATGATACAACTCAACTTTGGCTCGCGGGGATGCGATTTAGCAGGTGTCGGCGCTGTTCTTGCTAGAAAAAACTGCGATCAGACAGGTCGACGGAATTGACGACTGTGATTGCGTTCCGGCGCAAGTTCGAGGGTTTATAGGTTTCTTTCTACCTTTTATCGTGCATAGTATTAGAATAAATTGAGTGGCAAGCATAGATTTGATGATTTCGACCTCTCTGTCACGTCATGGTTTGTGTACCGCAAAGTGCCAGTTTTGCGGGCAAAGCCTGGGCCAAGGTAACGCCATCCGTGCCTGGTAAAGCTGGAATATCGTCGCCTCATCGCTTCTTAATGTTTGTACATGAGTTTAAGCTTGCAAGGAGTTGTCAGGTTCAAGTCTTGATGCTCTTTCTTGACCGTTGCCTGCCCCTCTCTAAAACCCCATTTTCAGATGATGTTACCAGGCGTTTGCCTTACCCCAGTGTAGTTGTGCAGGTTTTTAGGAGCTGTACAGGTTTGAACACCTTCATAGATGTTAGTTATTCCTATGCTTCGTTTATACTGCATGGTTATGTGGCCATCGGTTGCATCAAGGGTGCTTTCAAGCTTCTGCGGGTGAGTGAAAAGTCTTGGTGATAAACCACTGCCATCAGGTGCCAGCAACTATGTTGGCCACACCATGGCAATGCAAAACAGTTTTAGCCATATCTATTCTTGTTAGAAACACATGAAATATGCTTAATCTACCCATTATATTGGTGGTTGACACTTATAATATAACCCTTTGTTGGTAGGTATCCAAACCCATTCCCTACGTGCAGGCATAGGCTCTCACACATGATAAGGTATAGAATAACTGCAATATGATGATGCAAGTGTGTTGTCCTGTTATGCTTGAAGGGAAATGAGTTGATTGGGATGGTTGGTGGCCACGGTGGTGTGTAGTATGACCGCACTTACATGCTAGCATTTTGCTAGCAAAGGCTCAGTCCTCTCCAGAGGACTGGCAGTTTTTTGCGTGTTTCAGGCAGTGGCAGTGGCCAAATTGAGCCCAGTTTTTTGCCACGTTTCAAGAACTTTATTTTGCACATGTTTAAGATTTTTGTGCATGCATACGGAATCGATTTATTTTTTAAATACACACCTATACATCAAAAAGTGCCAAATCGCGAGTAAGGGTCAACACCCGAGTAAAATTCTACACATGTGATCCGGTCCATGTATGATTTTTTACACATTTTCCAGACACAGAGCAAGATATTAACTGCTATTAGGCACCTCAAACATATGGGGTACCCCCCTGCCCTTTCTGCTACATGATCTCAAAGTTGGTCAACTCAGTCCTCTCCAGAGGACTGAGTCGGTACAAACGACGTGTTAAAAAGGCCCCATGTCTCAAGCATGGTTTCTTAACTGAGTGAGATGGGTGCTCAAGGCCCCAGCATGTCATGGTCATCCAAACAGGTGTCTCACAAAATTTTATTGAATAAATAACACATTCATCATGTCCCAACTTTCTAGACCAGTGCTTCTCACTGTCAGAAAACTACCCAGCTGCCACTGCAGCCTTTCAGCTGCAGTATTAGGCAGGGGGTCATGGGCTAACATGTACAATGTGCCAGTCACTTCAGACTGTAACCAGGGTTCATCAACCCATACAAGACCTGGTACTGTGGTCCTGCTGCTTGTGGCACCTTGGTCAGTGCATCTGCAGCATTGTCTTTGTCCCTGACGTGGGCTTTAGACTCCAGGTACTTGCATTCCTGTTTTAGCACAATCCAATCCAGGTCCGAGTGAACAGCCAAAGGATTGGCAAGGAAAGAGATGATAGATTGAGAGTCAGTCAGCAAATGTGCTTTCACTCCTGCAGAGCTACCAGCCTGGTGTTGAAGCCAGACCAGCAAGTGATTGAGATACCTTGCATGCAAGACAGAAGATACCACAGCCCTGCATTCAGCTACATTGCTACTCACAGCTTTCCTCTTGTGCAATCTACTGAACCAGGAGACTAGTGACTTCTTCCCACCTTGGTTATGCAGGAAAAACAATCCAGCCTCTCTGGCTTGATGAACCTTGGTAACTACCCTGGACTCCATTGAACTATCCATCATGCACGTGATGTGAATGGGAGTAAACAGATCCAGTGAGTGAAGCATCAAAGGTGGACCATCATGCAATAACTGCTTGATTGCCCGTGCTCCTACCTCCTGTAGTACCTCATCATCCACCCTGCTCACAAAAGCCAGGTGGGGTGCACATGTAGCACATAGCCAACCAAGCTTGCCTCTAATGGTAGGGCACATGTCAGGGGTGATGTGAACAGGCAGGACATCCAGACAAGACTTAATGTATTCAGCAGAGGCCTGCATGGAGCAAATCCAGCTGCCCTGCTGCTGCAGCAACTCAAGCATCATGCCACAGAACTTGACTGGCTCCTTGCCCAGCTCTAGCTGCTTGCCAATCTCAAAACTGGCAGACACCTGAGCTATGAAAGCATCCACTGCAGCTCTAGGACCTGAGATTAACTGATCATCCCCATGCCAGACAAACATCATCATTCCATCAGGGTGTGGGATGACAAACAAGCAAGGGTCAATGTCATCATAGGTGGCCCCTAGCTTCATGAATACCTCCTGTGCAGACAGCCTAAAAATTTTTGGAGCTGACTGCAACCCTTTGTTAAAAAACGGAGGAGGAGGAAAGATCTTTGAGCCGTTTCGACCTCAATATATATTGTATTAATGATTAAATTGCGTAGTGACAAAAGACATGGCCAACAAGGCCTTCCCAACAAGGGAATCGACCCAACAAGGGTGACGACTCCGACCAACAAGGTCTTTCCAACAAGGAATTCCCAACAAGGGTGTGAGTTGGACCAACAAGGTGTCTTTCATTAGAAAATAGATTACGTTTTTATATCTTGTGTCGACCAAGGCATTGATGCTGAAAAAATGCCGATAAGATGAACTAGATGCCGATAAGGTGTCTCGAATGTTCTAGAGCATCATCGAGAAGATAAGGTTCAGGAATATTCGATAAAGGTGCCGACTCCCTTATGAGTGTCTACATGTTCGAGCTGTACTGTCGTTCGGCACACTTTTTATATGATAACTGTCGACTAAACAAATTCGTCACAAATTCTACATAGCATCGTCAAAACATTGCAAATATTTAGAAACAATTCCGGTGAAGAGTTAGCTGATCTAATTGCAAAGGGTAACACTCGGTTCCCTGGCTACCAACGATCAGGTTCTTGACCAAAAGTACGTCAAATGTCATCCTAATTGCTAAAGTGACAAATAAATGCCACCCGCTACCAACGGATGAAAAAGTATTGTAGTCCAGAAGTAAAAAGTTGTCACACGTGGCAAACAGTGCCAGATTTTCTGACAGGCCCCTCACTAGTGCAGCCACGTTTCCAAAGTCAGGGTGGCCTGGGTTGGCCCAGGACCAACGCACCCGTTACATCAAAACACAAACCCCGGTGGGAGTTCCGTCGCCTCCTGGTTGAGAGTGAGATTGGCCAAGTCCTCAGAGAGGTTGGCAGTACCCTTCTGACCCCGGCGCAGCTCAGGATGAAGATCCCAACACTTGTCCTTGGTGTGGCCCAGCCTCTTGCAGTGTGGGCAGGGGGGCCCCTTCACCACCTTGGTGGCAAAGACCGTTTCGTCCAGAGGTCCTGAGCAATGGGGACATGACGTTGGCATGGGAGTGCTTTCCGTGTTGTAGGCAGCAGTGGTGGCCCCTGAGGACCGATCTCCAGGATGAGCACGGTGGATGCGCAGATGGTCTTCTGCTCGGAGGACAGCCGCCTTGTAATCTGCCCAAGGAAGGTCGGCGGGCAGGTTGTAAGCAGACAGTACCGGACCGTATTGCGCAGGCAGACGACGTCGGTGGGTGGTCACGAGGATCGACTCATGCAGACGGTTAGCGGACAGCAGGTTGTATTCCTTGAACTTGCGTTCCGTGGTGTTGATGTTAGCCACGACTTGGTCGCCGGGAATCGACGCAGTAGACAGGAGTTCATCCAAAGTGGTGGCTTGGTAGGCCGCTGTTGTTTCCGTGTGTCCATAGACGTCGCACAAGATTTTCCAGGCCTCGTGGAAATACTTGTGGGGAGCTTGAGCGGCGTGGAGCAAGGCTGTGCCATCCAAAGCCGCGACCAGACTTGCATAGCCGAGCTTTTGCTGCTTTTCGACCAGAGGTGCCTCCCCTCTCAGGGCTGCATCATAGCCGATGGCGTCGTAAAGGCCCTCAACTTTGATTTTAAAAAAGGGGAACTGTTTTGGATCTGAGCCATTGAATGATAGACCTCGCAGCGCAGACAATACAGTGTTCTCCTTAATTTCTCGCGCTGCAGCTGGCGCAGCCATGATGATTCGGGTGTCGCTGGAGCTTGGAAAGTTCCAAAAAATGGTGTGCAAGGTCCCTCAAAGATATTGCTCGTGTGTTTACCAGATTTTGCAGACGACTGATAGAGAAAAAAGGATGGTTGAACCACCGACAATGGAAAAATTCCGCGCGTAGGCCTTGCAAAAGCCACTTGATGTAGGTGTGCTCCTCGAAAAGATCTGGAAAGATTCTGGAAATGTCTGTGAAAACGACTTTAGCTCTCTCCCAATATTCGTCGAAAGATTCGCCCTGCAGCTGGGAAAGCTGTACTGCCGAGAATAGACGCCGAGATTCACGCGGAAACCACGGATTCATAAAAAATCTTGGTGCAGGCAGGGCTCTGGATGGGGACGTCTTGAAACGCAGGCTCACGACTGTCGACCAGCGGCGTCCGGGCTTCGTCAGGCAAATACAAGTTATGAAATCTTGCCGTTTACCAAATATTTAACCAGAAAAAGCTTTCTGGCCAGGTGCGCAGGCCAGGTGCGCAGGCCAGGTGCGCAGGCCAGGTGCGCAGGCCAGGTGCGCAGGCTAGGTGCGCAGGCCAGGTGCGCAGGCTAGGTGCGCAGGCCAGGTGCTGGTCGGCTGCTGCAGGACTTCAACGACGAAATGTTGTACGCGTAATTAATATTGGAGTCGGCCGTGGCCCCTCGCTTTCGATACCATGTTAAAAAACGGAGGAGGAGGAAAGATCTTTGAGCCGTTTCGACCTCAATATATATTGTATTAATGATTAAATTGCGTAGTGACAAAAGACATGGCCAACAAGGCCTTCCCAACAAGGGAATCGACCCAACAAGGGTGACGACTCCGACCAACAAGGTCTTTCCAACAAGGAATTCCCAACAAGGGTGTGAGTTGGACCAACAAGGTGTCTTTCATTAGAAAATAGATTACGTTTTTATATCTTGTGTCGACCAAGGCATTGATGCTGAAAAAATGCCGATAAGATGAACTAGATGCCGATAAGGTGTCTCGAATGTTCTAGAGCATCATCGAGAAGATAAGGTTCAGGAATATTCGATAAAGGTGCCGACTCCCTTATGAGTGTCTACATGTTCGAGCTGTACTGTCGTTCGGCACACTTTTTATATGATAACTGTCGACTAAACAAATTCGTCACAAATTCTACATAGCATCGTCAAAACATTGCAAATATTTAGAAACAATTCCGGTGAAGAGTTAGCTGATCTAATTGCAAAGGGTAACACTCGGTTCCCTGGCTACCAACGATCAGGTTCTTGACCAAAAGTACGTCAAATGTCATCCTAATTGCTAAAGTGACAAATAAATGCCACCCGCTACCAACGGATGAAAAAGTATTGTAGTCCAGAAGTAAAAAGTTGTCACACGTGGCAAACAGTGCCAGATTTTCTGACACCCTTCAACCCCCAGGTTTGGCCTCAACAAGGGTTGTACAATATCCCTGTGCCACACCTTAGGAGTGTTCACCACGTATACCTGGCCTCTCCAGACCTGCTGTGCTATGGCAGGGTCCCCCTTTAGAAAGGCTCTTTTGATATCTGTGGCTTTACACACATAATCCTTCCCTGTATTAAGCTGATGCAAAAACAAGGAAAGCAACACCTTGAGAGACGTTTGCTGAATACCAGGAGTATAAAGCTCAGCCTCTGTCAGCTCTGTAGAGCCCCTGAACTCAGTGACACATGGCCTAGCATGAAAAATGGGTGGTCCCCCATCAGCCTGAGGTTTATGCTTGCACACAAACTTTAGCCTTAGCTTCTTGGCTCCAGGCTGCTGGCATAGCATCAAGAGGAGTCACAGGTGGTGTGTGTGTGGGACTACGTGCATCTGGAACAACCCACTCCTCCCTGGCTTTGGTAAAAGCCTCCAGGCACTTAAGAAACCCAATCTGCGTCTGGCAGTCCCGTACAATATCATCATAGGACAGGGGAGACATGGATGCAACATGCCATCTACCAAGCCCAAACGCTGAAGGGTGTAGCTTTTGAGAGTGTATGAGGTCCTCCACACACGGTTCCTGACCTGGGAGGTACTTGGGCTTAACTGCATGGATGGCAGCATCCAACCCAGTGCTAATCTGGCTCAAAGGGATTTTAAAATGATCTAGAGGTACCTGTCCTACCCCTGCCACACTCAACCTCCCAGCTGAGATGACAACACCAGGGTAAGATACAAAAGGTTCCCCTAACAGGGCATTCCCTGAGTAACCCTCAACCACCTGAAATGGAGTGGGAATACCCAACCAAGATTTGAATGCTCACCTGACCTTTGACCTGCATTTTGGTTTTGCCTGAAAAATCTGACACTCTAGCCCATGGTGAGGCCTTCATTTTCAGACCAGATACAGCTGCTGCACTGATGATACTCACCTGTTGTGCTTGGGTGTCTACAGCCAAAATACTAGGATCTTGACCTGCATCCCCTACAGCATTGACCTGTGCTGTACCTGTTGCCACAACTGCTTTAGTGTTGTGTGCCTTGTGCAAGGCCTTAAGAATCTCAGCAAATGACTTCCTGGGAACGACAGGATCTGCTCTCTCTTGTGACTCCTCCAGCCAGGTGTGAGGGAGGGGCTACCTGCTGCTCACCCTGTGCACCTTCCTCCTGCCCAGGTGGACTATTGGGTTGTAGTGTGGCTGCACTACTGAGGAACACAGGAGCTTCTACTGTGGTACTAGTGCTTGCATCAATGACGTCCCTAGCCAATTCATTGGGTGAGATCAATCCACCAGACTCCTGCTCTGAATTCATGTCCAAGAATTCTACCCCTGACACGTCTGCCAGTGGTGGGTAATAAAGCTTGAGTCTATGCTTGCTGACCACACACTCTCTGTCATGTTGTATAGTGACTGCAGTCCCTTCTTCATGAATTTTAGTGACTACAGCTGGACCGTGCCATCTGGCAGAGTGTGCTCTTCCTCTGTCACCCTCTCTGAAAAACAACACATGGTCCCCCACTTCAAACACAGGCCTGGCATTATTTTTGTCTTTCTTTGCCAGCAACTTGGCTAAGTGCTGCCTTTGTGTGTTGTAGTGAGTGTGTACCTCTGAAGCATAGCTGCCTGACTGAAGGCCAGTTGGGGTGATTTCCCCAAAAGGTGAGGACATTATTGGTTTGGCGTTTAGCTGGGTAGTCACCCCTGCTGCCCAAGATGCCCTGTCAGCATAGCTACCAGAGTCAGCCAACCTGGATGGCATTTTTCTTATCACATCCCTGATGGCTCTCATGGTACGTTCTACCAACCCCTGACGTTCATGATCTTGAGCCCCAGACACTTCTATCTTGGGCAGATCATTCCTGTCCTGGATGCAGAGAAACTGCTGATCCAGCATTACTTTTTCAATGGGGTGAAAACGTGCCAAGGCTATCTGTAAAGCTCTGTGCAGCTGCTCTTTATCCATCCCAGGCAGAGGCTCCACTACCACAAACCTTGACCAGGCATCCTTTATGACTAGGTAGTATACCGTGTCCTTCACCACGTGTATAACATCCCCAACCAGTTTGCCTCTAGCCAGTGGTGGTGTGGCCACATGCCATTTTCTGGGCTTAGGAGCATATAGCTGACATTGCTCACAGTGCTTACGTACGTGCCTGCACATCTGTTCCAGATCATGGCCTTGTATTTTATTGGCTAGCCTTTCAGCCACAGCCTCATGGCCCATAACCTTGTGCAGTTGCTCTGCTAGAGCACCATACGTGATTACCTTTTCTGCTGCTGCACTAAGGGAAGCTATGGTGGGGTCACGCATCATGTGTGACAGGTCATATCATATGCCACATCCCAATCCACATCCTCACACTCAGGCAACACTTGGCAGACAGAAGGTAACAGGAAACCATTTGTGAAAAATGGTGAGGGTAGCTTACAGGAGTCTCCCTGGTCTGCTGCCCCTGCGCGGTTGTAGCGCCCTGGCGTGTTCTTGTTGTGCCTGGGAGCCGTGCAGCGCGCTCCTGCTGCAATGGGGTGACGTGTTTTCCAACATCCAGGACAAACATCCACGTCAGAACCATAGTCGGGTTTGCCCTTCCAGCAATCATCTTTTAGGTGCCCCTTACAAAGGCACCTAGTACAATGTTTGGTGGGGTCATGAGGCAACCTCTTGTCCCCCCTGCTGGCTTAGCACCCCCTGGCTTGCTAGCTCCCCCACTTTGTTTTCTGTTTTTGTTGTTATATGCTTCCCCCCCCCTTGTTTCCACCTCCCCCACTTTTATTGTTTTTGTTTTTATCCCCCCCCATTAATTACCGCCTTTACCTGGGCCACCAGCGACTGCATCTGCTTTTTAGAGAGCCCCGTACCAGAGGCCTCCTCCCCCTTAACCTGCTTCACCTTTACATCCTTGGCTGCAGCAGCAAATGGCTCTAGGCACTGCTGCACATAAGCCATTGCTTTCCTGAAGTCCTCCCACTTATCCTTCAGACCTGCCAGTATGACTGACAGGGTGGTAGGGTCCAGTTCTGCCTTTTGTAGCCATAGGTGTACTAGGTACTTGGCATTGAGCTTCTTAAGCTCCTCATCCCCCTCTATGTACATGACATACTTTTTGTTGTCACTCACATAGTCACGCTTGTTGACCTTATACGCCTCTATCCACTGGAAGCCCTTAAGTACTTCTAAGTGCTCCCCTGTGGTGACGAGTGCCCTAAGGTCTACCATGAACTGCGCCCACAAAACATTTTCTGCCACATCTACCCCGCTGCTGGCACGCTTTTGGTACAATTGTACCAACTGCTGGATAGGCTTGGCAGATTGATGTATGGGTGTGGATGCACGCAGGGATGCAAACCAATCACGCACATTATCACTAGCATACGCATGTGAGAGCTTAAACAACCACTCCCTAGCCTCGTCCTGGGTATGGCCCTCTGGCAACCCCGGGAAGACTAGCTTATCCTCTTTCTTTTTTGGATCAAACCTGGGCCTACACAAGGCCGTGTTGGTCGTGGTTGTCGTTCCTGCAGGTGGCTGCTGCTGCTGCTGCCGCTCCCCGCCCGCTCGGTGCGCTGGTGCAGACTCTTGGGCGCCGTGTCCTTCCCCGCCCTGGTTGCCCCCCCGTTCTCCGCCATCCTCCCCCTCGTCCCTCCTGCGCTTTGGCTGTGGCGTGCATGCCTCCTCCGGTGCCCTTCGCTTGGCTGGCTTTAGCGAAGCCACCAGCCTTGCCACCGTGTCGGCCAGCCTGCCATGCTCCGCCGGGGTGAGCTCCCTCCCCTCGTCCAGCATCTGCTGGGCCAGCTGGAGTTGCCGCCGGATGTCCTCCCGGTGCGACAATGTCGCTGGACCGGGTTCTCCCCGGTGCGTCACCCTGGTGCGCGCCGCTGTGCCATCTCTGTTAGAGATGGTGTGCGTGGGCTGCGACAGAAAATGGTACAATTGCTCCGTGGAAATCCTCTCATCCGGCATTAAACCAAATTCAGCTCTTACCGCCTCCCCCATGCATCCTCTCACAGCAGCCTTCTTGATGTTCTTGGACATGCGGCGTCGCTGCTTGAGCATACGCCGCTCCAGCCTGCCGACGCTCACCTCCCAGATGGCCAGCTTCCGGCGGTAACGCTCCTCGGCTTCCCTACGAGCCGGCCCCTGCAATGGTGCCAGCTCGGCGACCTTCCTGTACTTCCAGGACTTCATGTCGCGGGTCAGACGCTCACACCGCATCTTGGTGTGAGACATCTTCACCCTAATCCTCACCGCGAGCGCCTCCGCCCTGTCGCGCTCCTGCTGCTCGCGCAGCTTCCTCTGCTCAATCGCCTCGCGTCTCCGCTGCTTCTTCGCCCTCTCCGCCTTGAAGACCTCCAGCCTCCCCTTCGCCTCCTTCTCGCGCTCCTGCATGGCCGGTGTCATCTCCACCAGGTCTTCCGCGTCCGACGCCGACGGTCCCGTCAGGGAAAACTCGGACTCTTGGAGAACCCCGTCGATCTCCCTCGGGATCGTCTCAGACCTGCGAAGACATTGAAAACACGCCAGGTCGCCCCGCCTCACCACCTCGTAGGTCGGCGACGCCGGCCTCCTCAGGGCCGCGCGGACCCGTGCAGCGTCCTCCATCTGCATTGCCCTCTCACGTGACCGCAGATCCTGCCGCCTCTCCTCCGCGGACTCCCAGTGCTCAGCAAGGCGACGTGCCAGGACAGCGTCGGCTTCCACCTGCGCCGAGCGTGCCTCATCTGCCGAAGAGGGCTGCATGCCAAACAAGCCGAGAGAGCTGGACTCTGACTCCTCGCCCGACTCCCCGCCAGTCTTCTCACCCGACGAGGTGACGCCCGGCCCCGCACCACATGGTGCATATGGCGGACCCCTCGGATCACGTGCCACCACCGGTGTCGAGCCCCTCACCCGACGCATGAGAGGGATGCGCACAACTTCCTGCACAACGTCCCGATAAGACGGGTCCTCCTCCTCAATGTCATCGGGGTGCATCTCATCCCGGGTGTTCCTGTCCAAAATCTCCTGGCGCAAACTCGCCAGATCCGAGTCTGATGTCCCCGAGTCGTCAGACATGGGGGACGAGGATGACTGATACGACGGCACCTCCTCTTCTGAGGATGCCTCGCTCATCAGGGCCTTGCCCTTGTTGTTCGGAGCGTTCTTGGGAGCCATTTTTCGAAAAAATGTGGGTAGAAAAAGAGAGTGTGGAAAATGGGTTTGTTTTGCTCGTCGTTTAACACGTGTGTTTTTACCGGAGTTTTTTAATGCAAGTTATGGGAAACACAGAGCTGGAAATGCTCAGGCAGTGCCAAATGGCGTGTGTGTGAACGACGAGACACCTTGGCAT
Organism: Mesostigma viride; assembly: GCA_009746045.1. Lineage (NCBI taxonomy): Eukaryota > Viridiplantae > Streptophyta > Mesostigmatophyceae > Mesostigmatales > Mesostigmataceae > Mesostigma > Mesostigma viride. Next base: position 3,268,151 of record RPFO01000165.1, on the reverse strand, counting down.
TAGACTAGGATAGAATGGCACATATACCGCTGGTCAGCCGTCACTTGCGGCTGACCAGACTTTGCGTAAGTTAAGCCTAACTTACTGATCCTGGACGGACTAGCCTATCAGTTACAACCTGATCTAGTCAGTCCTAACATGACAACTACAGTCCCGGTACTGAGGTACCGGCTCATCACATACTGAGTATAGCCACGTGTCCATGCCACGACTGCTCTAGTCCAGCACCGTCCCAGTACCCAATTGGGCGCCGGCGGTGCTGGCACGTGTCCACTTAGGCTACAGGCGGGAGACTTAGACTAACTCACGTGTGCCCAAGAGGTGAATGCACTGCTCTCAACATCACTGCGCAAATTCTGCAATGCCATGTGCACGGACCTACAGCTTGCTCCCCTTGCCATGGAACCGTGGTTTCGCGCCGTCATTCACGAATGCAATGCACGTCTCACCAGGCTTGATTACCGTCTCCAGCAGGTCCACCGCACCACCTGGCTCAACACCACAGATAAAGCACTTCTTGACCACTTCAAGCAGGACTTTATCATCACGTGTGTTGACAAGAGTGCCAACAACTTTGCTCTTATATGCAAGAAGCACTACCTTGCTACTTTGCAACACGAGTTGGCGTCCAGCCCTACCTATGTTCAGCGTGCACAGTCCACCGCCAGTATCACTGCTGCTCATCGGGCTTTTCTGCACAGCCAAAACATTGTTGCTCGGGCATTCCTTAAGCGGCAGCAACGCGCCACCACCACTACGTTCCCATATCTGTATCTCACTCTTAAGCTGCACAAAACTCCTGTTGCTTTGCGCACCATTGCTGCGTCGCATTCAGCCCCACTGATGCCTCTCTCGAAACTCATCTGCCATGCTTTGAATGCTCTTCTCCCCGAAGCCAATGCATTATGGGTGGAGGTGCTGTCGAATGCCGGGTATGAATGCGCTGGTAGTTGGATCGTCATAGACTCAGCCCAAGTACGCCTACGCCTTGCCGCCCTTAGCCGTTCTAAGACAGCAGCAGAGAAACGTATACCTATGCCCATAGCCACCTATGATTTCACCACTCTATATACCACACTAGATTTGCACGATTTGAAAGCTCGTTTAGATAGCCTCCTTACTCGTCTGTATGCACGTAGGCCTCACGGGCGCAACCACCTGCACGTGCGTGTTTCTCAGACCAAGCCCACGGCAACGTGGCTCTCAGGGATCGCGGCAGGTGCTATCGTGCGGGATGGTTATAATTATATTATCACGAAGGCTGACCTTGTTCATTGGATCTCTTATCTTGTTGATAACACCTTCATTTCTTTTGCGGGCAATGTATACCAACAAGCTATCGGCATCCCTATGGGCACTAACTGTGCCGGGCTCCTTGCAAACCTCTATCTATACACTTATGAGCTTGCATTCATGGAGAATCTCATTGCCTCAAACGATGATGTTCTCATCAGGCGTTTTATCCATACATGTCGATACATTGATGATGTCATCGCTTTCGACAACCCTGATTTCGCAACCCATTTGTATATCACCGCTGGTCTGCCTGGCATCTACCCGCAAGCGTCCCTCACATAAAAGCTCACGTCGGAGGATACTCATTGCAATTACCTCGATCTTAACATTACCCATAACAAGAAGGGCTGGCGTGCGGCTGTCTATGATAAGCGCAAGGATCCTAAATACCAGCAAATTCCTTTTATTCGTTACCCCGATATTCACAGTCTCCTTTCCCACACAGCAAAATATGGTGTTGTTCTTTCTCAGTTACATCGTTTTTCCCGTCTTTGTTCTTATCGTGTTGATTTCATCACGACTCTTGTTGAACTCTTGCAGCGTTTATTGGTCAAAGACTACGCCGCCCGCATTGGTAGTTTTAATTCCGGTGAAATGGGTGTTAGTTTATTTCCATATAACAGTTAAGGTGACCCAGGTATGCCAAAAATAGCCTGAAATGCCTAGTTGTGCCTAAATTGGGGTGCCCGCATTAATAAGGCGCGCCCTGCGACCAAGGTAGCCATTGTACTGTAGATATATCGTCATCCGGCATAAGTGTAAAGACCTGGTTCATGCCCATGAGTGCATGAAAGACTTCCAGTGGGCTGGGGGTGTCATTGTTAGGGCCCGGGTCCCATACTTTGTGTTGTTCCGTCGCCAGGAGCCAGTAACGACGCATAGCCAGGTTCCAAGAGGAGATAAACCGGCGGACCACGGCACCTCTCGTGTACGCGGCACGTAACGTGAATACGGTCTCGTTGCGAACTTGCCATATGGTGTGAAGCATCGTCGTGCGTAGCCATATCCATGCCATCTGGTTGGCTGTGAGGCTCGCGTCCCGTAATCCCGTGATGCCGAAAATAACCGTAGATAGTGTGACGGTGGTGGGGGGAGCTGTAATAGCCATCCATGCACTTGGCCCATATACCCAGCAGCCATTGCCAAACCCCTGCGAGTTGGCAGTCCAGAAATCTGTGCTCAATTGTTTCATCTGGAAAGTTGCATAAGCACGCCGCCGCGTGGGAGTACCGATGGTGCAGTTGGGAATTGACCCCGATGGCCCGATGCATAAGCAGGTGCTGGACGTCGGTGGCCCGTTTGTCAACCAACGGGTGATCAACTGCCAAGGTAATGTTCTTGATCCAGGTGTAGCCCGGCCACTCGGGGTGCCAGCGCAGGCGACCCGGGTGCATCCTATGATTTTTATGTAGTAGAAGTAGCCGGTATCCCCAGTCAGCCGTGTACTCGAAAAGGCACTTCGTCATTGGGGTGCCGCCAGATGTGAGGACCCATCCAAATTCTAGCGGGTCTAGAGCAAGCGTGTCCAGGCGCCCCTTGCCAACATGCAGCCATGTGGTGTCGCGTATCACGGTGGTGGGGTCCAGGGGTAACATGCACGCCTGTGACAGTGACCACGGGACCACTCGAATGCGGTGACATTGACATGCTGGAATGTAGGAGTACGATGTAATCAATTTGCCGAGAAGTCCTTGACCGTCGGGTGTCTCCTGGAGCAATTGTATGGTAACGCCCGTCGACGCGATCGCAACGATGCAGCCCTTATGTACGGACGTATCGTGATCCGGGTAATAGCTCACCCATTCCCCGATTTGTAGGGGTTTGCGCGGGGTTGTCATGAGGGTATGCCATCCTGCGGGAATTGCTTGTAGAAGGTTGTCCCAAGCTGGTCGGCTGGGCATGTTTGCGATCCACGCGCTGATTTCCGTGTATGTCAGAAGGCGATATCGGTCACCGTCAGCCGCGTATAAATCCATGATTCGCGTAACCGGCGGGGTGGCCGTCAAAAAGCCCTCATATGGGTTGCGGCCGCTTAAAACACCAAACACATTATGCTCACTATCGCGCAGCAAATCATTGAAATATAATGGTTGGCGTGCCACCTCTTCCCGCGTGGTAGGGTGAGCAATTCTGTCCGGTTTTAGGTTCTTATAACCCTTCCACATACGTGCCCAATACCATGATAAGCCTTTGTACGAAGTGAGCGCACATGTAAGTATTGCTGCCCCCAAGTGCCATGATGTACCATTGGTGTGGGTATAGGTTGTGGCGAAAGCTTCTTGTGCCAAGTACATACAACCAGGGTGTGCGTTTACGCCTATGAAAGCGGTTAGGATCTGTTTGGTGTACACTGACCATAAACACCACTCCATATTATGTAAGCCCAAGCCTCCTTGAACCCATGGCATATAGGACATGTCCCGATCGATCCATCCCGGCACCGTGTGTGTTATGATACCCTGCTGTTTCCAAACAAAATTGCTGCCGATTTGTTGGATGATCTTGGTGGTGTACTCGTTAGGTGGGTTACCTTGGCAGTAGTAGAGCACTTTGGAGAATAACATTTGGTTGGTGAGGAGGACCCTGCCCCGTAGGCTGAGACGCGGAACCGCTGCCCATCTTGATGCCGCTTGGAGCATGCCTGTGAGTTTGCCACTGTGTGTTGTGTTGTCATACAAAAAGGTGGGGTGTTCAGCAAGACGTCCATCCATAGTGCAGCCGATAGGGCAATTGTGTAATAGGTGCATGTGACCGTCTGGCTGGACCCATGTCACAGGCAGATTAGGGAGTGATAAGCGGGGGGAGGATCCTCTCCCGATGTGCAGCCCGGCCGTGGACTTTTGCACGTTACACCGCTGTTGAGAGGCCATAGAGTATGTCGTGATATTCTCCATGATAGCATGCACATCGGTAGTGGAGGTACAGACATTAGTGGTGTCATCAACATAAGCAATTTGGAACAAACCTCGCGGTTTACCTTGGATGGGGAAGCCCCTGATCCTGTTGTCGCGAGCGTGCAGAAAGAACAGCCCGGCAGTTTGGTAGTTTTAATTCAGTTCAGCCAAAAGGCCCTTCGGAATAAGACATTAGCGTTTTATTGGTTGAAAGTGCTACTGTGTCCGCCCAATTAATTAATTATTAGTTTGTTTGTTTGGTTACCGAACAACCGTTAAACCGGCTGCGAAATTTAATAATTCTTTGTTTGTTTTGTATAACCCAGCCGGATGCACTGCTCTTACGGCTAGTAAAAGCACATTTTTCAGCCAGAGATTTAATATTTCTTTGTTTTTTACCGCAAAAGAAGCGCTCTTGGCAGTCAAACAATTTATTTACACTTTCTTTATTTGTTTGGTAGTTTCAAAAACTACAGGTCAGTACACTCGGGAATTAGTTAATTAAAATTCTTTTGTTTTATTTATCGTTTGCAGCTGGCCGGCGCCCAGCCTCATAATTATTTAGTATTCCTACCAATGCGGGCGGTGTATGACCGAGACATTATGCTCCGTCAAGTCCGATGTTTTTTGCAACGTCACCCACATCTGTTCGGTGCTGCCCCTTGGCACAAGCTCTACAAACAGGTCGTGGACCGGCTGGATCGCATAGTATCTCCGCACATCTGAACCCTGTGATGCCAGATCTCCTTTGCGGCCGTTCCGAGCTTGGCACTGGATTCGTTGTCCACATCGTCGCGTCGCTGCAGCAACACGATGTTTTCTGGCATACGCGGGCTGTTGGTTCCCGCCGCACATTTGAAAGTGCTGTCCTCCGGCTTTTTGCCTTTGCACCGTGTGCAGTTCTTGGACGTTTGGAATCATGGCATGGCTAACGTGATGACTGACTAGCTACCTTTTCAGTGGTTTTCCATTTGCGGGTATTTCCTCGTAAATGGTGGGAGAGCGATCGCAGCAATGGTGCTCACCACTAGACACTCCCGGCCAGTTAGGCTCGAAACACACGCCCTGATCAAGCATGCTGTTTCCGGCCCCACCGTCTAGGTCATCTAGTCGCTCTACACGTAAGCCAGCCATATTTTCAATGCACAAGGATACACATTTCCATCACCATTCATCTTCATCATCCTGAACGACTCGAACACGCGGACAAGATAACGGCAGGCTCGAGCTACCATGGTCCGGATTCTCCCGATTTCTGGCCTGCGCTGGTTGTCTCCTTGATATACCCGACTTCTCCTTTAAATCTCATCGACCGGGTTTCGAAACAACCCACGAACGCCGTAGATGCAGATCCAACGGAGTAAACAACGTCACGACCGACGCGGCGCCAAATAGTCGCCTAGGTTCCTAGCTTTTCTGCGAGCCATTTTGCTGTACAACGTCGTGCCGCGTCGTGTACCCGTGAGATGTACCCGTGAGATGTACCCACCCGTGAGATGCAAAATCCGCTTGCCAGACCGGGATTCCGGGAACTCCGTCCAATACCGTCGTGCAGTACCACCAATGCACTACCAATCCATCAATCGTACAATACTACGACTTAATTAACGCCAACAGAAACTCGCCTCCAAAACTATATATTCATAGATGCACGCCTCGTATTTAATTTCAAGGTACCTCTTATTTAATCTCAGCCCCCGCAGGCCGCAGACTTGTCTTCTCCCGGTCAGGGCTAAGTTTTGCAAAAAACCTAAGTCCTAAGTCGAAACCATTTTTTCCTCCTGTTCACTTTCAATTCATTTTTTCCTCCTGTAATTCAGTTTTTCCTCCTGTTCACCTTTGCCCGGACTTCCAGACTTTTTTTTGCTAACTTATAGCCCGTGGCGGGGCCCGAGATTAATTAAGAGGTACCTTGAAATTAAATAAGAGACATGCCTCTATCCAGATATATTTTTGGACGCGAGTTTCGATTGACGTTAACTTGTAGTAGTGGACGACATCATGTCAAGCCGTCTAAGGGGACGGTCCCGGCGCGAATATTTTGGCGCCGAAAAATTCGCGGTACCCATCCGTACCGTGAAAAAGTGGTGCACGGGGCGCGCATTCCTACCGGAGCTGGCCATGGCGACGTGCTTTCAGGCAGAGTAGAAAAAGATAGCTCGCGGAATGCAGAGAAACTGAGCGAATCTTAAACGCATCCTTGACGCTAGGTAAAGCCCATAAAACCTGACAATCACCGCCGCCAGCGTGCATTCTAATTTATTCCTCTCGACGAGAACATCAGATTGGACCCCCGTGGCGATGGTCACCAATGAAATCATCGACACTGCAAAAAACGCGAACTCCGCTACGAAGTAGTATCATTTACTCATCGTTATTGGTAAAGCTTTAAAAAATTTGCTGGGTTTTGGCAAGATTTCCGTCATGATGGGTAAGACACTCTCCAGGCTCGCGGGATGCGCGTCTTATTATTCCATGGAAGGTTGTTCTTTCTTGCGCCGCTGGGCGAAGGACAATTCTGGTAATGGTACAATCGTGTGATCAACGTGACCCTATGAATGTTTCGCTTCCTGTATGGGTTATCAACGCAAGTTTTCGGCTTCTTTCCGTGCAGTTAGCGCCAGGTATAATGCCATTCCGTGCTGCGCATCGCCAGATTCCTGGCACCTTTCAGTGGTTTTCATGTACGTTGCATGGCTGGGACGTGTCAAAGCGTAACCGTGGCATATCGTCAAGTTGTCAGGGATTTGCTGAGTGGTTTCTTGGAAGGAGATTGCTAACAGCACTCAGTTTTGTGTGAATATTGACGCGGCCTTTCTTAGCAGAGGCTTCATTGTGGTTAGAGGCTCACAAGCTTGAGTTTGTTTCTTGGCAAACAATTGCGCTGGAAAGAAAGGTGGCAGTGGTTTTTCTGAGGGGCATACTGCATGGGTGGAACTGCACGTAGGTAGGGGTTATCGTTGTCTTGTTGGCCTTTCTCCCACTAAAATGGGAGAGCCCTAATTCATATGCTAGCAAGGCAAGGTAACCATGGTAAGAAGCCTTGGCAAGCAGCATGTATGATAATTCTGCTTTCTCTGTGGACTGTCTGTTGTTACCCTTGTTGGGCAATTAGTGGATATGGCTTTCTAGGGTGTGTTTGAGCTTGGTTTTGGGATGATGCCCACACCATAAACCTGGAATATGCTTTAGAATTGTTGGCTAGGCATGTAGGGCTACCTGCCTCATTGTTGTGCACACACGCAACAGGTTGCCCGTGTCGAGGTAAGGCAAGGGCACATGACGTGCCCAGCCACGTCCTTGTACATTGTGGTCGAATTGGGCATGGTCAGGAGCCTTTTGGATGGCATAGGAAGTGTTAGTGTGCCTTAATACTCACTAATGCCTTCCTTAGCGTCTGCACAGGTGGCCAACTGCCAAAATTAATAACTGCTACAGCTGAGCTCAGAATGCCACCAAACTTTGACAGTGCCTTCTATGGTCATGACAGAATTTGATTTGTGCTTTTCAGGCCTAATTGATGTGTTATGAGTGTGTATGGGGACGCCCCGCCTAAAAAAGCGTATATTTGGCCCAAAAATTAATAACTCAAAGGGATGTGCTGATTTTGTTGATCCAATTAGGTAGAAACCATGTCCCATGACATTTTTATATGGGTTGTGCTTTTTTCATGCAACTGGTTCTCCCACTGTTCTGGGCAAGATGTGCCCCGGACAGCGTTTTTTTCTATTTTTAGCTCATAGCCGGTGTATGGCTGGGGGTAGTACCCCCAACAAGTGACGCTATTGGCGAGAAACCGGTCCACGCAAGGAAACTGGGCCTTGGAGATCGACCCCAAAAATAAATTTGACTAGCGCAATCGACGGATCTCTCCGAGGGAATTCCAAATCTGCCCTCGGGTAGTTGAAAGTCCTTTTCCGACCAGGTGATAGACTTGTTACGAGACTGGCAAAAATGGCTGTAACGTCCTTCTCTTACGCCAAGTAAGCCAAAGTCGAGTATGGCAAGTACGAGGTAGGGTGGTCTGATCTCAAGTATAAGTAGCGCAATCGATAGATCTCGGTGAGGGGAGTCAGGATCTGCCATGAAAAGGCCGAACCTTGGTCCAAAATGGAAGATTGGGGTCGAAATCGGTCGGAATCCGATACATTTTGGGCAAAAAAATAATGAATTCGCCAAAATGTACCTTTCTGCTACCGTGGACCGGTTTCTCACCAATGACGTCAAGTGGTGGTATGCATGCCCAAACATCATGTTTATGGTCCCCAAACATCATTCAGTGGTTGTCAGTTGCATTTCTGTAGTTATTAGGGGGCTTCAGTTTTGATACATTTCCATGGGACCCTCCCCTTAATTCATTTCGACTTTTTCATTTTCACAAAGTTGTCAAAAAAGGATCAGTTATATACCCGACTTCTCCGCTAAATCTCATCGACCGGGTTTCGAAACAAGCCACGAATGCCGTAGATGCAGATCCAACGGAGCAAAAAAAGTCACGACCGACGCGGCGCCAAATAGTCGCCTAGGTTCCTAGCTTTTTTGCTGTACAACGTCGTGCCGCGTCGTACCCGTGAGATGTACCCGTGAGATGTACCTGTGAGATGCAAAATCCGCTTGCCAGACCGGGATTCCGGGAATTTCGTCCAATACCGTCGTGCAGTACCACCAATGCACTACCAATCTATCAATCGTACAATACTACGACTTAACGCCAACAGAAACTCGCCTCCAAAACTATATATTCATAGATGCACGCCTCGTATTTAATTTCAAGGTACCTCTTATTTATTCTCAGCCCCCGCAGGCCGCAGACTTGTCTTCTCCCGGTCAGGGCTAAGTTTTGCAAAAAACCTAAGTCCTAAGTCGAAACCATTTTTTCCTCCTGTTCACTTTTAATTCATTTTTTCCTCCTGTAATTCATTTTTTCCTCCTGTTCGCCTTTGCCCGGACTTCCAGACTTTTTTTTGCAAACTTATAGCCCGAGGCGGGGCCCGAGATTAATTAAGAGGTACCTTGAAATTAAATAATAAGAGACATGCCTCTATCCAGATATATTTTTGGACGCAAGTTTCGATTGGCGTTATCTTGTAGTATTGGACGACAACATGTCAAGCCGTCTAATTCATTTCGACTTTTACACGTTCTTTCATGTATGATGAAACCAACCACGTGGGCAAGCTTGCAGGCGTTCTCCTTACAGTACCGCAGGGCGCTGGGGGGCCGTCCACCGCATGAGCCTACGCGGGCGAACCCTGATCGTCAACCAACTTTTGTTCTCTAAGGTTCTGTATTATTGCCAAGCACACCCACCCAATGACGCCACCACACAGCTCATCCAACGCATTGGCAGCAATTTTGTCTGGAAACAGAAAGGCTTAATCTCCCACACGGTACACGGATGGATCAACAGAGAGATTTCCTTCATGTCATGGGTGCACGGGGGCCTCGGGCTCCTCAACATACAATGGTGTTTGTGGTCGCTGTGTGCTAAACAAGTGATATCTGTTTTTATGGGAGTCAACACACACCCCGGCTGCATGCTTGCTTGTGAAACGCTAGCCTCTCTTTCCACCCATGCTATAGTGGCACCTCGTGGCAACTGGGGGCGGGAATACTGGGCAGCACCCTTATTTCGTACAAAGGACTCCCATGGTACTGGCAGCGCATATGGACAGGTTACAATAAGCTCAAGCCAGGTCGCCTAGTCTTTCCTACTACTCGAGAGGAGGTGGCACGGCAGCCACTTGTTGCACGGATGCAACATGCCGTTTGTGGTATTAAATTATCCGTCCCGGTCGATCGGCGCCGACCGTAATCCGGCGCCAGTGCCGAGGCCATAGTATAGTTGGCAGCCGAGGCAATCCGTGTCGAAGTAAGTGTAGAAGTTTTGCTGACGAACTTGGCCTTTGCGCCGTAGGCAGACCTAGCGCCTGAACGGGAGTTACGGGACAGCCAAGTGGCACTGCACACGCGTTATGATGGTACCTACGGACATTTGGATATTTTTCAGGAGAGGCCTCTAGCCGTACTGGTCTTTAATGTGTTCTAGACGGTTCGAGAAGCCCGTCCCCGCAGACCTGACGTCATGCCTGCTTGGCAGCGCTAGGCGCAGCCACCAACGGGGACGAAGGGACAAAATAGGCAAGGCACGAGCTATGCCAGCAATCCGGACCTTGTATCGTAATTTACCACGTTGCTCTACAGATTATTTACCATCGCTTAATCCTGGAGTGTAAATCTCCTGTGGGCTCGAGTGTGAATCCCTCGCCTACTGGGTGTAAGTCTTCCCGCATTGAGTGTTTTAATCTGTGTGGTAACATTGTAATATACGAAACCGGTTTTCCGGGTTTGAGCTTATTCGTATTGTGTGACAAGTATTCTTAAGCCACCATCGTGCGCTGTGACGCATAGGAAGTCAAAGGTCTTTCGCATTCATTCTCAATCATTAAGGCGCTATTTTAAATAGCCATACATACGTGTTAAACCACTCTTTTTTAATGACTTAATCACTGACGCTACTAACAAGCCCCTCGGCGCTCTCCACGGACACAACCCGTATGATGGCTTTCGCGCGCGTCACCGCCGATTGTCAGGGTGCTGGACCTCTACCTGGGGCACGGCGCTACGTATCGACGGCTCAGCTACGACGAGGTCAGCACTTGGGTCTCCCACATGCCCTCCCTGCAAGCGTGGCAAACCCTTATAAGTGCGATACCAGCGGCGTGGAATGCATTGATGACTGCCCCACGCAAGCCAATTATAACCGGCGACTGGGTTAGCTTCTACGCGGACGGAGTCACGCCTGCGTGCAAGGGTTTAGTCGTGACGGTTCTGCCACATGATGGGCTCCAACTACAACTGCTGGAAGCTATTCCTGGCCATAATGGGTGTCTGTATCAACTATCCACCTTATATGCGTACACGCCATCTTCCCAGTGTCACCGCATACGCGTAGTCCCATGGTCTGTGCCAAGATCTTGCATGATCCGGCCGGACCCATTATCCCCGGTTGGGAGCATTACATGGCTACACCTGGGCAACACACGGCTCGATTTACTACATCTGGACCCGGTTGAATTTGGATGGGTCTTAACCAAGGGGGACATCAGAACCAGCAAATGTATCTTTGAGTACACCGCACATTGGGGTTATGATATCTTGTTGCATACGTACCATCAGCCCCATCTGGGCCGAGCCCGCTGGGGAATACATTGGCCGGGCTACACTTGGGTTAAGATGATTACCCTGGCGGTAGACCACCCTCTCGTGGACCGCAGGGCCACTGATGTACAACATCTTCTGATGCATAGGGCGATAGGGGTCTGCGCTACGCTCCACGAGCGTTTTGGTCATGATGCATCATGCCTGTGCACGCACCCTAGTGAAACCATTGAGCACCGGTTCGTTTTCTGTAATCTCCCAGGGGTTTGGACGTGGCTCATTAACATCTGGGCCGCATGGACTGCATCGCCACCGAATCTCCCAATTAGCGTGCATACCATCATTTTCGGTATTGCTGGCACACCAGGGACCGAGCTTTCAGATTCCCAAGCAGAATGGATATGGCTGCGCACTACTATGCCGGCTATACGCGATCTGGACCATACGCAACGAGACAGTCTTTATGTCCGCGAGGAGTATACCCGCGGCGGCGTAGTCCGGCGCTTTATATACCTATGGAATGCAGCTATGCGCCGCTACTGGCTGTTGGCTCAGGAACAACACAGGGTGTGGGACCCAGGGCCCAATAACGACAAGCCCAGCCCGCTCCAGCTTTTTCATGATCTACTGGGCCGTAATAATCAGGTATTCACCATTATGCCTCACGGCGACATGACTCAGGTCCACTGGCTTCCCTGGTCTAATAACGCACCCTATTAGCCTTTCGGCACCTGTCACCTCCACACGTGTGTGTGCCCCCCTTTACTTAGGATTTGTTGATACCGGCTCATTTCCCCTCTCACCTCCTTGGTCCATAATTGGCTAATAATAAAATATACCCATTTCCCCGAAAAAAATTTCGACTTTCACATTTTCATACGATTGCTTAGAGAGGATCACTTATATACCCGACTTCTCCGTTAAATCTCATCGACCGGGTTTCGAAACAACCCACGAACGCCGTAGTAGATGCAGATCCAACGGAGTAAACAACTTCACGACCGACGCGGCGCCAAATAGTCGCCTAGGTTCCTAGCTTTTCTGCGAGCCATTTTGCTGTACAACATCGTGCCGCGTCGTGTACCCGTGAGATGTACCCACCCGTGAGATGCAAAATCCGCTTGCCAGACCGGGATTCCGGGGACTCCGTCCAATACCGTCGTGCAGTACCACCAATTCACTACCAATCTATCAATCGTACAATACTACGACTTAACGCCAACAGAAACTCGCCTCCAAAACTATATATTCATAGATGCACGCCTCGTATTTAATTTCTCTTATTTACTCTCAGCCCCCGCAGGCCGCAGACTTGTCTTCTCCCGGTCAGGGCTAAGTTTAGCAAAAAACCCAAGTCCTAAGTCGAAACCATTTTTTCCTCCTGTTCACTTTGGTTAAAGAGGGCCCTAGGGCACAGTACCTTAAACCTTACACCCTACTTACCGCAGCACGCAACTTTCCTCCTTACTGCAGCACTCCGCTATCAGTGCATCGTCCCTGCGTCAGCGATCTGCTCTTGAGGTCGATTGTCGTCCTGAGTTCCAGTACATTTTTTGCAAGTCGACAAGACAATTCGACATCCACGGAAGTACTCTGCGTTGGGCTTATCAAGTCCTGCACTAATAGGCTATCCGTGTGACTGCAAGACGGCCGGGTTCACCCCGAAACGACTACATTATTCTTACCATTAAAAATGTACTGTCTTTACTCTACGCACGGCTAACACGGAGTCGGCTTTTGGCCGCACATCATTTGGTCGTTGAAGCTAGCTGACGCGAATCGGTTCTCTACGACTTGACGTCGGCAGTAGATCATCCTTCCCAGGTGGCACCACGCATAATCGTCACGCTCAAGGTTTGTAATTATTGGTGTTCACCTTGCGGCAATTACCGCCGAACTGGTTTGATCACTTTGATGTGTTGCCACGGATCACCTTGATGGGTTGCTCACATTCTGGCCTGAACGATCGTTTTGACGTCTATTGGGACGTCAGATCGATGCCGATGTTTTGAGGTACATGCCACGGGATTAAGCGGCGTGGCTTCCGGGCACGCATCAATAGACGGATACACTCACTTGAATTCCTTAGGTTATGCGGCATGCGGAAGCAGTTGCCTTATCTCCGCTTGGTATCCCTAGGACTAGGCAATCCGATCCCTGTTGAGGATTTATCGCCCTCGCGAAGCCTAGCCTTACTTATCAGATAACTTTCCGTCAAACTTTGAAGAAGCCTTACATGTGTTGCCATTGCCTGTGCACCTTTCCTCTACGTTCACCTCGCAGTGTTCTGCACTCACCTCATGCAAAGTGGTCTGTTGGTACAGCGACATGCTTGCGCAGCAAGCAGTGCTGAATTCCTGTCACACAGTCACGATTCAGGAGACATTTCTGCGACGGCATTCTTCCCTCTCGGTTGGCCCTCAATTGTGTGCCACACATGATCCGTTTCTCTACTGCCTTGGAAAGTGGTCATTTACGCATGGTTTCCCCTCCACTCGCACTGCCCCGCCCCCTTTCCTCCCTTCTCCCCTCCACCCCCTCCCGGGCCCCCTGCCTTCCCTTCTCCGCACCTATCCATCGAACATCCAACACCCCACTCATGACAACCCACCCACCCTATTATACACCACCCTCCTCCCTCTTGTGTATAGGGGTTGAAGGCTCCTTTATTGGTACCCACGTGATGCAGTCTACGTGCTTTTGATCAATTTAAGTTATCATCCCCCGCCCCTTCCTCTCCCCTGTCCCCTCCGGCACAGAGCAGCTGCCGACTTAATCGCCGGATCTCGACCTTTATCTTCCCATCAAGCACCTAATCGCCCAATCCATCAGTTTGGTTGCCCAGTCGAGCAATCCAGCGGGGCCGTTGAAGCCAGCGCCCGCAACCTCCCCCCATGTCCAAGCCCAAGGCCGCCCCCCGGGAGCCACCCCCCCCCCCACGCTCCCCCGTCCAGGACACCTACGATCGCGCCAGCTCGACAAGCACATCCCGCTACGATGTCCGGGGTGGCGCCGCCGGCTGGGGAGGGGGAGGGGGAGGGGGAGGAGGGGGCGGAAATTATTCTAGCGTACGCCAGGGGGAGACTGTCTTGGACCAACTCCTAGCTCTCCTGTGGAAGAACTCGTATACACACCTCAAGCTGGACCTTAAGCGGATCAACTATGGGACGGGGGCGGCCGCCAAGCCGGCCAGTGATGATTACCGTGACGGCTACCAGGACGGTTAGTATTATTACTGCAATAGTCATAGCGTATGCTTACTCGTGATTGTGTATGAACTACCCCTTGCCTTCGCGGGTGAAGTATCGGCGTAGAAAAGTACCTCATCGGGTACTCCGTGGCATGCCTTCAGTGCATGTTCACGCACTTACTTACTTACTTACTTACTTACTTACTTACTTACTTACTTACTTACTTACTTACTTACTTACTTACTTACTTACTTACTTACTTACTTACTTACTTACTTACTTACTTACTTACCCCTGTACAAGGCTCCTGAAATTCTCTCAAATACCTTTTCGCTTAGCCTCGGACAACCCTTGGATCATAGAACCCTGGAACAACCCTGCCATTCTTTAGACATAGCACAAGAAGAGGCACTTTTGTCTCTTTGCTAGGCCTGCAGCGCGGCCCCTTCAGCGTAGAGACAACTCCAAACACTCTTCATACTGGATGTTTCACAAAAGTACTGTTACAAAAGTTTTGCGGACATCATTACTATGATACGATTGTTTAAGTACCCATTTAGTATGGCGGCCGCCTCCAGCCACCATTTCCGTGGTCGTAGTTTACGTGTATTTTTCACAGGCCGGATAAATATAAATGATATTGATGGATTTAAAATAGAAAGATTTATAAATACTGAATATTTATACCTCTAAATACATTTGCAAAGGGTAGCCGGACCCAGCAAAAGTATTTAAATACATTTGCTGACGATCCCGAGTGGCGCGAAAATATTTCAATATATTTACACGGGCGCTGACTAGATAGAAAAATATTTAAATGTATTTTGCGAGGATCCGTGTTATGAAGAAAATATTTAAATATGTTTAAAAAACATTTAAATGCATATATTTGTAAATACCCTGGTTTATCTTTATATATCTTGGGTAGTAAATGTATATATAACCGCAAAATCGGGAACCTTTCCAACACCCCCCAGCGCCCACAACGGCCCCCTTTCCGGCCTGGCGGCCACTCGCTAGTATACAGTACTGTGCTACCGACGTTACAAAACACAATGGCGCGCACGCGAAGGTCGTGGCGGTCACCCCATGAGCCACGGCACGCCCGGCCGAAAAATATGTAAGCAAAGATCTCTAAACTATAGCTGAAATGTTGGATAAAGTATTTAAATAATATTTAAATGTATTTAGCCGCGACAAAAATTTCGGGGGAAGTATTTAAATATATTTGACGTGCTCCTAATTTTGCGCCCAAGTATTTAAATATATTTAGAACCTCCCCGCTTTGTGGTGGAAATATTTAAATACATTTGAAACTCGCCCTCCCTCTCGAGGAAGTATTTAAATACTATTTGAAAGGATTTTGCTACCTTCGGAAAATATTTAAATACTCTTTAAATAATATTTATCCGGCCTGTGGTATTTTTATCAATCATCGAGGGTCGTAGTTTACGTGTAAATATATCAATCATCGAGGGTCGTAGTTTACGTGTAAATATATCAATCATTAAGTTTCGTAGTTTGTCGTAGTTTACCTGTAAATATATCAATCAGTGAGGGTCGTAGTTTACGGGTAAATTGATCAGCCATTGAGGGTCCTAGTTTACATGTCATGTATCAATCATTGAGGATTTATGGTCACCATGGCCATGGTGGTCTTCCACCCTACAGGCAAACGAGATTGTGCCATCACCACCGTCGCCGCCGCCACCGCCACCACCACCACCACCACCACCACCACCACCACCACCACCACCACCACCACCACCACCACCACCACCACCACCACCACCACCACCACCACCACCACCACCACCACCACCACCACCACCACCACTGCCACTGCCGCCGCTGCCACCACCACCACCACCACCGCCGCCGCCGCCGCCATCACTACCACCACTGCCACCACTTCTCCTCCTGTGCCCCTCCCTTTCCCCACCCCTCACGCTCTCTTTTCGACCCTTTTTCACCCTTTCCAACGCTCACATAGTTAACCTAAACTCCATCTCCTCATCCCTCCCGTTCTTCTCAGCACCCAAACCAGACGGCCTCGACCGCTGGCGTGCGTGCGCCTGAGAACCATCATGCTCGTCCGCCCATCCAAGCAGTGCCCCTGTTTCCTGTCATGCTCCCTTGTCATCTTGTGCATGATGCCGGATGGTTTTGTTTAGAAAAATAAATCAATAAATCTATATATATTCAATTGCTGATCCCACCGCAGGTCTCTGAGGATGGTTGCTGTTCACTATTCAAGCGAGAAAGCATCGTAATCATTCCTTTGTTCTTCTGTGCCCCCTTCGCTTCTTGTCTTCTCATCTTCTTCTTTGTCTTCTCGTCGTATTATCGTTCTTTTGTAATGCTGTGCCCCCTTAGCTTCTTGCCGCTTGAATCGGATGCCTTTTGACCGGCGGTTCCGGCGCGCTCGGAGGATGGCCGCCACTTGCTGTATAACCAGCAATCTCCTAGACATTGTTTTCACTGCTTCCTTCTGTCACCCCCATCAGACGGGTTTGACCGCTCCTTCCGACGTGCGCCGAAGGACCGCCGCTATTTGATATTGAAACAAAGGATGCCTCTTGATGTCATGCCCGTTTTCCTTTTTGCTGCTTTCATCAGACGGTTTTGACCGCTGGTTCCGGCGCGCACCGGAGGACCGCCGGCGCGCGCAGCTGCAGCGCTCGGGCACGCGTCTCAAGATCATGCGGCTCTGGGATATGACCGACAAGACCAAGGTCGCCGGGGGGGCGCCCGAGGGGGGGTCGGCGCTTGACATGAATTTCGGTGCGTGCGTGGCTGCGGTATATGCGTGCGCAGTGTGGTCACGGTTCACGGCGGCCAGTGCCAGTCACACACAGAGTGGCTATCTCTCCTCGCAGGGTTGGGCTACTCGGTAGGGCCGGGACCCTTTACCCGAACACCGGCACCCGAACATGAACAGGTGCCGGTGGCCTAGACCACCACCGAATCATAATGGTATCCGGTGGCCTAGACCAGCACCGAATTGTATTGGTATTGGGTGGCCTAGACCAGCACCAAATCGTGTTGGTATGGGGAGGCCTAGACCAGCACCGAATCGTATTGGTATCGAGTGGCCTAGACCAGCACCGAATCATATTTGTATTGGGTGGCCTAGACCACCACCAAATCATATTGGTATTGGGTGGCCTAGACCACCACCAAATCATATTGGTATTGGGTGGCCTAGACCAGCACCGAATCATATTTGTATTGGGTGGCCTAGACCAGCACCGAATCGTGTTGGTATCGGGTGGCCTAGACCAGCACCGAATCATATTTGTATTGGGTGGCCTAGACCACCACCAAATCATATTGGTATTGGGTGGCCTAGACCACCACCAAATCATATTGGTATTGGGTGGCCTAGACCAGCACCGAATCATATTTGTATTGGGTGGCCTAGACCAGCACCGAATCGTATTGGTATCGGGAACCGGTCTTATTGGGCAGACACAAAGTGGCCATGGCTCCTCTTACCCTGAACCTGAACCTGAACCTGCGGGTTGCCGTCTCATTTCTTGTCCCTCGAACCCACCAAACTGCCTTTTCCTTTCCCCTTCTCCCCTGATCCTGTGCGTTGCTCTACTGTTCCCTTCCCCTCACCCCAGGCTTTGATGTAGATTTGGAGGCCACCCACTCCTTTCCCCTTCCCCTCTTTCCCTGCGCTGTTTAACCTTTCCCTCCGTTCGGCCTCCTCCCCCCCCCCCCCCCCCCCCCCTGCAGGCTTTGGTGTCAACCTCGACCTCACCAACTCGCGCATCGAGCCGCGCATGCGCTTCCGCAACCGCTGGGCCGCAATCCGCCTGTTGCCCACGCCAGGGGTGGAGTTCCGCGGCAGCTGGCGGCTGGGGCCCAAGGACGGCAACCTGGCGCTGGCCGCGCGGTGGGTGTCGATCGCATGCACTCCTGGCGCGATCGGTAGAGCATGTCATTCCAATCTAGCTGCTCGCAACTATGCGAACAAGGTGAACTTTATGAGGAAAGCAACCTAGCGCTGGCCGCGAGGTGGGTGCGATGTGAGCCTATTCTTATTACTTACAAAACTAGTGCTATGATAAATTTGTGTGCTAAACTGTCATCTAAACATTGCTGGAGTATGTTATTTTGGTTCATTATCAGTTCTTCCAGAACGATGAACTTTGGAAGGACAGCAATCTGTTGCTCATCGTGCAGTGTTCTCTGGTGATTGTCCGTATTGGCTCGGGCAGCATCAGCATCAGGTAATAAGCGACGGTGCCCTGCCCTTCGGTCAATGTCAAGGTTGCTTGGGTGTGGCGTCATTGTCAAGGGTGCTTGGTGGCACGGTTATTTTTGCCGTCATTCTTGGCTCGGAAATGCGTTGCATTCAATAGTATAACGTATTTTCTTGTTACATCCGGTTGCGGTCACAAGCTTTATTTGCTTTGGCTGGTTTTCCTGTTGGGTGGCAGGTCCATTATAGGTCAGGTCGATTGTAGGGACATGTCTATTTGGTGGCAAGTCTATTGGAGGGACGTTTCTATTTGGCGGCAGGTCTATGGTATGGACACGTTGTGGTGCTGTCACCACTGTGGATATTTGTCCAACGTCCCCCGCAATCCCAGTAGCCCACTTTGCTTGCGTTCTCTGGTCAGTCTGGTGTGCCAGTAGCTATTTGACCTTGTCGTCATCTTCCTAGGACAAAATCGTGGTTTCTTTGGGGGGCTTCGTACATTTTCTTAGGGTTTTGTTATCATTTTTTTCTGTTATTTTCGCCGCCATCAGGCTCAAGGTTTATCCTGCGGCCATGTGGAGAGGCATATCCATCCCAGCCATCACACCGATTGCTGCTCTCTCGGCGGCATGTGACGAGCATGTGGTGATCATTCAACATCAGCAATCACTCAATAGGCCTCGCCCGGAGGGTCCTCCGCGCTGGCAGGGTCCTTCACCTTCCATCATCCTGGTCCTGTTGTTTGATTAAAATATCAATATTAAATGCATCAGGAATAAATATCAATATTGATGAAGTGTTGCTAGATTATGTGCTTACTCAGCCTGCAGAGTGCCTTCTGCTGCCCGCCGCAGGTACACGCTCCCTTTCTGGGACACGGACCGCGCGTTCGACCCGGCCGCGCGCCTGGAAGTGGCACTCTTCAACCCCAACAGCTCGGGCCTGTTTCTCACGCAGCACGGTAATTATGAGCAACTGGTTTAATTATGCCAAGTGGGCTTGTTGTGAAAGACGGGAGGAGGATGAGTCGAAGTAAAGCTGTTCAACCCCAACAGCTCGGGCCTGTACCTCAGACGGCATGACAATATCTAATTGGTTTACTGACCACCCCGTTGGGGCTCCTTGTTACAGAAATGGGGGGTGCAGTGGAGTGCCACACTTGCCAGTATTAGTTGTCTCCTGTGGGTCCTGCCGAGCCATGCCGTCATATAGCCTCCAGTGCAACCACCTTGCGGCTGCTCCATCCTTTGAAGTTTGACAATGCTGCTTCCCAGGGCTCGTCTCCCCCCCTCTTCCCCCTCCCCCCCCCCTGCTTTTTTCCGGCACCTTAACCCCCTCCCTTTCCCCCACCTCAACTCCTCCACCCCCCACCTCTTCCCTTTTTGGCATACCTGTGATAACGAATTGCTTCTGGCGACTGGCGAGGGGTTCCCGCTAGTCAAGGCATTTTGAGAAGCACAGGTTGAATAATGAATATTTTGGAACTCGTATTGAAGACGTATGCAGCTCTTGCTGCCAGCCTTCCAAGTTGCTTGGCGCTGGAATTATTGGCGCTGATGGGTGGCACAATGGGTGGGGCCAGGATGCTCTCTATGCAGCTCTGCACAGCGACGCACCCTTGCGCATGATGTGTATGTGCGCCTGCAATGTGCCTTGCATGCCATCTCCATCAGTGTTGAAATGCCAGACAAGATGAATGACTTGTTGAACAACCAGCGGGTCGCATTTGAGCCTTCATGTGCCTGTGTAAAGTGAAACTAGCAATCGTTCCAACCTTCTCTGATGCGTGTGCTCATTGGCCCAGGTGTGGAGCTCGACGAGAGGGGCATCAAGGTCGGGGAGGACGCATCTCTCCGCGTGGGTGCGGTCGTGGACTTCCCGCGCACGTACCCGTTGGATGAGGGCCAGGACCTGATCAGTATGGACCTGCGCCGGCTGGGCCTGAAAGTGAAGACGCGATGAATAATGTGGCAAAGCGATACGCGCAGCTTGGATTGACCTACGAAGCCCTTGGCAGATGAACTTGTTTTGGATGACTATATCAAACACATGCATGTTTCCCTTGGGTGCTAATGTTGGCCAAAAACGTCATCAAGGATGCAGACGATTTCAACCTAGGGAATGCGCTACCCAATGTGGTGGTCTGGTGGATGAGATCGATGACTTAGGTGGTGTTTAGACACTGTAGATATACGTAAGCCAGCCATAATTTCAATGCACAAAGCTACACATTTCCATCACCATTCATCTCCATCATCCTGAACGACTCGAACACGGGGACAAGATAACGGCAGGCTCGAGCTACCATGGTCCAGATTCTCCCGATTTCTGGCCTGCGCTGGTTGTCGCATTGACTGTAGATATAGCCAGTGCATGACTGAATGGACGTTTCAGTTTCATGGTTTGAATAAACAAGGCTGTCATCTCCCAAGCATGACGTGTGTACCACAGAATTATATATGGCGTCGGAGGTTGGGTGTGAAATGTAGCACGGGCTTTAGTCCAGGTTGCTTACATAGCATGACATTACATGGACGGAATCACGTATTATCTTCACGGAATCTTCACGGAATCACGTATTATCTTTGCTGCACTACGAGCCACGAGCTTGCCATGGCTGACGGCGGAGCTCATAACTTTCACGTTTGAGCACCGAATTTAGCCGTGAATATCACTATCGCTTCGTCTTTCTAAGACGCACATGCTGATATAATTTTCCGAATCTAAAACGCAATATATGACGAGCAAACGCCTGTCGACGCAACGCAGTTGGCAGATGCGCTCGCCTTTGACAATGCGGCAGCTGAGGCTGCCGCTTCGCCAGATCCGGCAGGCAGCGGTGACACTAGTCGTGCACTGGTGGTCACCCAGCAACCTCCCGGCCTCAATGCCTCGCCATCGGCATCGCCTGACCCTAAACGCGCCCGCTCAGCCGACCAAACAGGAGGGTCTTCACGCCCCTCGGAACCGCGCTTTCGGCTCAAACCTTTCCAGGTCGATGATCACGACTGGACCAACATGTCTCCGTCCGCTGCTCTGGACTGCATCTTCTTCGGGGACTACGCCTCGCTTTACGACTTGTGCATCCATCTCCACGCCACCGGACGCCTCCTCGTCACCGACGGCCGTCGCTGGCACAACGTCAGCATGGTTTTCGGCTCCCCGCGCCCCGTCCTCCAGCGTGCCATCCTCAACTCCCTTCTCCAGCGCTCTGATGGCGAGATCTGGGCTCCATCCATCTCCGCCCCCACCCTCCGTTCCATCCTCATGGAAGCCTTTCAGCAGCACGTGACCCCCCTTGCTGCTGACGTCGCAGCAATGGGTGGCCCGCTGGCTGCTGAACTTCCTCACCTCACCGCCACCTCCACTGCCATTTCCGCCTCCACTGCCGACATCAAAGCCCAGCTCCTCGACCTCGACCAACGCCTTCGAGCCACCGCCACCGCCCTTGAGAGCTTGCATGACACCGCCGGCCTCACCGCCCAGGCGGTGAAGGACATCGCCGCCCAGCCGGCGCCTGCTGGCCCGGCCGGCGATGCTCCCTCCACCTGGGCGGACTTGCTTAAGCAGCACACCACCTCCACCACCTCCACCATCTCGGCACAACTCAAGCAACAAGCCCTCGACCTTCGCGAGGAAGCCGACATCGCCCGGCGCAGCCACAATGTCATCGTCAAGCACTTCGACCAGCCGGCAGGTGAGACCTCCACGAGCCTTCTTGAGGCATTTAAGCGCGACATTTTTGCCCCCATGCTACTCACTGGTGAGCTGGACATGTCGGCTGTCCGCCTCCCCCGCGCGCGGGGGAAGGCTGGCCCGGCACCCGTGCTCCTCACCTTAAAGTACATGGCGGACAAGCTGTCGTTCCTTAAATGCCGCAAGAAGCTCTCGGAGACTCGCTTCACGCTGGACGACGACTTGACCCTGGCCCAGCAACAGCGGCGACGCGAGCTATGGCCGTCCTACCTTCAGCTCCGGCAGAGCGCAAGGGGGAAGCCGGTATACTGGAGGGGGGCGGTCATCCACGTTGACCACAAGCCCAGCTGGCAGGCCCCCCCTGCCACCTCAGACTAGGGAATATATACCAGTAGTGTAGATTAGTCAGGCTTAGCCTAGCATGTGGCCCACGCGCATGTGCGCCCATAATGGCCCCCATGGATGATGCCTTCAGAATTTAGCCACGCCCTGCCTATAATGGGACCCCCATGGATGTCGCAGAATTTAGCCATGCTATGCCATGCAGAGAGATGCTCTCTGTCGAGAAGCCATGCCCTAGCTCTTGTATTCTGATTCTGATTCTGATTTGCGGAGTGCGGCACACCGCAAAGGTGAGAACCATTTGCGTTCAGTGCCGGTCCGCGGAAAACGCGGAAAACGCGATCTGCAAATGAATCCGACCGAAATCGAACTGGGGACCTCTCGCACCAACTTTCGCTGACTATAGGACGGACGTCTCCGGATCCTAGGGCATTGCCAACTTACACCTACAGTCATCCGCAAAAGTTCTCCTTTCCGGGGAGTGATGCAAGCCTTTCGGATTTGGTACTAGATAAATCATTCGAGATCTGTGTGTGTAGGAGTACTACACACGTGTCTGCACTCGAGACTTGTTCAGTCTCGAAACGTGAGACGGGCTGAACACGGCTGGAACCTTCTTGAGAAGGGGGCGTAGCCGGTACTATCAAGATCAGCCAAGCGTATATTCTGATTTGGCACGCCGCAAAGG
Organism: Mesostigma viride; assembly: GCA_009746045.1. NCBI lineage: Eukaryota > Viridiplantae > Streptophyta > Mesostigmatophyceae > Mesostigmatales > Mesostigmataceae > Mesostigma > Mesostigma viride. Next base: position 3,244,670 of record RPFO01000165.1, on the reverse strand, counting down.
TGAAAACTTGTATAGCCATGATGATCTTCCCCCACATGACATACTCCCCCCTTAGCTGGGCATAGTGTGAAGATCATGAGGGTGCAGGTGCCCTGGTGCACCTAGAGCAAGGGTAGCTTACATTCCCACCCTTGCAGGAAGTAGCCCAGAATGTATTAAAAGCCATATGCCCCTTCTCAGGGATATGTGCTACATGTACTCCCAACGGAGTTATGTTTCGGACGGGACACCCCCGAATTTTTTGGCGCCCAAAAATTCGCGCCGGAACCGAAGGTCACAAATTTCACGTGCACGGTGCGCGCACCCCTTGCGGAAGTGGCCATGGCGACTGCGTTCAGGCGAAACTACCACACTAGGGCAGGCGAAATGCAAAAATTTTACTCGAATCTAAAAGGAGATGAGTTTATGATGTTAGTTTGTGGCGGAAATCAGCTGGTTTACAATATCGCTGTTGTTTTTTTATGCCATCGGCATGGGGGGTAATCTGAATTTTTTGGTCGCGCGGAATGAAATAGAATTCATGATAGCGGCTGCAAAATAGCGGTTTGGGGGGCTGTTCTGACCGTGAAGCAGTATAGGTTGCATCGAATTCTAAACCGAGCTGGTGCTTTTTGCCAGATTTTCGGCCATTATCGGTAAGTAGTTGTTCAGAGCTGCGCAGTGCGTGTCTGACCTGTCCATGGAATAACGGCTGTTGTTGCGCGCCTGGGCGAGGGACTTTACGAGGGCAAGGTACAGATTTGTCGCGAATGTTATCTGCTATCGGTGCTTTCTTCTATGAGCTCATCGTTCGAGGTTTTTTGCGTTCTTTTGGGGCAGTTTCCGCCAGCTATAGCTCGCCGTCGCTTGCCGTTGTGTTGTCGAATACCTGGCAGCTTTAGATTGTTTTCGTTGATGTCGTGATCAGGGCCGCTTCAGTCGCAGCCTATAGCTCTTCGGGAAGGTATAAGGCATTTCATACAACGTGTTCTGGCAAGGATGTTGTGCGTATGGACGCTTCTTGTTGTTTGAGAGTGACGCACCCTCTCTTCGCAGGCCGCAGCGGCATCACAGCGCTCATGCGGTGAAGGGCCGCCAATGGTTTCTTTGCATTTTATCATGCAGGGATGGAAGTGTTATAGTGATGATGATGTTGGAGATATTGCATTTGTGTGACTGCATGTAGATAGCTGGCACCAATGGTTGTTTGAGCTTTCCTTTGTTATGATGATGTGAAAAGACTACAACGTGCTGAGCCAACCATGGTTGACATGCATGACTGCATGCAAGCTATATATTAAAAATATAATTACTTACAGCAGAGTGAAATCACTCAAACCAAAGCAAACGCCCAGCTATAAACCTATATACAGAGCCATGTCAAAGCTCTATACTACGATAAGACCAATGGAAACGCCTAACGGGAGGAACCTAATAGCCCTGCTGCACCGCAAAATCAGCCCGCGTACGGCGGAGCATGATGTCAGCCATGGCCCGAGTCAGCGCCACCGACAAGCGCTGACGCCAATATGACGTCCAGGTCCGCGCCGACCATGGGGCCCGCTGGCCCTCTAGGTCCAGCCGGTCCTCCCGGAGCCGGCAACACTCCTTGAAGAAGGCGGAGGTCAGGGGCCCCATGGCCCCAAACTCCTCCAGGACAAAGGGCACCACACGATGGTGCCCGACGTCGCCGTAGGCCAGGAGCTTGGCCCGCTCCGCCCGGTCCGCCGTGTAACCTGCCGTGAGGGAGGCCCCAGCCACGTGGCTAAGAGCCAAGGGCCGCGCCACCGAAACGTCAATAAGCAGATGCCGGCCACCCCCCTCAAAGTCCAGCACCACGATGTCAGGCCGGTGGTTGGGGGAATAGAAGGCAGCGCCATCCGCATCCTCGGACCGGATGTTCGCGTGGGGGAAAACCGACCGAATCATGGCGAGCACCACCGTCAGGAGGACAGTGTGCAAATACAAATACCAATTCTGATTCTGTTGGCCCCCCATGCAGGCAAGGTAGTGAGTCCCCGTGGGATCCAGCGGCTGCCCACAGCTACCACAAGGCCGCCCGGCCGGAACAAGAGGCTGCGGGGCAAATAGCTGGTGCCGGAGCGCCACCGAGTAGTGGCTGGGAGCCAAGGCGAATGGGGGGGCCATGGGAAGAGCACGAAGGTACGCCGAGCCCACACTCCGCAAGGAAAGCGAGAACAGCCACGCACGTCCCTGGGCGTTGAGGTCCGCGAAAAGAGCAATCCAATCAGCCGTGTGCAGAATACCCGCGTAGGTTTTCTGGTGTTTATCGATGACGCGAGCAGGGAATGCGGCGGGAGATTGAACGGAGGCGACCGAGGGAGTGCCGCGAGGGAGGTGGCGCTGTACCGCCTGAGCGCAAGCTATATATACCATGTTTTTACTTGGTTCCTTGCCCTCCATAGTCCCAGTTTGTCATCCATGCCGGGGAGGATAGTTTAGGAGGTGTTGTTGTGTTGATTGGCTTGGTTGGCATCAACCTTACTACACTCTAACCTGGGAGAAACATAGGAAATGCTGCTTAGGCATGTTAGGGCTACCATCGTCAAGGCTATGCACATATTTACAAGGCTGGCCATGCTGGAGGGATTAATTAATTAATTATCAACATCGCTCCGTTGGGAGTCAATGTAGCGCATATCCCTGAGAAGGGGCATATGGCTTTTAATACATCCTAGGCTACTTCATGCAAGGGTGGGAATGTAAGCTACCCTTGCTCTAGGTGCACCAGGGCACCTGCACCCTCATGGTCTATCACGCTATGCCCGGGTAAGGGGGGGAGCATGCCTGTGAGGGAGGAAGATCAGCATGGCTATACAAGAGCTAGGACATGGCTGCTCGACAGAGAGCATCTCTCTGCATGGCATAGCATGGCTAAATTCTTAATGCAACATCCATGGGGGGGTCCCATTATAGGCATGGCTTGGCTAAACATAGCCAGGGCGTAGCATGGCTGTACTAGGCTATGGCTGGTGGTGGACCGTGCGTTGGCGGCACGTGACTAGGTGTGTTGGCACAGCTAGGCAAATAGTCTAGGCATGGCTGCCTTAGCGGCAGTGACGCCAAGGGTTACAATCTAGGGCTATTGCTATTCTAGCCCGCTGGGGGCGTCCACATCTTGTGGTTGATCATCAGGTCCCCGCCCCTCCAGTACACCTTGGGCTTCTGGGGGTCCTGCTTATGGCGGAGGTATTCCGGCCACAGGTCGCGTCGCTGCTGTTGCTGAGCGGGGGTGAGGTCGTCATCCAGCGTCCAGGTGAGGTCGTGCAACCGCTTGCGACGAGAGAGGAACCGCTGCTTATCCTCAGGGGAGGGGAAGGTGAGGAGGACTGGTGGGGGAGCCGCCTTGTCCCGTGAGTGGGGAAGGCGGTGGCACCCGCTCAGTGCTACCTCACCTACCAGGCCCATGAGGGTAAGAAGCTGGTTCTTGAGCTCGTCAGCAAGAGAGGTTGACGTCTCACCTGGCTTCTGGGGGAAGCGACGTAGCACCACTCGGCACTCGCGGCGAGCGCGGTCGGTGACCTCCCGTTGCTGGGCCTGGCGGTGGTTCTCCAGCTCCTGGAGCTTTGTGGCGATGGCGTCGGTGGTGGAGGCGGTCGCTGACCGCAGCAGGTCCGCGTAGGAGAGCGGCGGGAGGTCGCCAGCATCCTGCCGGGGTGGCTGGGATGCAATGGTGGCCGTCTGCTCCGCTATCTTGGGGACCTGTGTGGCCAGGGCCTCGGTGTGGGCGGTGATGGCCTCAAGCTTCTTCAGGAGCACGCCACACTTTCCCTCCACCTGGTTAAGGCGAGAGACAAGTGTAGCATGCTTTTCCGAAGCCTGCTCCGCGGTGTGTAGAGCCGTGAACTGGGGTTGGAGCTTGTGGACGACCTTGGTTTCCACGTTGGAGACCCGGGCCTCGACCTTGTTGAGCGTGGTGTTCAGCGATGTCAGCTGCTCGGCCAGCGGCCAGGTCACGTGCTCCTCCAGCACTGCGCGGAGGTCATCCTTGCAGAGGGAGGAAGCCGATGGGGCTGCCGGCTGTGCGGGGGCTGGGGTGCGGAGCGTGCGGGTGAGGTCGGAGAGGTGGCTCTGGAATTGGCTGGTCAAGATAATCAGGCGTTGTTGTACTTCGTCCAAAGCATAGAGCCAGGACATGTCTCCATTGTAGTCGATAGCCGCCCCCCCTTGGGCACGAAGAGCTTCCGCTCCTGTTCGAGGAACTGGAGAACCTCAATGCATTCCTGCGGCGACAATTCTTGCCACACGGTCCAGCCGAAGCGTCGGTCGCCGGGGAGGAACTTGCTCCAGTTGCGAGCGTGGCAGGGTTTCTTGGGCTCAGGCGAGGCGCTGGGCGATGGGGCTGCTGGCGGTGGGTTGGCGAGCCCAGGCGGCTGGGCAAGAACGATGGCGAGCGGGTTGGGCTGGGAGCCGGTAAGCTCCTTTTCCAAACCCCGTTTTGCTTTAGAGGTCGTCATAGCTGCCTGTCACGTGATAACTTCCGCAATACTGCGTTTCAGCCGTAACCGATTATACTGGCGGGTGCGTCTCAAAAAAGCGCATCGAATGCGAGTGGTCTGACCGAATTTGGGGCTCAGATGCAAAAGATCTGAACTCCGCCGTCAGCCATACCGCCGTCAGCCATTTTCGTTTCGGAAAAAATGGAAAGCTGGAGGGATGATGAAGACATATGAGGTGCGTGGCCACCCCTTTGTACTTTGTAAACATACTCTGCATGGTTTTGGTGCATGTTGGATGGCATATTAAGTGGCACTGTGGGGTTACTAACTTACTGAGTGGTCCTTAGCGCCTTGTCATGTGGTCATATAGGAAACCCATCAACTTGAGCAGTTCTTGTCGCAATGACCCCCCACATTGAGCATGCACGTGTCTATTAATTAATTAATTAATTGAGCATGCGTTGCCGTCAGCGTGCAAGAGTCGATTATGTGTGTTTTGGTCAGTTTGCAGATGTCTTTGATGAAGAAGGAGGTGCTAGTGTGGCTAAATGGTTACTCTAATTTCCTTGTAGCGTCTACATGGGTGGCCGTCTTGGAATGGTTGTAACTTGGGCAGTTCTTGTCAGAATGGCGTCAAACCTTGAACATAGGAGGTACCATATGTGCAGAGAATGGTAGTATGTGGTTTGGCCAGTTTTCATGAGGCTTAGATGTATAAAGGGGTGTTAGTGTGGTTAAATACTAGCTAAAACCTCCCTTAGCTTCGTCACAGGCGGCAATCTAGGAATATCCATCAAATAGGGCTGCGCTTGTCAGAATGACCTGAAAATTTGGGGCTGCATGTCCCCGGCCTCTCTAGTATTTGAAAAAATAAGATGTGGCATGATTCCATGTGTTTATGATTTGTTTTATTTTTTTGGTGACAAAAAGTACCCTTTTTGCGGGAAAATCCATCAATGTGTCTAAACATCATTGTTTTGTGCTCAAAATTAGGCAGACTTCCTCAAAAGTGGGGGAACTATATGGAAATATATGATTTGGTCCAAATATGTTTGCCCATTGTCCTAGGGAAAATATGCCAAAAGTAGCGTCTTTTTCTATTTTTAGCGCGTAACCAGCATCTGGTGGGGGCTAGTACCCCCCCCCAAGTGGTTGGAATTTTTTTTAAATCATATTTATGGTCCCCAATCATAATTGGATTTTTAGCACATGCATAGGTATGGTTTCCAGAAAAGTGCCCTTTAGGGGTGTCCCTGTTACGTCCCGGCCCTTTTGGACGGACGTAACAATGGAATAAATTATGTAGTTTGACTTGTTGTCATAGTCCGTAGGACTTTGGGACTCATTTCGGGACTTAATGTGGGAATTGTCCCTTGGTCAGGACTTTTGTATGGAACTATGACAGTTTGTGTGATTCGGACCAGTTATTTTGGGCCTAGGTTGTTGTATGTGTGTATCTTCTAGGGGCCGGTGCAGTCGCGCCGCGCTGCGTACTTTATAGCTAGTTGAGATATTGTACTCATGCGTGGATTCTGTAGGCGAGGGTCGATGTTGACCCGAGGATCTTGTGTGGACTGCATGCTTTGGAAGGTCGGCGCCATGTCGGCGCCCCTTGCCAGCGTAGTGGCAGACCTAGGTGAAATTGGTCCGAGGACGAGAGTCTCGTCCTCTTGGTTTGATGAATGATAAGTGCGAATACGCCTACACATTAAACCTGGGGCAACTATCCATTTGTAATTGGTATTGCTAGCCATTATAAGTGTGTATTAATTAGCTTGGCATCAAGTCGCGGTGCCAGATATCTCACGACCCCAGTCGTGAAGCGCAATCTGCATTAGGCCACCTTGAATCTTCCTAATTCCGGCATGGTAGATCTTTCGCTACGTAGCTCAGGCTAGGGTGTCTGGGCTGGGACGTAACACTGGCTATCGGAGGAAATGTGCTGGAGAGGTCAGCTAACTCTCGCGGAGAGGGTTAGGGAAGCCAATTAGGAAACCAGGGCGGTGCTTGGCGTAGATAGAGGTTCCGGAATTCAACGATTGCTGACAGGTCGGCGGCCAGCCCGTAAAGGGATTCAACGACGACCTAGGCAGCAAGCGGCCAGTCCGGGATACTCGGCGGGGCTAGCAATAGTCCTGTGGTGAGGTGCTGTCAACGAAAGCGTTCAGCTCTCCTGTTTTCAACGACACCAAGTGGCGGCCAGGGCTTGCCTTCAACGACACCGGGTGGCGGCCAGCTCAGGAGGGATTAACGTCATCGAAGATGGTACGTCCCCTAGTTTAGATTTATCCTTCTAGACGCTTGCCTTCTCTCCGGGACCGCACGCGTAGGGGGTTCTTGTTATACGTTGTGCCTCCATAGGTTGTGAATGTCGTTGGTGCGAATGGAAGTTGCGGATGACGACCATTCATTGTTTGACCTGTCGTGGGGGTGGATACCGTCTGGCTGTTGCCGACTGTGTTGACGGTGTTTACCTCCGTGTACTTTTGTATAGCCCTTTGCCGCGGAAGGCGGGGGCGTGTGCTGTGCTAGACTCCGTGCTCTCTCCTCGTTTGTTTAAGGTCACTGCATTTAGAGGTAGCATGGGATTCCCCTTTTCCTTCTTGCAAGCTTCTGCTAGCCTATAATGCATTACGTCCCTACAGGGCATGTGAGGAATACATTAAGGATAAGGGCTCTACTGCTAGGTGGAAGGGTTTTGATCTTCTAGGAGATGCAGATAGGTTTGTTAGGGAACACATGCCATTGCCTGAGGGGATGCACACCACTCGTGAATGCTCCAAGCCACCCACGATCAGCAGTCAGGGGGAGGGGACAGCAGTTACAGTTACCTTCTCTCAGCTGACCATTGGCCCTAGCAGCAGTAGAGGAGATTATTACTAGGGAGTAGTACTAGGTTCTATATATATATCTATAGCACGTGGTTGCTCTCTCTCTTTCTCTCTCTTTCGTCCTGGGGAGGTGTTGCCTGCAGTGTAAGGTATCGGTACGAGCACCATGCCACGAAAACGGAGAGAACCTGTCAACAGCGAGATAGAACAGGTAGACAACCACGAGCAAGGTATAGAGGTGGTAGAGGTACCACCGCACGTCCAAGTAGGGACAGGTACAGGTGAGGTCATGGAGAGACCTGCGGAAGGCTCCCCACGATCCAGAGACCAGGGCCGCAGAGATTCATCAGATGAAGACAGTCCAGACTCCAGGTTGGAACAAGGGGGGGACGGGCGCAGCCAGGAGATGCTCCAGGGGGGTTTCCAGCAGCAGCAACGGCAGCAGCAGCAGCAGCAGCAGGGTTCCCAGCAGCAGCAGGGTTTCCAGCAGCAGCAGCAGCAGGGTTCCCAGCAGCAGCAGGGTTTCCAGCAGCAGCAGCAGCAGCAGCGGCGGCGGCAGCAGCAGCAGCAGCAACCGCAGCAGCAGCAGCAACGACCACAGCGGCCGCCGCGGTATCCTGAGCAGACAGGGCACGAGAATGAAAACACGCAGTACTACCGTTATCATGCTCAGCTAGCCACGGAGCGACCATCGCAGCCCTGGGCGGAGCGCGGCCGCTCCATGGGACCTCCGCCGGCCACAACACTACCGGGGCAGGCGTCGAGTGTCCTTTGGCAGTACTTCCCTACTACCCATGGTGTTGGGGAACTCTGAGGATGACGGGGAGGACACCGGGGCAGATGGCGAATTCGGCGATTTGGAGGGGGCCTTGGAGGATATCGAGGAACCAGGGGCACAGGACCCTCCCTTTGGAGCTCATAGGCCACGAGTCCGGCTAGGGGGTGACAGAAGCAGCGCCACCGCACACGACGAGGGGACTCAGACACCCGTCCAGCGACACGTCCCCCAACTGCAGCGACCTCGGGCGCAGGACAGCAGCATGGTCCACTCGCCTGTGGTCGTCAGCAACCTGAATTTCAGCAGGGTGGCATTGGATGACCCGGGGTATGAACACCCCTCATCGGTACAGGTGCGGCGGACGCATGGTACGCCGTCCAGATCCGGATCTCTCCCCCGGTCACAGCCCCCCGCCTTCGGCTCCACCTCCTACGTAGGCGTCGGTGGGCCCATCACCAACGCGGTAAAGGCCCCACCGATGCCCAATTTCAAGAATGTACCCAAGCTGCACGCGGATATGAAACCGCGAGAGGTCGACGAATGGGGACGCATGTGGCAACAGCAGTATACCGTCTGGCGCAACCACCACAGTTGGGAACTTGCCACCCGCGATCTGATCCCGCATGTTGTCAACACCTGCATGGATCCTTCGGTGGTGAGCATCTTGAACTGTGAGAGCATCGCATCCCAGTCGTACCCGCAAACCGTGGAGGAGTTGATGGACAGGGTGCGCCGCAAGTTGGTACCCCCAGACGCGGAGATCCACGAGCGACTCGCCTTCGGCAAGCTGCGCCAGGGGACCACGCCGTATCGCGAGTTTCTGTCCAAGTTTGAGTCCAGCGCCGCCTACCTGACCGACATGACCTGGTACGAGTACAAGATCAGGTTCATTGAGACCCTCAGTCCCGAGCTGCAGGATGAGGTACTGAAGCACTACGCTGAGGTCCCTTGGGAGGAGTGGGACATCTTGAATATCCAGCGGTATCTTCTGCAGGTGGCCGACGTCGTGGCTCGCGGGCGCGCACCATCGGTGCGTTGGTTCTACCGATCAGGTCCCCCGCACGACGGCGAGGAGAACGATGACTCCCCCGATGACCTGGAGGACGGGAACGCTGACCATGGCCTCAACGCCATCGACGCGAGTAAAGCCCGTTGCTTCATGTGCTTTGAGGTGGGTCACCTCAGGCGCGACTGCCCCAAACTCCGTAGCAGGCACGCTGGACGTGGCACGGGGGAGACCGAGCCCAGGTTTTCAGGCCCGGCGTTCGGCAGTCGCCCGGACTCCTCCGGCCCAAGGGACAAGCCCCGCAACGCGGACGAGCGGGCGCCAGCAGGCCCGCCGTTCACGACTCAGCACCAGCAGCCGCGGCCGCCAGCGATGAGTTCTACCAAGGGCGTGCTGCGCGCGGTCAATGAGATCGAGGCTCATGACTAGCCTCCGGACAGCGTGCGACCTTTGAGTCACCAGCAGTGGCCGGTTACGAGTTTGCCGCTGGGAAGTATACTATAATATATATTACTATATTAGTATATTTAATTAATAATTATATTTTTATAATATGTTCACTCCGGTGCGCTTTTCCAGTCCTAGTGGCTGGCCACCTTAGCCATTCTGAGAATGCCCACCTGTGTAGGGCAAGGGGGGCGGGTCTGTATTGCCCCACATCTGTACCAAATACCAAGGGTGCATTGGTCCTGCACAGTAGCAGGTCACCCTGTTATCATGATGTCAGTAGTACGAAGGGTGCATTGGTCCTGCACAGTAGCAGGTCACCCTGTTATCAGCAGTAAGGGGGGTGTTTGGAATCATACACTGACCCCATGCATAGACGCCGTTGGCGGTAATGGGAAATTACTATTAGGCGTCTAGCACTAGTGGTTTTATATGGGGTACCGTTGGCGGTAATGGGATATTTTATATATGAGAATGTAATAATATATTCAGACACGGCCAACCAACCGTCATGGATGTCAAGTTTTTGGTCGACACAGGCGCTTCCATGTCCTTCATCAACGCGGCACTGGTGCGCCGGCTGGGACTGACGCACAGCCCCCACACCGGACGGCCGTGCATCTGCCCCACTCGGATGGTCGCCAACACCAATCGCCCGGTCTGGCAGATATCAAAGGTGTGCTGCAAGGCACCCCGTTCGACCTGGCTGCGACCATCGCACCGCTGGGCGCAGCGGACATCATCATTGGGCTCGACTTTGGACGCGCAGGATGTGGACATTCGCGTGCGCCGGCGAGTGGTTTGGTTTCCCGATGGTTCCTTTTGGTGCCCTGACAGCGAGTATAGGGCACATAGCATTACACGGCGGTCCAGCATCCTTGACTCCTTGGCAGTAATTGGACGATCGCGTGGACGCGTCGTCCCCGGGGGAAGGGGAGGGGTCGCAGGGCGTATGAAACCAGATGGCTACTAATAATACCATATACTTCTCTACTATACCTACCTTTTATATACTAAGTACTTGTACTGGTCCACACTTCTTTATGATACCATACTCTTCTTAACTATATCTAGCTCCTGTATGATCGGCACGGTTCGGCTTTGGATCGAGCCGGCCATCTATGTAGGAATCCACCGCGCAGCCGCGCGTGGATCCGACGACCCTTCTACTGCCATGCCAGGGATCGATACGCCAGCGTGCGGATATTATATATTTTCGATATTCTCTATTTCTATATAATATATTTTCTCCATGATATATTCTCTATGGGATAATCTGCAGTTGGCGGTGGGCTTGAACGGGTCGTCCCGAAGAGGACCACGTCAGGCACTCAGCACCGCATGTGCACATGGTCCTGGCCTTTTTGGACATGGGCTCACCGGATGCTTGATGATTCTACTACTAAGGCGTCCGTACCGAGGCATCTCCGCGTGGGATGCCGGATTCGGCAGCGAGTGCCAGCGACCCCAGACTACGGCCTGACTGCACGTCGCGTCCCGCGTGACCAACGGACGCGGAGTCCCATGGCACGCGGCCAAGTATTATTATAGGGAGTCTTCCGGCGGGCGGCTATGAGTCACGGCTCCCTGACTTCCTGGCGCATGAGGGACGCGCCTCGCTTCTCGTGCACCCGTACGTGATTAATTTCACCATTGCGGCACGGTGCATGGAGACGGCACGGTGCGTGGAGGCTGTTGCAACCCCGATGCGACTGGGCGATCAGGCAGGGCGGAGCCTGTACTGAATCGTGGTCGGCCGGCAAACAGATGTACCCCGGCATTGAGTCGATGCCTAGCTGGGTCAGGGCACTCCTGGGCTCGAGTAACCGTGCATGCAGGGCGCGCCCGCGTCCGCCGCGACCGTCGGGAGTAAGGGCCCCCGGGGCTGCAAGCATATGCGGGCACGGTGCAGTTGCATGGCGACAGCATGTACTGCCGGCAGTAGTGGTGGATGACCCCGCCGGTCGTGGTTGCACTGGTTGCGCTGGTGCCGGTCGTGGTTGCATCAGAAGCAGGTGGCGGTGTCCGGTCATTGTCTCACCGCCTCAACAGTGCGCGTGCATGGTGCCGATGCCACATGATGTGGCGCTGTCGCCCCGCAGACTGCCGGTGTCCGAGTAACACCCGGTATCACTGCATAGGGCCGGTACATCCGCTCTGAGCGGACCCGGCGCTGACGCGCGCTGAGCCATGGCAGAGCACTGAGGTACATGGGACGTGCGGGATCTGGCCGTCGAGGGCGAGTCACGGGGACTGTAGTAACGGCGAGCCGAGACGGAGAGGCAGGCAGGATCGAGCTGCTGGAGTCTGAGCACCTAGTCACTGCCCGCGACCCTGTGCATGGTTACCATCGCGCAGTGTTCGCGTCCCTCCTGTGGGCTGAGCCCGGTAGGGAGTTGTTCCTTGCACCACTGGTGGAGGCCGATCGAGCGTGATTTGCAAGTGGCTCGTGTCCGCGCGCCTACGAGTTTGCATGGATGAGGGACTCAGAGCAGGGCGTTCCATGTGCATGGCGGGCGGGCTGTGTGGGCTTCAAAATGTACTATACCCCATGGCCATGCACTGGTACAGGGGTGGTGAGAGGCCTTCAAGCTTCGAGTGGGGGATGTGGCAATGCGCCGTGGGGACTGCATACCTTGGGGCGTGTTTCTGTTGCGGGAATCGGGCTCCTGGGCAAAACAGCCAAGCGGGGTGGACAGGCGGTGATCGGTCGTGCGCGGGATTGACCCCGGCCCACGATCGCTGTATGTGCTTGAGCACCTGTGGGCTGGGCGCGATCGAGCCCGAGGAGCTCTTCATGTTTGGGACTGCGGGGTTGCTTCGGCCCTACTCCATGAGCAGCACGGTGTCTCGCAGGGGCAACGTTACTGATACGGCAGTTCCTGCAAAGCGTGTCACTCCCCGACCTGCCCATTGCATTATATAAGTGCGGGCATTGCGGGCGCTATGCAGTCCACGTCGGCGGCCTTGAGCATCACATGCTTACGGGCCTGCGCAAACATCAACCGTGCTCTTGCTGTGCAAGTGTCACGGAGGGTGTGACTGCGAGCTGAGGAGTTTTCCCCCGCTTGCGGTGGAGTTCAGGCACATTGGCAGTAAGGAATGCGGGGACCGGCGACTGCTCCGGTCTATGCACGTCGGCCGGAGTGGAGTTGTGCCTAAACTACTGCAGCTTCGTGGGGGAGTTGGCAGGGCGCACTCTAGTGGACACACTAGGGCCTTGCGGGCACCTGCATGCGTTCGCAGGTGCAGGGGAGGCGCACTCTAGCGGCGACGCTAGGGCTTCCCCCTCTATACAGCCACTCCAGCGGCGGCCAGGGACGGCCACGTTGCAGGGTCGGTTGGCTCACGGCGCGCCTGTATTTGAGAGGACGCGTACAACTGTCGGTAGTGAGGCGATGGATCAGATTCTTCTGGTGCACGCCCTCGCTTCTGAGCATGGGGCCTGCACTGCATGCTGTGCCTCACAGTCGTCGATGCTAGTAGTACTCTTAATCGTCGTGTGATCACGCGCATCAGTCGCGCTGTAAGACTGGGTTTCGGCTGGATGGGATACATGACTGGCCACCTCGTCGGCCGGATCATCAAGTTGTATGTATGAAAAATATTCCCTCCTGCTGACAGTCCCGATTGGCTATATAAAGAGTTGCCCTTGCGTGGCAAGTCTGGGGGGACCTGGCTTCACTGGCCCGTTGGTGCACAAGGGCTGGGACATAGTACCCCTATGGTCAACATTTCATCAAGTTTGAGGCTGCTCAGGACCTCAGGACTGGTTGCGCGGGATTACATGGACTGTGCATTATTATGTGGATGGGATAGGGCACGCGGTGGCGCCCCCTAAGATGGTTCCAGTGGATCGGCGCGCCAACAACGGCGGTCGCTGAGATGGTTGTGAGAGTTTTATGACGGATAGCGGAATTATCCTGTCATCCTGGTTCATCATTGCTACTACGTCAGGGTTGGTCCTGTGTATCAACCTCTAGAGGAATTGGTATTACTAACCCGCGGGTGAACCGGGGTTGGGACATAGTACTCTTATAGTAGCGTAGCTTACTTGTTTCCTTTCTATCTCTTGTACGGTAGGGACTACCGACCCCCGTGGGGGGGGAGGAGTGTTACGTCCCGGCCCTTTTGGACGGACGTAACAATGGAATAAATTATGTAGTTTGACTTGTTGTCATAGTCCGTAGGACTTTGGGACTCATTTCGGGACTTAATGTGGGAATTGTCCCTTGGTCAGGACTTTTGTATGGAACTATGACAGTTTGTGTGATTCGGACCAGTTATTTTGGGCCTAGGTTGTTGTATGCGTGTATCTTCTAGGGGCCGGTGCAGTCGCGCCGCGCTGCGTACTTTATAGCTAGTTGAGATATTGTACTCATGCGTGGATTCTGTAGGCGAGGGTCGATGTTGACCCGAGGATCTTGTGTGGACTGCATGCTTTGGAAGGTCGGCGCCATGTCGGCGCCCCTTGCCAGCGTAGTGGCAGACCTAGGTGAAATTGGTCCGAGGACGAGAGTCTCGTCCTCTTGGTTTGATGAATGATAAGTGCGAATACGCCTACACATTAAACCTGGGGCAACTATCCATTTGTAATTGGTATTGCTAGCCATTATAAGTGTGTATTAAGTAGCTTGGCATCAAGTCGCGGTGCCAGATATCTCACGACCCCAGTCGTGAAGCGCAATCTGCATTAGGCCACCTTGAATCTTCCTAATTCCGGCATGGTAGATCTTTCGCTACGTAGCTCAGGCTAGGGGTGTCTGGGCTGGGACGTAACAGTCCCCTCCCCTTAATTAATTGATTAATCACGTATTGCTCTGCTAGTGTCGATACTAATATTTGCCAAGATCAATTTTGGGAGGCAACTCTTCAATGGCCGGATAAGGGCATGGCCAGCCGTCTGCATGACATTCTCAATTCTTCTTGTACGAGTCGCGCCAGCCGCCAAGGCACACCACATCCAGGAGTTACCACTAAGTACAGTAGAATGTATTTTCGTAAATTTGTCCTCAGGTCAAGATTAAATCATTTGTGTGATGACGTATGACATGCCCTCGTCCTGCACATGCCCGCAAGTCGGTATTTGCTTTCTTAGAAAGTAAGGTGCATGCTGGAGACTGAGGCGCGTCACCTTAAGTGTCGCACCGAAGACCGCCGGCACTTGCCAATCTATCAACGAGACACTACCAAATCAACGCTGGCGATACTTGTGATACCAATATCCCACAATCGGATTTCTCTGAAAATAGTTTATTAAACAGCATGCGGGAAAGAAAGGGCCGCCACAACCTTGTGGCTGTACATGCAGAAAGGCTTGTTAGACGAATGGGGACGGCTTGTTGTTTACCGGGGAATCCTACTGGCAACTAGCTTTGCCTTTTGTAAGTCAGGCGCCGTTTGTTTGAACGGCCGGCCATGTGTTGAATGCTGACGGAAGTTGCGTCAAAAAGCTGTAATAAAATCTGATGTAACCAGCACTCACCAATTGATTGGTGTGCTGCTTGGTTGGGTAGTGTGTTCAGGGTTGCATTCGAAGAGTACACATGGCCTGACAGCTCAGACGTGTGACAGATGAGCTGGCTGGCTGAATTATTAAATTGTCAGCGTTAGGATATTTCTGGTTTTGCCGTTTTCCATTTTGACGGTAGGCTTGATAAAGGAGGGGTGACATTGAGCCAAGCTAAATAGGGGCCGGATCCTGCAGCCGCCGGTCCAGAATGTCTGGCCCCTATTTCCATACTAGGGGCCCGTGCAGCTACCGGCACCAATTCTAGCTAGCCCCCATCTTTTCGGCCTCTATAGGGGAGATTCCAGGGGCCGAATTTTTATGCAGCCGCCAGCCCTAGATTTCGGGCCCCCATATTGTACAGCAGGCGCGGCATGCCGCATCATGCCACGTGGCGTCCCATCTTGCCATGCCCCGGATGCCAGCTATGTACAGGCCTACGGATGCCTACACAGAAAACTGTGTCGGCATCCGTCCTCACGCCGCGCCGCGCTATACTGTCATGCAGTCTGCAGATGTCTTGCCCAGTTCAGTTCAGTTCAGTTCAGTTTAGTTGGAATCCCACGCCGGTCATATCCAACAGAGATAGTTTAGCGACGTAAGTAGATCGGATGGTACTAGGGTACTGTGATACGTCTTGCCCAGTAATTGCCTGTCGTTTTAGCCACTGACATCTTGATACCCTAGGCTTAGCAGGGATTAATTACTGGCTATATTTGGAATAAACGTACACCTATTTACCTGGAAAATTGCCTGTCGCCGGAGAGGCATGCCGGCATCAAGCCACGTGGCGCCTCATCAAGCCACGTGGCGCCTCATCTTGCCACGTGGTGCCGCATCTTGCCACGTGGTGCCGCAGCTCGGCCACGTAGCGCTGCGCTATTGGGGGCCAGTAATACGGGGCCACCGCCGCCGACCCTCGTTTTACTCGCCAGCCCCTATGTCAATTCAGGGGCCGGCGCTTACCGCAGCAGTCAGGCCCTGGGACGGGCCCCTAGTATCCAGGAAATTTTGCCTGGAGATGTCACCCCTCCTCTTGATAAGCATGGTCGGCGGGTTGTGACCCGTAATTGTTTCTTTGAATGTGCTCACTGAAGCAGTATGCGCGGCCTCGCTGCTATGGCGGCGGGGCTAAAGAAAATTAGGCAAAGACCCCGTCCTTGCCTGCTATGAAGTCGCGGGCTTTGCGACTTCACGGCAGGTAGGGGCGGTTTGAACGGAACGGAAATTTCGCGTTACCAATGTGCCAAGTGGTTCTGGTTGGCACCTTGCTGGGCAGCGTCTCGGTGGTCATAGAAAGTGGGCTGGGCGCCCCGCCCCGGCTGCTGGTAATTCCAGCAGCGGAGCCAATCATGTCGACTAAGAAGTCCGCAGCTGATGCGGAAACTGTGCGAAGGTCAATAGATTAATTTGGATTCCATGAGACTGCGCTGGTAGTCAGTCAGCGGCCCACCGCCTAGGGCGCTGCATGGCGCTGCCTTCGGCTTGGTGCGCGGCCCTTTTTTGTTATGGGCCAGCGAGGGATATAAGGGTGACGCGCGGCCGGCTAATTTCTTGCGTTCCGGAAGAAAATATATTTGCAAAATTCCCACAAAAGGAACCGAGTATCAGAAAGGCGTCTCGGCTGACAGTGGCAGTGTCTGGCCTTGTCGTCTCTCCCTGCTCAGCACCCGGCAGGTAGCGGTTCAAACCCTGGTGGCGTCGGAATGCGAATTTTCTGGGTTTTTATCCGGAATTATATTTTGCTGAGGCGGCTCCGCGGATTCGCTAACCTTTTATTGTCGGGCCCCTTAGGGGGTTATTATAGCCTTGTGCGGGCTGCATGAGTCGCCATGAAGGAGATGTTGCGACACGCCCCACTTTGTGGTCTTTTATGGAAGCGGCTACCCTCGAGGCTGCTCGGAAGAGGGGGGGGGGTCTTCTCCTTTTCTTTGTTCACTGTTATTGGGGCAACAGTGATCCTATCAAGTTTTGTTTCCTGAGCGGCGACAGTGCGGGGGAGGAGGGTAATGGCGCCAGGGACTGGGGTGGATCGGGGGGCTCTTGCTCCTGCATGGGAGGGAGACGAGATGACTACTTAAACCTGCCTTTGGCAGGGGCTCTACTCATTGTTTTCAATCAAATGCTGGTTTTCTTGGGAGCTCAAGTGTCATAATCGGATTTCTCTGAAAATAGTTTATTAAACAGCATGCGGGAAAGAAAGGGCCGCCACAACCTTGTGGCTGTACATGCAGAAAGGCTTGTTAGACGAATGGGGACGGCTTGTTGTTTACCGGGGAATCCTACTGGCAACTAGCTTTGCCTTTTGTAAGTCAGGCGCCGTTTGTTTGAACGGCCGGCCATGTGTTGAATGCTGACGGAAGTTGCGTCAAAAAGCTGTAATAAAATCTGATGTAACCAGCACTCACCAATTGATTGGTGTGCTGCTTGGTTGGGTAGTGTGTTCAGGGTTGCATTCGAAGAGTACACATGGCCTGACAGCTCAGACGTGTGACAGATGAGCTGGCTGGCTGAATTATTAAATTGTCAGCGTTAGGATATTTCTGGTTTTGCCGTTTTCCATTTTGACGGTAGGCTTGATAAGCATGGTCGGCGGGTTGTGACCCGTAATTGTTTCTTCCCACCCATCCCACCCTTGGGGGGCTCTTGCTCCTGCATGCGAGGGAGACGAGATGACTACTTAAACCTGCCTTTGGCAGGGGCTCTACTCATTGTTTTCAATCAAATGCTGGTTTTCTTGGGAGCTCAAGTGTCATAAGTTGACTTTCCGTTTCCTGCCTTATTCAGTTTCTTTCAGTTCTCAGAGATATTATGAGAAAAAATTTATACTAGCCCATGAAGATCATTGTTCGTGTCAGGTTCTATATAAAACCTTGATAATGACGCAGATCGTTCTAGAAAGAGACGTCCCTATGAATGACAGGAAAATGTCGAATATGAAGCCTGCGATGGCGCCGCTGCTGCTGTGACGCACCGAAATCCGCGAAAAAAAACGGAGTCGCCCTCAAGCCGGCGGTGGATGGAGTACACGGCGGATTTGGTAAGTACCATTTCTGTTTGCACAATAGCCCAGGAATAGCCGGGAAATGAGCGTTCGATGGCGACGAACATAATATGGCAAATCGCATGCAATGACGTGTTAGATGTATACGACGAGAAGAACATCAACCTGCCGTGAATCATAATCTTGGTCAATTGCAGGCAACTTTCAAGTCCGGATCAATCGACTCAGAAGGGGACAAAATAATATTATTCTGGTCTAGTTTTCGCTTATCACAGGCTGCGCGTGTCGCAAAGATGAGAGAAAATAATGCTCTATAAGGCATGGTCTAGAGAGTTTATTAGCTCGCCGCGTGGAACATCGCAATAGACTGCCCTACAAAGTAGACAAAAGTAGACAATTACAAGTTTTGCGGGCTTCGCCCGCGACATTAGAGCTTGTACTTTTTGTGGCCGGTCCCCGGCCATGCAGGGAGCCCCGGCTAGGGAGATGTTAGTCACCACGTACCTCCGTCGAGTGCCAAGTGGCACTAGTCCCGCCAAGGAGCGCGCGCTAGCTTTAGAGTTTCGACCACAAGATTCATGGAGTTTGGCAAAAGGGTGAAGGAAAAAAATCCGAATTGCAATGGGGGGACTCTATGAAGGCTCGAACCCGGTACGTCACGAGCAGTTATATGATGAGCTGTGCCTTGGCGCCTGAAGTCTACGTAAGCAACTTATAGCGAAGTTTTACAATATGTACATTGCTACAAAGGGACAAACTGCGCAACCGCGCAGTGGACGGAGCTCGCGAACTACTTGCGGAGTTCATGCTCCAGATTGACTGCTACCCCTGCACGGGAGCGCGATGCGCGCGGGGATGAGTGACCTCGCCAACCCCGCAGACAGCAGGGAAAAATCGCTTACAGGCGGTGGAGCAGAGGAAAATCCACGTGTGAGCTTCCGGCGCGTTTGTAACGGGATTTCCCGAACAGAAAGTTTGGTCCAACAGCCCAAAAGTTTGCGACGGTTATATCTGGAGCTCGCGAACACAGGAAATCGCAGAGTTTGGCTCCTGCTGCAATCTGGGCATACGGGCCTCTGCCAAATGGCTCATCTGGATGTAACGCTTCAGAAACCTCAAAAATGGGCGCGCCGTGGTTTGACCTTTTGGTGATTGGTCGCAACGAAATTTCGCGCAGCTCATTCGTCAAGCGGACTGTAAGTCGCGCCGCTGAGTGGCTGGAGCCGAAAGCCGTTCGAAAGAGTGTTAGCTTACAATAAGTGGAGCCCTGCCACAAATGCAGCAGTTAACAGTGGCCTTAAGGTTTCTCAATCCGCACGCGGAAGCAAGAAGCCTCCAGGGTGGGGGGGAGGGGAAAGAAACAATTGCGGATCATTGCCTGCCTAGCTTGCTTAAGGCATGGCCCGCCGACACACAAGCTGACATCATCCTAAATTAATTAACACTGGCATGCGTCACACGCCGGCCTGAACAGTGCTGAAAACGCCACTACAAACAACGTGGCCACGCATCCCCAGGCTAGTGCGTTAACCGTACAGGTAGTTGTACAAGGTTCCCAAGACTGACAAACATAAAACTCGCCCATCGACCCCTTGGGCCGGTCCGAATCCACTTTACAATAATTAATCACGACTCACTAAAGAACCCAAATCAGCCAAAGAGTCGTTAAGCAACCAGCCGACCCTACAGGTCCCCACCTAACCTCAGCTGGTGCAACCAAACACGAATCTTTGCAAGCAAGTCGTATAAAACCTGCAATTAATTTTCTCGGACCGCTAATTAATAGCCACCGACCCTTATAAACAACCGGGTCATCCAAGGAAAATTCGGGCGAGCAGGAAACCCTTTGTGCAGATCGAATTAGTCAGCCCATGTTGCAGACAGCCTTCCACATCCAGGCCAAGGCATGGCGGCCTTATCTTTCCCGCATGCGTTATTTAAACTATATTCAGAGAAAACCGATTAAGATCACTCAGCTCCCAAGTGTTACGTCCCGGCCCTTTTGGTCGGACGTAACAATGGAATCAATTACTAAGGCCATGTGGCCGTTGTACTGGGTTTTGTGAATATTGACTATTGTGTGAATTGGACTAGTTATTTTGGTCCTAGGTTGACCTTTTAGGGGCCGGTGCCGTGGCGCCGCGCCAGTTCTGGGTCTGTCTATAGTTCTAGGCGTGGATCCTGTAGTTGGGGGTCGATGTCGGCCCGGATCCTACGCGGAATGAGTGACTTGGATTGCCCAATGGGATTTGATGTTGTATCTGCGCCGCAACCAACCTAGGTTAAATTAGTCCGAGGACGAGAGTCTCGTCCTCTTGGTTTGATGAATGATAAGTGCGAATACGCCTACACATTGAGCCCGGGGCAATTATCCATTTGTAATTGGTCTTGCTAGCCATTATAAGTGTGTACAAATTAGCTTGGCATCAAGCCGTGATGTCAGATATTTCACGACTCACGTCGTGAAGCGCAACCTAGATTAGGCCATCTTGAATTATTCCTAATTCCGGCAAGGAGGATCTTTCGCTACGTAGCTCAGGCTAGGTCTGGGCTGGGACGTAACACTGGTTATCGGAGGAAATGTGCTGGAAAGGTTAGCTAACTCTCGCGGAGAGGGTTAGTGAGGCCAATTAGGATATCAAGGCGGAGCTTGGCGTAGGTAGAGGTTCCGGAATTCAACGATTGCTGACAGGTCGGCGGCCAGCCCGTAAAGGGATTCAACGACGACCTAAACAGCAAGCGGCCAGTCTGGGATACTCGGCGGGGCTAGCAATAGTCCTGTGGTGAGGTGCTGTCAACGATAGGAGGGGGGACATCCCCCCCTAAAATCGTACATGAGCGTACTCCAGAGTTTGGCCTACCGCGCCGCCCGGCGCCAGCCAAAGTGAAAAGTGCTGGAGTGCACTCAGTGTGTCAAAAAGCTGCGCCGGACCGACTTGGGAGTGTGCTACGTGCTACGTGGCTTGTAAGACACGTGGCACTTTTTGTAGAATCTCTTAGTAGAAGCTCTTAGTAAGCGATAGTATTAGCATATTCTCCAAGTAGAAGAATGACGTCAAGCCAGCGGAAATTCGATGCCTATTGCCTGACGCCAGGTCCGGTGTCAGAATCAACAACAACAACCTGACGCCTGCCTGAAAGTCGATACGTCTTCCTAGAATCAACCAATACTTGGTAAGTTCTCAGCGTAAGTTGTTAGTACAGCAGGGCCGAAGCGGACACCTGCACTTTAAAATCAAACGCCTGACCGAGCTAGCGGGATCACCATGAGAGCGCACTAGCGCACTCCTTTCCTAAAACCAGGCGCCGGACCGCCAAAAGGAGTTCGCTCCACAAAATTTTTCTTCGCGCCGCCCTAAAATTTTCGACTGGAGTACACTCCGTCGCAAAAAATTCTGCTGCCGGACACGTTTTTGGAGTTAGCTCCACGTTTGGAGGTGCCGCGCCGGACACACGAGTGAGTGTGCTGTTTTGGCTGGATGTCCCCCCTCCTTCAACGATAGCGTTCAGCTCTCCTGTTTTCAACGACACGTAGTGGCGGCCAGGGCTTGCCTTCAACGACACCGGGTGGCGGCCAGCTCAGGAGGGATTAACGTCATCGAAGATGGTACGTCCCCTAGTTAGAATTCTTTCTTTGCCAGCTACGCCTGCGGAAGGCTAGCTGGCGTGCTCGCTTTCTCTCCGGGACCGCTCGCGTACTAGGGGGTTCTTGTTATACGTTGTACCCTCTATAGGGTGTGAATGTCGTTGGTGCCTATGGACGTCGCGGAGACGGACAGCGTTGTTTGACCTGCAAGGGGTCGTGGGGGTGGATACCGTCTGGCTGTTGCCGACTGTGTTGACGGTGTTTACCTCCGTGTGCTTACTGTATAGCCCTTGCAGCGGAAGCTTGGGCCTGTGCTGTGCTAGACTCTGTGCTCTCTCCTCGTTTGTTTAAGGTCACTGCATTTAGAGGTAGCCTGGGATTCCCCTTTCTCTCCTGCTTGCAAGCCGCTGCCAGCCTATGATGTAACATGCCCAGACGCAACAGAATAAATAAGGGTGGTCAATCTGGTTTTCCTTACTATGCCGTGGCCCATGATGGGGGCGAGGGTAGACCAGCCATATTTTATAGTTGGAAGGCATGTGAAGAACACATCAAGGATAAGATAATGTCCAGAGACTCTAGTGCTAAGTGGAAGGGGTTTGATAACATCACTGATGCAGATAGGTTTGTTAGGGAACACATGCCATTGCCTGAGGGGATGCACACCACTCGTGAATGCCCTAAGCCACCCACGCTCAGCAGTCAGGGGGAGGGGACAGCAGTTACAGTTACCTTCTCTCAGCTGACCATTGGCCCTACTGCAAACAGTAGAGGAGACTATTACTCGGGAGTAATACTAGGTTCTATATTTATAGATCTATAGCACGTGGTTGCTCTCTCTCTCTCTCTCTCTTTCTTCCTGGGGAGGTGTTGCCTGCTGTGTAAGGTACCGGTACGAGCACCATGCCAACACGGTACCAAACAAGGAACGCCAGAGAGACAGAAGACGAGACTAGAGAAAGAGACTCAGATAATAGAGAGGTAGCACCTGTAGACAACCACGAGCACGGTACAGAAGGGCTAGAGGTACCACTGCACGTCCAAGTAGGGACAGGTACAGGTGAGGTCATGGAGAGACCTGTGGAAGGCTCCCCACGATCCAGAGACCAGAACCCTAGGTTCCCAGCGGATGGGGACAATCTAGACGCCTTAACAGGGCAGGAAGATGACAGGAGTGACCGAGAGATACTACAAGGGGATTCGCAGCAGCAGCAGCAGCAACAGCAGCAGCAGCAGCAGCAGCAGCAGCAGCAGCAGCAGCAGCAACAACAACAGCAGCGACAGCAGCAGCAGCAGCAGCAGCAGCAGCAGCAGCAGCAGCAGCAGCAGCAGCAGCAACAGTCACCGCAGCAGCAACGGCAACAACAGCAACCCCGACCGCGGCAACAACAACCTCAGACGAGACTACATTGGCTACCACATGATCCTGAGCAGCAGGGAGACGAGAATGAAGATACCCTGCACTACCGCTACCAGCAGCCAGCCACAGGGCGGCCCTCGCATCCTTGGGCGGGGCGGGGGCGTCCCCAGGGACCTCCGCCGGGCCCCACCCACCGGGGCAGACGCTGAGTGTCCTTCGGCAGCACCTCCCTGTTACCCACGGCGCTATGGAATTCGGATGAGGATGGGGAGATTCCAGGGGCAGATGGCGAGTTCGACGATCTGGAGGGGACTGGCGAGGTTGACGAGGAACCAGTTACGCAGGGCCCACCCGTTGGTACTCAGAGACCACGGGCCAGGCCAGGGGATGACAGAAGCAGTGTCACTGCCCGAGGCGAGGAGACTCATACGCCCGTCCAGCGCCCGGTACCTCAACCGCAGCGTCCACGGGTGTTTGACAGCAGCGTGGTCCCATCGCCTGCGCCTGTCGGCAACCTTAATTTCAGCAGGGTGGCCTTGGATGACCCGGGGTACGAACATCCCTCATCAGTACAGGTGCGGCGGACTCATGGTACGCCGTCCAGGTCCGGATCTCTCCCCCGGTCGCAGCCCCCCGCCTTCGGCTCCATCTCCTACGTAGACGTCGGTGGGCCCATCACCAACGCGGTAAAGGCCCCACCGATGCCCAATTTCAAGAATGTACCCAAGCTGCACGCGGACATGAAACCGCGCGAGGTAGACGAATGGGGACGCATGTGGCAACAGCAGTATACCATCTGGCGCAATCACCACAGCTGGCAGCTGGCCACTTGTGACCTGATCCCGCATGTGGTTAACACCTGCATGGACCCCTCGGTGGTGAGCATCCTGAATTGTGAGAGCTTCGCATCCCAGTCGTACCCGCAAACCGTAGAGGAGCTGATGGATCGGGTGCGCCGCAAGCTGGTGCCCCCAGATGCTGTTATCCACGAGCGACTCGCATTCGGCAAGCTGCGCCAGGGAACCACACCGTACCGCGAGTTTCTCTCCAAGTTTGAGTCCAGCGCCGCCTACCTGACAGACATGACCTGGTATGAGTACAAGATCCGGTTCATTGAGGCACTCAGTCCCGAGCTGCAGGATGAGGTACTGAAGCACTATGCTGAGGTCCCTTGGGAGGAGTGGGACATCTTGAATATCCAGAGGTATCTTCTGCAGGTGGCCGATGTGGTGACTCGCGGGCGCGCACCCTCAGTGCGCCGTTTCTTCAGGCCAGCTCCCCCGCGACGGGTGAATCAGATGTACTCCACTGAGTTCGCCGGCGAGGAGGAGGACGAGTACCTCGACGACCCTGATGATGGCTACACTGACCAGGGTGTCAACGCGATCGACGCTAGCAAGGCGCGGTGCTTCATGTGCAGTGAGGTGGGACACCTCAAGCGCGACTGCCCCAAGCTCCGGGGCAAGCACGCCAGTCGTGGTGCAGGGGAGATGGAACCCAGCGCTCGCTTCTCCGGTCCAGCCTTCGGCAGCCGCCCCGACTCCTCCGGTCCCCGGGACCGACCCCGCAACGCGGGTGAGCGTGCGGCTCGCCTGCAGCATGCCAGACAGGTCCCGACTCAGTACCAGCAGCCGCGACCACCCGCGACCAGCTCTACCAAGGGCGTGTTGCGCGCGGTCAACGAGATTGAGGCGCGGCGACAGTACTCCTCCTCCGGCCAGGCGCACGTAGTGGCGGGCTACGAGTATGACGAGGAGGAGGAGGCTGACGAAGAGGAGGAGGGGGGGGAAGAGGGCGGGCGGTCGGGCGAGGCGGCCTCCCGTCCCACCGCTCCTCGGGAGTAGTAGCCTTGCCCGTGGGCTTGGGCCCCGGGGTAGGGGATAGGGTAGAGAAATCAGATGGTAGCCCTGACGCGGAGTCAATCAGAGTAGAGGTAGACGTCAATAACGTGGCTTCAGACGCGGCCTCCCCACCGGCGGCGCGTGCATCTCAAGGAGGCTCGCGACATTTGTTTCTTTTCAGTGGAGGGTTACTGGTTCCTCCCACCGTCCTTGATCCGTATTTGAAGGAGAAAACGGTCATGGACGTGAAGTTTCTGGTCGACACCAGTGCCTCCACGTCCTTCATCAACGAGGCCCTGGTGCGCCGGCTGGGCCTGGTACCACGACCACACACCACGGCAGTGTATGTCACCTATTCGGACGGCCGGCGACACCAATCGCCGGGCCAAGCAGACATCAAGGGTGTGCTGCAGGGCACGCCGGTGGACCTCAGTGCATGGTGGCGACTATTGCGCCGCTGGGCGCTGCCGACATCATCATTGGAGTGGACTGGTTGGACAAGCAGGATGTGGACATCAGTGTGCGCCGACGGGTAGTTTGGTTCCCGGACGGTTCCTTCTGGTGCCCCGACAGCGAGTACAGGGCACAGGCCGCTGAGGTCCATAACATTACACACGAGCGCTCGGCGGACCTCGACCAGCGTCCCAGATCCTGATGAGTAGCAAGACGCTGGCGCGCCAGCTCCGGAAGGGCAAGGAGTATGCGATGACCGTATAGACCTGGACAGCACTCAGGCCATGCTTAATGAGATCGGTGCTGGCTTCACTCCGGACGAGCTGGTGCGGTTCAACGCCGTCCTGGAGAAGCGCGCTACTCTCTTCGCGGATCGCACCCCCCAGTTCCCTCCCAATCGATCGGTGCTACACCGAATCCAGGTCCAGGAGGGTTCCGGGCCGACAGCGTCTCCCATGTACCGCACGGGCCCAGTCGAGCTGGTGGAGCTCAAGAAGATCCTCATTTCGCTGCTCGACGCCGGGCTCATTGAACCCAGCAACAGCCCCTTCTCAGCGGGCGTGCTGCTCGTTCCCAAGCCAGGGGGCAAGTGGCGTTTGGTGACTGACTACCGGAAGCTGAACGCCATCACTGTCAAGTCCCGGTATCCTCTACCGCGGATCGACGACATCTTCAACCGTGTCCAAGGGGCTACGTGTTTCACCGTCATCGACTGTGCGGACGGGTTTTGGCAGCTGCGCATCGCGCCAGAAGACTGCCACAAGACCGCGTTCGCCACGCCCTTCGGTCACTACCAGTTTCGGGTGGCGGCAATGGGGCTGTGTAATTCGCCTGCGTCCTTCCAGATGCTGATGAACGACATCCTCCGTCCGGTGATGGGCACAGCCCACCTGCCGCAGGTCTCCAAGGATCTGACGGACCCGCAGAAGGGGGCGCGCCCGCCCTGGACCTACAAGCGCACGTGCGCGCTGGCGTATCTGGACGACATCCTGGTGTACTCCAAGACGTTCGAGGAGCACCTGGAGGATGTTGACGCAGTGCTGCAGATCATGGAAGACGAGCACCTGTCGGCGCGGAAGGCCAAGGTGCGCGCCGGTCGCTGTGTGCCGTTTCTGGGCCATACCCTGTCCGCGGACGGCATCGCGACCGACCCGGAGAAGATCGAGGCTGTCCAGCAATGGCCGGTCCCTACGGACGTGAAAGGGGTGCGCAGTTTCCTGGGGTTGGCATCCTACTACCGGCGGTTCATCCCGAGGTTTGCCACCATCGCCGCCCCGATCAACGCTCTTCTCAAGAAGGGTACCCCGTTTCTTTGGGCTGAGCAGTGCCAACAGGCTTTCGAGGCACTTAAGCGCCACCTCACCACAGCGCCGGTCCTTGTCCTGCCGGACCCGACCCTTCCTTTCGTCGTGGCTACTGACGCCAGCAAGGTGGCCATCGGGGGTGTTCTCCTGCAGGACCAAGGCAAGGGCCTTCAGCCCATTGAGTACATCTCGCGCACAATGATTCCGGCGGAGCGGAATTATCCAGTGCATCAGCAGGAACTCCTGGCAGTAGTCTACAGCTGCCACACGTGGCGTCATCATCTCCTGGGGGCCCAGTTTTCGGTGGCCATTAGTGAGCAGGGGGATCTCGACCCCCACCGCCTGGTAATCCACACGGACCACCGGCCGCTCACCCACCTCCTGGTGCAGCCCAACCTGACGCCCCGCCAGGCGCGGTGGATGGAGTACTTGTCACAGTTTGCGCCGTTCAAGATCCAATATGTCAAGGGCGCGGACAACGTGGTGCCCGACGCCCTCTCGCGACGGGCGGACTATTGGTTCTACGAGGACATGGACGTGCTGCATACCACCTGTGTACCAGTGGCCGCCCCGGGGACCGCCTACGGTGTGGAACCACGGTCTCCCCGGGCCCGCCACCTGTTTCATCTTGGGCACACCACTATGGATGACTTGTCACCCCTCCTGGAGGAGACGGTTCGGTCAAGCGCCCACGAGGACGTGGACACCCCCGGGGAGGGGGAGGGGTCGCATACGCGCGTGCCCCTTAGTCACGTGGTGCCGCCCCAGGGAATTTTTCAGCTCCAGCCGCTCGGCCCTCCCACAGTCTTCTCAGAATTCGTCAACCAGGCGAGTACGGATGCGGCGGAACCGGCTGCGGACGCGTTCACATGCAGTCACGTCCGACCTGGAGACGATGATCAGTCGTTTCACGGTCACGGAGGAAGCGGCGCTTGAAGCCATCCGGGCGCACCCCCAGCAGATGGGTGCCTACCCTTGCAAGTTCCAGGATGGGCGCCTGTTCGTGAGTGTCCAGCCGGAGGAATGGCGGCTGTATATCCCTGAGCTTTGTAGGGCCGCTTTGCTGCACGAGCTCCATGATTCCCTCCTAGGCGGACATCAAGGAAGCCACCGCCTCCTTCCCCGAGCCCGCAAGCATTTCTACTGGCCAGGGATGAAGGAGTATATCGGACGTATGTGCGCCAGTGCCTCTCGTGCCAGATCATGAAGTCCAGAACACGGGCTCTCAAGCCGTCCCTAAGACGCTGCCGGATCCTATGGGTCCTTGGGATTCTATCATGATGGACTTCATCGGCCCGTTTAAGAAGTCGAAGAGCGGCAACAGCATGGTCTTGGTGTTCGTGGACCGCCTGACGCGCATGTGTCACTTGGCCCCGTGTCCGGTCGACCTCACAGCTAGCGGAGGAGTGCGCCAAGATATACCTAACGCACGTGTTTCGGTTTCACGGGCTCAGCCGACAGTTCATCTCTGACCGCGACAAGCTCTTCACGGCCAAATTCTGGCAGGAGTTTTTCGAGCGGCTGGGCACCAAGGTGTCGCTGGGCATGGCCTACCACAGCTCGTCGTCGCACCTGGTGGAGCGGTTGAACCGCACAGTGCAAGAGACCATGCGACACTACACCGACACGGTGGGCAGCAATTGCATGGCGGAAGACCTTCTGGGCTTGGTGGAGTTTTCCC
Source organism: Mesostigma viride (assembly GCA_009746045.1). Classification (NCBI taxonomy): domain Eukaryota; kingdom Viridiplantae; phylum Streptophyta; class Mesostigmatophyceae; order Mesostigmatales; family Mesostigmataceae; genus Mesostigma; species Mesostigma viride. The sequence continues at coordinate 3,216,431 of RPFO01000165.1, read as the reverse complement.
TGAACAATGCCCCCCAGGCTGCCCATGGGTTTACTCCCTTTTTCCTCAACTCCGGCCGACACCCCCTCACACCGCTCGACTTGCTTATGAGCCCCGGACTTGGAGAGGATCAGGTCAAGCTGGACACTCTTCAGGGGGTTGAGCGGTTGCTGCAGCGGATGCACCAGGCGCATAACAGCGCAGTCCAGGGCTACCGCGCAGCGACAGAGCGGTATCTGGAGAGGACAGCCGGCAAGCGGGATCACCGGACGCCGTCCATCGAGGTGGGCGATTGGGTCCTGGTTGAGGGCCCGCAGATCAGGCGATTTTCACACAAGGTGGAGAAGGAGCTGAAGACTAAGCTCCGTCCCATGTTCCTGGGTCCCTACAAGGTCCTCACCAAGTTCGACGATGTCATGTTCCAGGTGGACATCCCAGTGTCATGGAACCTCACGTCCAACCGTTTCCACCGTGACCAGCTCAAGTTGTATCACCAGAATACCATCCAGGGCAGGGTCAATCCCCCAGCCCCGCTGGAGTTCAATCCGGACACGGGGGAACAGGAGGACGAGGTGGCAGCGATCGTGGGACACCGGGATGTCAAACGGGGACGAGGGGTCCAGCGACAATACCGGGTGCGATGGCGATTCGCACAGCATGAGTCTGAGGACTCCTGGCGCACCGCTACTGAGTTAGCGGGGTGCGCCCGCTTACTAGAAGCATATAAGAAGACGCACCAGTTGCGTTAGCAGACCACATCCGGTAGGGTGTAGGGTGAGAGTGGTGTGTGAGCTGGGTATCAGGTACACGCCGACTAATGCCCTGGCATCTTGTGTGTGGGCTGCGCAGGGGGACGCCGCGGAGGCGCTTCCCAGGGGCCAGACTTCCGTCGGCGCCGCGGAGGCTGCAGATGCGGAAATCCGGGAAGCAGACGGGGAGTCCAGCGATGAAGATCTGGTTGCCATGGACATACCCGACCAACCTGAGGTCCCACAACCAGAAGAGGGGGCGAGGACGCAGATAGCTCGCGGAGAGCCGGCAGCTCGAGGGGGAGCGCCAGAGGCCGGGGGCTCGGGGGGTGGTGGCCGGCAGACGGGGCCTTCATCTGGCCGCGAGCGCCGGCAAGAAACATCGTCCAGACCCGGAGCACCGGACACGCGTACGTTGCACTGCTAGTGAAGGAGCTGCACGAGGAGACGTTTAATCCCCGAGTGTTCTTGCGCGACTATGGTCGGGAGGGTGAAGCCTTGTTGGAACGACGACGTCGGCGCCGTAACCGGATGCCTTCGGAACTCCGCGCTGATTCCATTATGGCGCGGGTCGGCCCTGCGCATTTGGATACTTTTCGAGGGTTCGTGAAGCGCAACCTACATTAGGCCATCTTGAATTATTCCTAATTCCGGCAAGGAGGATCTTTCGCTACGTAGCTCAGGCTAGGTGTGTCTGGGCTGGGACGTAACACTGGTATCGGAGGCCGACCACCACGCCGTCGCGCGCTGCGACGCAACGTGGGGTTCAAGATCGAGACCAGCACCGCAGCGCGCGACGGCGTGGTGGTCGGCACAGATTGGGAAACCCATGAGCGGGAGTGCTCCTGTCACGCGTGCATGAACACGCTGGAAGCGGGTCTGGCATTCCCACGGCTCTTGCTCCTCCTACTTCCACCCGCAGTGCGGAAACTGCTGGAACGCTACTTTCCCCGGTATCTTCCGCTGCATGGAGGGGGCGATACGGGGCGAAAAATGTCTGCGTGAGGGGCAGTATTCGTTACGGCAGGCTCTGGATCGCATCGTGGCCATGGATGATGAGGACCAGGACGATGGGAGTGAGGGGTATGACTCCGATTCCGACGACCATCCTCCACGTCCTCTCCCCCGTTCCCCTCCGCGGGATCCGCCCTCTCGGGGCTCCCAGGAGGGCGGCGCAGGACCCCGTCCTGTGCCGCGTTATGAGGCGCCACCGCCGGCGACGGGCTGGGGGCGACCTCCCGGGCGTGAGACGCGGAGTCTTCCGAGGGCTACCGGATGGGGTGGGGGCAGTCAAACCGCTTCTCGACGTGCTCCGGAGCGACCTGCACGTCGTCGCTCGCCATCACCGCCCTCGCGCTCGCGTTCCCGCTCGGACTCAGGGACCGAGGTACGAACCGCTCGCCGAGCGTCACCACCACCTCGTCGCCTGGAAGCTCGTCACTGGGAGCGCACGTGGGGGTCCGCGCTGGAGTTGGAGCGAGAGAGTCGGCGACCGCGAACGGATACGACGGAGACCGCTGCGGCTAGGACAGAACAGCCGGCCGGGGGGGAGCCCTCTGATGTGGTCCCCGCGGGCACTCCGCCAGATGTGGGCCAAGGGGAGCCTACCTTCCATGTCTCCCTGGAGCCTCGTTCCCGGTCGGAAGTGGTTCCACCGGAGCCTAATTTCCTGGTCTCCTTGGAGCCACGTCCCCGGCCTGCCCAAGCCGGATCGTCGATGTCACGTCCTGCGGAGGGACCCAGCAGACCCACCACGTCAGATCGACCCTCGCACCGTTCCGCGGAGGAACCGTGCCTACATACCATACGGATCGCTGCGGAAGGTCCCAGCGTGACGGGCATCATGGTGCCAGCGGAGCCCGTGGTAACCCTTGAGGCGCTTGTGGCAGCGGTGCAATCAGGGCAGGATGTGATACAGCGTATGTTGGTCCAGCTCGGGCGCCAAGGCGATCATTCCGCCGCCACCTCCGTGGGCTATGATGCAGCTTCCAGGGCTCCGGGGTCTTCACAGGAGGAGTGGTCCATGGGGGATTTCATACGGGCGGTACCGGGTAGGGCAGTAAGGCACGGTGGTCCGGGGCCTCGTACGGAGAAGTTGTGTGTGGTGTTCGAGGGACCTCTGTCTCTCCCGGTCCCTCCTGGCATGCATCTGCCCGCTCCATTGGTGTTTCAAGCGGGGCCCTGGTGCGCGATCGACCGCGGTGCCTACTGGGAACAACTAGAAATCACTTTCTTCCCACAGGCTCCACTGCCCCTGCCGCAAACTGTCGATCCTCGATTTCCCCAGGTGGTGGGGCGTACTGTGCGGTTCGGTTCCGAAGATTGGTGGGATTGGCGATATCAGGCGGATGGGGTGGGGCACGTGGTGACGCCGCCAAAGGTGGCCCCAACGGAAGGGCGTGCCTTTCTGGACCGGGTGGTGCCCGACATTGCAGGGGCTCCGCGGGTGACTATCACTGATGATCACGTGCGCACCGAGGTTTTCATGATGGGGGTGCAGTTTGTTCGTGAGCACCGCTGTGGGGTGGTGGATCGGTCGGCGCTGACCCTTCTATTTACCCACCCCCAGTACCTAGCTGGGTTCCTGTCCATGTGGCCCCGGGGTACGTGGGTGGAGCTATCCAAGATGGGCCGGCAGAAGATGTCTCCCTATCAGGTGGCCTTTGAGTGGGATCTGTGTGCGAACCCCGGGATGATGATCCGGCAAATGACCCCCGTGGGGCGTCAGGCTCTCATGGAGGCCCAGCAGCAGCGGCGGGCCACCAGCGGCGGACGCTAGAGTGGATATTTCAGTTTTTGGAACGGATAGCGGAATGATCCAGTTCACGGAGTCCGGGCTACTACGTCAGGGTTGGTCTCGTGTATCAACCTCTAGAGGAACTGGTATTACTGACCTGCGGGTGAACCGAGGTTGGGACATAGTACTCTTATAGTAGCATTGTTTTGCTTCCTTATCTTATCTTTGTACGGTAGGGACTACCGACCCCCGTGAGGGGGGAGGAGTGTTACGTCCCGGCCCTTTTGGTCGGACGTAACAATGGAATAAATTACTAAGGCCATGTGGCCGTTGTACTGGGTTTTGTGAATATTGACTATTGTGTGAATTGGACTAGTTATTTTGGTCCTAGGTTGACCTTTTAGGGGCCGGTGCCGTGGCGCCGCGCCAGTTCTGGGTCTGTCTATAGTTCTAGGCGTGGATCCTGTAGTTGGGGGTCGATGTCGGCCCGGATCCTACGCGGAATGAGTGACTTGGATTGCCCAATGGGATTTGATGTTGTATCTGCGCCGCAACCAACCTAGGTTAAATTAGTCCGAGGACGAGAGTCTCGTCCTCTTGGTTTGATGAATGATAAGTGCGAATACGCCTACACATTGAGCCCGGGGCAATTATCCATTTGTAATTGGTCTTGCTAGCCATTATAAGTGTGTACAAATTAGCTTGGCATCAAGCCGTGATGTCAGATATTTCACGACTCATGTCGTGAAGCGCAACCTACATTAGTGTCTATTTACCCAGAGGCCTCAATTGAGGCCTTTTGGCTCAATTGAGGCCTTTTTCACCAAGGTCACCTGGGGATGGTCATTTTGGCGGGAAGGACCGGTCCTATGGGTCGTCCGGCCCCAGTGGCGCGAATCTGGTATATGTGCTGAGCGTCCTGACCCATTGGGGTCGACAGGGGTCGACGGTTACTGAAAGATATGTGAGGTGGAAAAGTACCTATTTTGGCCACTTTCGTGCAACCGGACGACGAATTTTCACGCATGCACGACCATGGCGGCCTCGAGTAAAATAGACCGTATGGCCACGTTCGTGCATCATTTCGACCAGTATGAAGCGCGTTGGACAGATAAATTATCCGTGAAGCTAGCGCGACCGCTAAATGGGTCAAAAGTCGATTTTTAAATTCGTGGGGTCGTTATTTGTGTGCTGAATGCCAGGTTAGTGAAATTCAGATGGGGCGTAGATGGCGTTGATAGTGCGCCTGCCAGCAGGCCGGTGCTTCGATATGCTGGGAAGGAGACTAGCGGAACGGCGGGGGGGATGTTGGGGCAGCCGTGACTAAAGGGGCACTGGCTATTTTCGAGCCTTCTGGCGTGTATCCGTAGGTAGAGAAGGGGTGTTTTTAGGTAGGAAAAACTGGGTTGCGGACAGCGAGAACGCGCGCGCGCCCGGCTATGGGAGCGCTCGTACGCAAGAAGCGCTGGCCCGGGCGTTGGCAGCCGTTTTCATACGTCAAAGGACGATGCATGGAGCTACTGTCCGGCAGGAGGAGCGGCCTGCGCTGGTCCCGGATAGCTTAAAGAAGTCGAGTTTGACCAGCGTTCCTGTCGCAGCGACCTCCACTGCTCGTGTTAGTGCGCACTTCATGATGCCATGAGTCGATGCATGTGAAAGTTGACCGCATCCAGGTAGGAGAAGGTTTGTATCATCGTTTGGTTTGTAACGCTGCCAGTTTCTTGTTGTTTACCGGCACCTGGCCGGTGTCACTTCAAGGCAGGTTATTACGTTGTGCTGCACTCTGCGGCTGGGCCCCGTTGTGTAAGCGTATGTGCCCTCTGTAAGAAGCATGGTAGTTCCTGCTATGGTGCCCATGTCACAGGCCAGCCTTGGAAGGGCCCCCAAATAGGCTAGATGTCTAGATAACTGGTTATTAGAGTCCATTCATGCTTGTATATCTTGCCATGCTGTTCATGTGCTACCTTAAGAGCATCACCTTGTTGGAAAGTATTATAACTGCGTCGGTATTGAGGCTTGGTGAGTGCGCTTATGCGCTTGGAAGGTCACAACTATCATTATAATGCATGATCACTGTGCGTGTTGATTATAGAGGCGGTGGATTCCTTGTAGTTACGTGCAATACCCATGGCAGGGTAATGCTGCCTGCAGTGCTCCGCGACAGCCCCGTCGGAAGTGTGTGTGCGTGGTCCCTTTGGATCGAGCATGCCATGTCATGCCATGCTTACCGTGTCGTGGGGAAACCTCGTAAGGTCCGAAAGACACGTTAAAGGCAGAGGAAACTGAGTACTAGCGCCTTTTTTCTGCATCTACCTATGGTCATGTTGTGTTCATGGTGCCGCCGCAGCGACACCCTGTTTTATTAAATCATAATTAAATAGGTATTGGGCATATATGACTGATGTTAAGTGCTGGGAACCCCAAAACAATCATAATAATGCATGACCTATCCTCATATTTGGAATAAAGTTTGTTGTCTCATTGTAATTACATGCAACACCCAATTTATAAAAAGGCCTCAATTGAGGCCTTTTTCTGGGTAGATAGACATTAGGCCATCTTGAATTATTCCTAATTCCGGCTAGGAGGATCTTTCGCTACGTAGCTCAGGCTAGGTGTGTCTGGGCTGGGACGTAACACCAAGAAGACCAGCATTTGATTGAATACAATAAGTGGAGCCCTGCCACAAATGCAGCAGTTAACAGTGGCCTTAAGGTTTCTCGATCCGCACGCGGAAGCAAGAAGCCTCCACCCAATTACCCCCCCCTGGCGCCAACCCCATTGCGCCGATTAAACTCATGACCACCGTGCGCGAAAGAGCGTGTCGCAACATCTTAAATGGCGACTCAGCCCGCGCTAGGCTATATTAACCCCCGCAGGGGCCCGCTGGTTCAATGCGACACAAGCCGGTGACCACCCCAAAAGCAAGCCCTCAAAAAGAGCCAGCATTTCGCAATTCCGGAACCGTCCAAAAAGGAAAGAGGTTTTACGACCCCATAATAGACTGAGCCGCGCAGCAGGTGCTGAGACGAAAAGGAACGACAAAGGTCTGGCGTAGCCTCGCCTCCCTAAGACGCCCTCCCGAACTCGAGTCTCGCAATAGGGAAATTTCTAGCTTCGGAGCGCAACTCTCGCGCGGCTCCTATTGTCCCCAACTACCCCTCCTCGGCAGGGGCAGCTGGACAACTGACCTGCCGCCACAAAAAATAATTTATGAAAAAAAAACAGGCCGTTCGTGTATCCATTGCTCCCACTCCACCAACTTCTTATTGAAAACATTAAGTGGTCGCTTAAAATGGACAGCAAAATGGCGTCCCCTGCCATTTGCAGTTCTCCGAGCAAAGTTTGCGAATCCCCAAGACAACAAAACACAGGGAGGGTGGGTGGGCAAGAAAAAAGACCTTCCCCTTCCTCGCAAGGTCCCTAAAAAGACGACACAACACGCTACATGGCAACGCCCCTAAAAAAAATCCCAGCCTTACTGACACAACTAATGTCAGACCGGCAACTACGAAATGTCAGCAAAATGATTCGAGTCAGAACTTTTAACTACACTAGTCGCCAATCAAAGGCAGTTTCAGGCCAGCATACAAAATTAAAAGGCCTTATAAACACGACCTTTTTAACCGCCTGAACAACAACGAAAACTGCCCGTAACTAATCACCCAGTTACAAAATCCAAACTGATTATCATCCGCTAAAAACGGCCCTAGTCGCCGGCCGTGCCAGCAAAACTGGAACCCCAAGAGCGTGCCACGTAATCTTTGCCGCCGTCAGGAACACTTCGATTGCGGCGTTCGTTCTCGCCCATTATAAGAAACTATTTTCAGAGAAATCCGATTCGTGTATCCATTGCTCCCACTCCACCAACTTCTTATTGAAAACGTTAAGTGGTCGCTTAACACGTCGTTTGTACCGACTCAGTCCTCTGGAGAGGACTGAGTTGACCAACTTTGAGATCATGTAGCAGAAAGGGCAGGGGGGTACCCCATATGTTTGAGGTGCCTAATAGCAGTTAATATCTTGCTCTGTGTCTGGAATATGTGTAAAAAATCATACATGGACCGGATCATGTAGAATTTTACTCGGGTGTTGACCCTTACTCGCGATTTGGCACTTTTTGATGTATAGGTGTGTATTAAAAAAATAAATCAATTCCGTATGCATGCACAAAAATCTTAAACATGTGCAAAATAAAGTTCTTGAAACGTGGCAAAAAACTGGGCTCAATTTGGCCACTGCCACTGCCTGAAACACGCCAAAAACTGCCAGTCCTCTGGAGAGGACTGAGCCTTTGCTAGCAAAATGCTAGCATGTAAGTGCGGTCATACTACACACCACCGTGGCCACCAACCATCCCAATCAACTCATTTCCCTTCAAGCATAACAGGACAACACACTTGCATCATCATATTGCAGTTATACTATACCTTATCATGTGTGAGAGCCTATGCCTGGACGTAGGGAATGGGTTTGGATACCTACCAACAAAGGGTTATATTATAAGTGTCAACCACCAATATAATGGGTAGATTAAGCATATTTCATGTGTTTCTAACAAGAATAGATATGGCTAAAACTGTTTTGCATTGCCATGGTGTGGCCAACATAGTTGCTGGCACCTGATGGCAGTGGTTTATCACCAAGACTTTTCACTCACCCGCAGAAGCTTGAAAGCACCCTTGATGCAACCCATGGCCACATAACCATGCAGTATAAACGAAGCATAGGAATAACTAACATCTATGAAGGTGTTCAAACCTGTACAGCTCCTAAAAACCTGCACAACTACACTGGGGTAAGGCAAACGCCTGGTAACATCATCTGAAAATGGGGTTTTAGAGAGGTGCAGGCAACGGTCAAGAAAGAGCATCAAGACTTGAACCTGACAACTCCTTGCAAGCTTAACTCATGTACAAACATTAAGAAGCGATGAGGCTACGATATTCCAGCTTTACCAGGCACGGACGGCGTTACCTTGGCCCAGGCGGTGCCCGCAAAACTGGCACTTTGCGGTACACAAACCATGACGTGACAGAGAGGTCGAAATCATCGAATCTATACTTGCCACTCAATTTATTCTAATACTATGCACGTTAAAAGGTAGAAAGAAAACTATAAACCCTCGAACTTGCGCCGGAACGCAATCACAGTCGTCAATTCCGTCGACCTGTCTGATCGCAGTTTTTTCTAGCAAGAACAGCGCCGACACCTGCTAAATCGCATCCCCGCGAGCCAAAAGTTGAGTTGTATCATCTATATGACATATAAAAGCTATTTAATGAGTTTGGCCAGCTAACTCTTCCACAAACGTAAACTGCATGCATGGGCGCAAGCCGCCATGGCTAGGTCGTGCATTTCCGGAACGCACGTTTCACGGGAAAAAGTACCCTTACCACCTGTACTTTGACCGTACATTTGACCGCTCATACCAAATCCAAAAAAATCCCAAAAATATGTCCAAGAAAGATCTTTTCACGTAGTATTTGAATAAATTTTAAGAGAATTTTTTGGTCAAACATTCTGACCGGGACGAATTTTCTACGAAACCCAAAAACTCGATCCTCTGGAGAGGACTGAGTTCAACTCAGTCCTCTCCATAGGACTGGATACAAACGACGTGTTAAAATGGACAGCAAAATGGCGTCCCCTGCCATTTGCAGTTCTCCGAGCAAAGTTTGCGAATCCCCAACTCCCCCACGCCTGGCTGACTCAAAGCCGCTCCCCTCTCTCCCAGGACCGCGTGTCCATCGAGAATGCCCTGCCGCAATGGACCCCGTTTTAACACCAGCAGCTGTGGATGCATTGATGCACTGTTATGGGTAACCACATTCCCGCGAATTGACCCTTTGCAGGGCCCGCCACCGACCCCAAAGAAGGCCTCCCCTCCGATCGGCAACAGGAGTTGTTGTTGTTGCGAAGACAAAGCAGAAGACACAGCGATCAAGCAATTACCGAAACCCCAAGTTTCGTTTCTCACTATATTTCGCCATGACCCCTTTAGGAGAGCATCGTCCTTGACAGGGGGCACACCCCCGCACCTACCATGCTAACAGATTTACCGTTAGGCATATAATCAAGGCCGCATATCAGCCCTCACCCCCAGCGCCGAGACCGCGCGCCAAACAACGGTGTGAGTGAAAATATTTTTAAATTTATTAAAATTATCGCCACGACCTCAACTAGTCCATCCCGGAGCGCAAGCATCCCCAGGTACGAACCAGCCCAAGGCAGGCCAGCCAACGTCACAGAACCTTAACCCGAAGCGCAAGCATCCTCAGGTACAAGGCTGCCACGCAGGCCAGCCCTTCCGTTTCGACAAGCAGATCTTCCCCTTCATATTCGATCTGAATATTGCACTAGCGCAGCCCAACCTCCTGCGCAGATTCCCAACCATCCGGACCCAGTTCCAAAGTGAGAATCAGTCCGGACACTTGGCAGCCGCTGTGACTTCCGTGAAACCGGAAGCTCAGGGGCTGCCGCCCGTCTGTTAATTTAATTAAGCCCTGCGCCCGAGCGGGCACAAGGCCGGGGAGGCGTCGGCATTCCTTGCATCACCATAGCCTCGGCCAACGCGTGCCCAGCGTCATGCAAGAAAAAAGACCTTCCCCTTCCTCGCAAGGTCCCTAAAAAGACGACACAACATGCTACATGGCAACGCCCCTAAAAAAAATCCCAGCCTTACTGACACAACTAATGTCAGACCGGCAACTACGAAATGTCAGCAAAATGATTCGAGTCAGAACTTTTAACTACACTAGTCGCCAATCAAAGGCAGTTTCAGGCCAGCATACAAAATTAAAAGGCCTTATAAATACGACCTTTTTAACCGCCTGAACAACAACGAAAACTGCCCGTAACTAATCACCCAGTTACAAAATCCAAACTGATTATCATCCGCTAAAAACGGCCCTAGTCGCCGGCCGTGCCAGCGAAACTGGAACCCCAAGAGCGTGCCACGTAATCTTTGCCGCCGTCAGGAACACTTCGATTGCGGCGTTCGTTCTCGCCCATTATAAGAAACTATTTTCAGAGAAATCCGATTGCTGACAGGAACCTGGTTCAGGACCTTTTGAGTCCAGGTCGCGTCCCACTTACCATCGCAAGGTGGCAAGCCTGCGATGTGACTGTGACACTAGAGCTGTTTTAGAAACTTATAAACAGCTCCGCCGAAGCTGGCCAAACCGCCGGAGTAGCGCCCCATCCTTTGCCCATGTCAAAAAGACCCGCAGCCGGGGAAAACGACATGGGGGTAAATTTAAATTTTCTTTCCGTTGCACGACCAACGATACTATGCTTGGTCGAACAACTTAGCGGTTGTGCCACCATCTGCCTCGGCTACAAGACAGATGCAAACCGCGCTAGAATGTGCAATTTTGCACAGGCGGTCATTGCCGCCATTGTGAAAGAAACAATTGCGGATCATTGCCTGCCTAGCTTGCTTAAGGCATGGCCCGCCGACACACAAGCTGACATCATCCTAAATTAATTAACACCGGCATGCGTCACACGCCGGCCTGAACAGTGCTGAAAACGCCACTACAAACAACGTGGCCACGCACCCCCAGGCTAGTGCGTTAACCGTACAGGTAGTTGTACAAGGTTCCCAAGACTGACAAACATAAAACTCGCCCATCGACCCCTTGGGCCGGTCCGAATCCACTATACAATAATTAATCACGACTCACTAAAGAACCCAAATCAGCCAAAGATTCGTTAAGCAACCAGCCGACCCTACAGGTCCCCACCTAACCTCAGCTGGTGCAACCAAACACGAATCTTTGCAAGCAAGTCGTATAAAACCTACAATTAATTTTCTCGGACCGCTAATTAATAGCCACCGACCCTTATAAACAACCGGGTCATCCAAGGAAAATTCGGGCGAGCAGGAAACCCTTTGTACAGATCGCATTAGTCAGCCCACAGTGTCGCAGACAGCCTTCCACATCCAGGCCAAGGCATGGCGGCCTTATCTTTCCCGCATGCGTTTATTAAACTATATTCAGAGAAAACCGAAAAAGTGTGCCACGGCTGCGTTTTACAAAAATTAGTATATATGTTGACAAGAACGGGGGCTTCGCCCCCGGGCCCCCGGTAGTAACCAATATTGTGCCTCTCCGGCGTTTGTGGCCGGTCTCCGGCCGGACACGTCACATACTCTACTACAACCGTCTACGGAACCTGTGCACATTTAGGGCCCACTGAACGCGAGCAAATATTCCAGTCCGGGCGACCAACTTGAGTGAAAATCTGTGAAAATCGTACGCTAGTTCCCGGCCAAACGGAGATTCTAGAGACATTTGCCCTTCCCATGGCGCTACGGAGATGTGCGACTGAGGTCGTTGCCATTTGTAACCGTGGGGTTAACACCGCTTCTCTGCATTGTAACCGTCGACTGCGCCATCGATCTAGAAAGTAGAAACGTATCCGCGACGCTACCGCGACTTCAGTACTTTCCGTATACTTGCACTTGGAATATAAGAGAATGGGTAACACAAAAAATTTATGAAAAAAAAACACTCATGTAGGTAAAAAGGCTACACAAACACACATACAGAAACAAACTAAAACAACACAAGGTCACAAGTACACTACAAGGTCACAAGTACACATTTTAAAAAAAAGGGAAAAAAATTTGCACAATGATTATGCTTGTATGGAGTGGTAAAATGGGCTCCTTTTTAGCAAATTAGCAAATTAGCGGGGGGCGGGGGCCGAGACTAATTATAAAAAGGTCACAAGTACACATAAAAAAGGGGGGAAAATTGCACAATGATTTTACTTGTATGGATCGCGGTACAGTTGGCTCCTTTTCGGGTATATGGTATTTATGACTTAATGATTGCCTTGCAGTTCAAAAAGACCCATATGCTTGCCTCTATCGAGATATATGTTTGACCGCGAATTTGTATTGGCGTAACCGAAATGTCCCATCTTTGCTCCCATATAGATGTCTTAGTTTGTCCATTAATAAATTAATGAATTAGACTCTAAAGGCAGGCTTGATCTACCATGGTCCGGATTCTTCGGATTTCGGCCGGGCTTGCGCTGGTTGTCTCCTTAGTGATCTATCAACAACGTCTAGTCATAGTTGTCTCACATATTAGGGTACTCTTTGCTTTCATAAACAATGACATGCATGCTCCACCGGCTCCGTCCCCAAAATACTACGCCTGGGTAAGGAAAGCGTACAAAAGACTTTGTAATTTGTAGTGCAATAACATCAGATGTTGAATACTGTCAAGAATCCTGTCTTGAATATGCCCATTATGCTGACCGTGCAGAAATCTATAATACGGGCAATTGTATTCGAGCCCTAATTAACAAATAGATATGCTCGGATAGTAGTACCTAAGTGGGATTTGTCCTACGTGAATGGACACTATGACTATGTGCCAAGTTGTACAATGGCACTAGGACCATTGGTCACTATCTTCACCAGATTATAGTATTGTGTCATGTGCATGTCATACCATGCCGTACCGAGTCATGCATGCGCATGCACCATGTTCCAACATACCAGCTGTCGTTATCGACCCATTGTCGGCCCATGCCCATACCAGGGCCGCCGCCACCACTCACCTACCATAATTACCAATGTTCACGCTACCTTGAGGTAGCCATGGAAAGCCACACCATATGGACGTAATAAATAATTTTCCTGGCTCCTGACGCTTAAGTCGGCAATGATTCACCACCTACAAATTATTAATTTAAGTCCCCATAATAATAACCCCATGCCCTTTAACATGGTATCGGAGGTCCGGGGCAAGATCTTTCAACGGAATTAACCAACCTCTAAGCGGCAGCTCACATTTTATTGAGCGCCTTGATCATAGTTTATATTTTCATATACGGAGCAGCTTGGTCGAATTCTTGTACTTGATACGACCATGATTATGGCGCAGATGCTACCGTGAAATTCAAGGCTTTCAATCGACTTACTTCAATGTGTGGTAACACCAAATATTCGGGGTGACACCTACCGTCGCTAAAATCCGTCAAGAATTTCCCAAGCTCCGGTGCGCAGGCCAGATCTACGCTTTTATACTTATATATGCCCGAAACTGATCAAACGCCAACATTTCGGTGATGGGGACGTCGGCACTGAAGCCTGGCACTCAAAAGGTGCCGGCTCTGGTTCCAGGCAGCGCCAGTGATTTTTTACCTGGCAGCACATTTTTGGCCGAGTGCAGTGCGTTCAATCGGCGCGGGGTCACTGACGGGCTCCCACTGAGCTGCGCGAGCTGTGAGCATCGACGAGAAATCGGCGGAGCTGTTTACCTCAAGAATTTTTCATGAGAACCGGTCTTTCTTTTGTACCGGCACCATTTCGCGTGGCATCAACATTCTTTTGGGCGCATTCTTTTAAACCGGAATTCTTTTTTAACGGTCATCACTTCAAGAGCCCAGAGCCTGCCATGCTCCAAGTTTCCAAGAAAAAAGGGAACATTCCCTGGGTCCTGCTCTCAAGGCCAGCCTGCTGACACAGCTGCACACCACACTAAGGAGGGTGCTCACTAACTCCCCACGTTGTTTTCAGCACTAGTTGCAGTTTTATAATTCAGTCACATTTAACTAGTTGCAGGCACCACTAGCAGCAGTAACAGCTAGTTGCACTATCACGTGCCAGCACTAGACACCCACTAGCAACCAGTTGCCCCATACTGTAATGTAGGCAGCAGTAACAGCACAGTCCCATCAGCACCATCACACTGGCATCAACAAGCACAGCAGGCAACACCAGCAGGAACAGAGTACACTGCATAGTCCATGCAGGCAGCTACCCACACTTGCCTAGCCAGCAAGGAGAAGTAGTAGCACCCAGCAGCACATGCATGACTCTCCACCACAGGCGTAGAGTAGATAGTAGCTGCAGTCAGCTGCACGCACTTGTCTAGCTAGCAAGTAGCAGTCCAGCAACCAGCTCTACATCCTCACGTCACAGTTCACCTTGTAGTAGTTGCAGTAAGTTGCACCAAACCCTGTTGGCAAACAAGTCAAAGTAGCACTACCAGCACCACACAAGACACTGTACCCACACACAGCATAGATCGTGTGTGCACACACAACAGCTGACGTCACCGGTTTACCAGCAGCTACCAGTACCCAACGTTTCCAGCTGCAACCCTGGCATCAACCAGTACCGGCTACAGTCTGCATCCAGACTCAACACTGAGCAACCAGTCCTTACAGTTTAAGAGCCTGTTTCCAGTTTGGCTCCACCCTCGTGTGGCGCACTCCATGTGACAATATGGGGCTACACAACCTTGCCCTCATTTTTCTTGCTGTTTTATATCAAGACCAGGGTGTCGTGTAAGGAGGGAATCCACTTAGGTACCCGACTACCCTCGCCCAGGATCTAGCATTTGTATTTATAGACAGCATCATGTGCAAGGAGGGTGTCAAGAATCCTGTCTTGAATATGCCCATTATGCTGACCGTGCAGAAATCTATAATACGGGCAATTGTATTCGAGCCCTAATTAACAAATAGATATGCTCGGATAGTAGTACCTAAGTGGGATTTGTCCTACGTGAATGGACACTATGACTATGTGCCAAGTTGTACAATGGCACTAGGACCATTGGTCACTATCTTCACCAGATTATAGTATTGTGTCATGTGCATGTCATACCATGCCGTACCGAGTCATGCATGCGCATGCACCATGTTCCAACATACCAGCTGTCGTTATCGACCCATTGTCGGCCCATGCCCATACCAGGGCCGCCGCCACCACTCACCTACCATAATTACCAATGTTCACGCTACCTTGAGGTAGCCATGGAAAGCCACACCATATGGACGTAATAAATAATTTTCCTGGCTCCTGACGCTTAAGTCGGCAATGATTCACCACCTACAAATTATTAATTTAAGTCCCCATAATAATAACCCCATGCCCTTTAACAAATACATGTACCATGCGCATATACATACACACAATGGCATGCGCATTATGTGCATTATAATGAATCAAGCATTATAAATGCATAAAATAAAACACAACCGTCTTTGCCCTTACTCTGCCTTCGGTTCATAGGTATAATAGGAGACGGCGGCAGTGTCATTGCCCCCCGCACCCAATTAGTGGGATGCTTGGGAAAAAAAGCGCCAGTGGCCTTGCGGGTATTCTTCTTTAGGGTATGATGCACCGGCATGCACATGGCAAGCATGGAACATGATCATTGCGCCTTTCCCAAATGTTACATTGGACTTCTTAACACCTTGACCCTCAGGTATCCTCAAGTTGTTGATGGGGTCAGTGTGTCCAGTGGCTAGCAAACTGCCATCAAAAGAGATGTACTTTGCCTTAGTAGGGTCACACGACAGCAAAAAAGAGTAAGTGGGATGGTCCTCAAGCTTACGGGCCATATCAGAGTGTGGGCACTGGGGATCACAACCAGGCTTGCTATATAATGCGTAGCAATTGAGTTGGATGGAGAGTCTAGGGACGACGAACAACTGCTGAAGCTGAGAGCGAATGATGATTGTATTACAATAATACAATGAGAGAGCAATGGAAGCTGAGGGCTCAGAATGGAACGTCTGGGCAAACTCGGGTGCTGCGGCACTCCCCAGTGCTACGCCTATATGCCTATGGCGGTGCTACCTGCAGCACCTCACCAGTGGACAACTGTACACTGCAATGCCATGCGACCACGTCACTAGCATCAACTACACTCGGCCCGTCCAGAACCGGATAACCCGGGTCTGGCGGGTCGAGCTAGAGTCTAGGCACAGTCTGGCACTAACCGCACATCGGTCCACATGACACCTCAGTACCGTACACCCTGCCGTACTGTACTGAGGTGTCCCGCTCAGCCGCGGTAGGCAATACGCGGCGCGCAGGCCGGAAATCCGTGTGTCAGCCTAAGCATCTCATCTAACTCCCATTATGTTTTCCTTTCAGGTTGAAGGCTAGCGACTTCAAGCCTGACCCTGCCCAGCTAGGAGACTGACTCCAAGCTGACTGAGGTGCTGAGCAACTGACACCCATACTGCAACATCTGGACTGAAAAAGATGGGCCCCAGAACTCGTGCAATACTTGTGATGGCATCACGTTTAGCTCAACATGCCCTGGGAGTTCCTCCTCCTCGCGAGCTCACAAGGGAGATAGCTATGCCTGTCTGCTTATCCAGGGAGTGCATCACCAGCCAAGAGAGCCATTGTAAAAAATGCCAAGGTAACCGTTTAAGAGGTTCCATGTTGTTCCATCATCATCGCCCACTCAGAGAGAAAATACCCAGCCAGGCTGGGTCAACTGAGCTCAGGTTACCTGCAACCTGAGGAGTGACAGTGGACAGGTTTATTGCACCCTGCACTGTCCATGTTGTACCTGGACAACATGTGAGGACCAGCCACCCCTGCCCTGCACAGAGGGGGCTGAAGTCCTAGTGACAGGTGACAGGACTATGACATCCTGGACCTGTCCACATGGCACCTGCACCACGTGTGAGACCAGCCACCCCTGCCCTGCACATGGGTGACTAAAGTCCTGGTGACAGGTGACAGGAATATTTCATCCTGCACCTGTGCTGAGCACGTTGTACTAGACAACATGACAGCACCCATGCCTTTACTGCCACTGAACAGTAAGGCCAGGTGGCCCAGGATATCCACAGTGAACTGGGGTCCTGGGTAACCACCTGTCAAGGGAGCTTTGACCCTCCACTTGAATGGGGGCACCTGAGCCACTGAGCTCAAGGCCAATCCACCAAGGCATACGCCCTAGTGAATAAAGGTGTGAGATACATCCCATGCCCACCTATGAAGGTGTGCATAACGAAATTCCATGGTGTTGAAAAAATCAAAACAGATTTTATTGGGCATAGGGCACGCAGATGTATGAAAAACAGACTCCAACCAACCCCCTTGCTGGAAGCCACAACCTACCCCTTGGACCTGCCCAAGGGGTACTGGGTGACCTAGGCGGCCCTGGTGAACAGGACCCTGCTAGGCGTCCCCCCGATGGAGCAGGGTTGCCTGCTTGCCATACGGGTTCATCAAGTGGTACAACAGCTGGTATTGGTCAGCTGCCTGCTGAGGCACTTTAGTGAGTGCATCAGCAGCGTTGTGTTTGTCCTCCACGTGACGGGTGGACTCCCAGTAGGTGGACTCCTGTTTCAGGACCACCCAGTCAAGATCAGTGTGGACAGCATAGGGGTTAGCAAGGAAACTGAGGATTGACTGACTGTCAGTGAGCAAGTGTGCCACCACCCCAGCATTGCTGCCTGCTTGCATCTGCAACCACACCAGCACATGATTCAAGTACCTGGCATGAAGCACTGCTGACACCACTGCCCTGCACTCAGCCGCATTGCTGCTGACAGCCTTGCGTCGATGCAACCGGCTGTACCATGAAATGAGAGACAAGGGTGCATCATCATTCTGCACAAAATACAAGCCTGACTCCCTTGCCTGCAACTTGGTAATCTGCCTGGACTCTGTCAAGAATCCTGTCTTGAATATGCCCATTATGCTGACCGTGCAGAAATCTATAATACGGGCAACTGTATTCGAGCCCTAATTAACAAATAGATATGCTCGGATAGTAGTACCTAAGTGGGATTTGTCCTACGTGAACGGACACTATGACTATGTGCCAAGTTGTACAATGGCACTAGGACCATTGGTCACTATCTTCACCAGATTATAGTATTGTGTCATGTGCATGTCATACCATGCCGTACCGAGTCATGCATGCGCATGCACCATGTTCCAACATACCAGCTGTCGTTATCGACCCATTGTCGGCCCATGCGCATACCAGGGCCGCCGCCACTACTCACCTACCATAATTACCAATGTTCACGCTACCTTGAGGTAGCCATGGAAAGCCACACCATATGGACGTAATAAATAATTTTCCTGGCTCCTGACGCTTAAGTCGGCAATGATTCACCACCTGCAAATTATTAATTTAAGTCCCCATAATAATAACCCCATGCCTTTTAACATGGCATCGGAGGTCCGGGGCAAGATCTTTCAACGGAATTAACCAACCTCTAAGCGGCAGCTCACATTTTATTGAGCGCCTTGATCATAGTTTATATTTTCATATACGGAGCAGCTTGGTCGAATTCTTGTACTTGATACGACCATGATTATGGCGCAGATGCTACCGTGAAATTCAAGGCTTTCAATCGACTTACTTCAACGTGTGGTAACACCAAATATTCGGGGTGACACCTACCGTCGCTAAAATCCGTCAAGAATTTCCCAAGCTCCGGTGCGCAGGCCAGATCTACGCTTTTATACTTATATATGCCCGAAACTGATCAAACGCCAACATTTCGGTGATGGGGACGTCGGCACTGAAGCCTGGCACTCAAAAGGTGCCGGCTCTGGTTCCAGGCAGCGCCAGTGATTTTTTACCTGGCAGCACATTTTTGGCCAAGTGCAGTGCGTTCAATCGGCGCGGGGTCACTGACGGGCTCCCACTGAGCTGCGCGAGCTGTGAGCATCGACGAGAAATCGGCGGAGCTGTTTACCTCAAGAATTTTTCATGAGAACCGGTTTTTCTTTTGTACCGGCACCATTTCGCGTGGCATCAACATTCTTTTGGGCGCATTCTTTTAAACCGGAATTCTTTTTTAACGGTCATCACTTCAAGAGCCCAGAGCCTGCCATGCTCCAAGTTTCCAAGAAAAAAGGGAACATTCCCTGGGTCCTGCTCTCAAGGCCAGCCTGCTGACACAGCTGCACACCACACTAAGGAGGGTGCTCACTAACTCCCCACGTTGTTTTCAGCACTAGTTGCAGTTTTATAATTCAGTCACATTTAACTAGTTGCAGGCACCACTAGCAGCAGTAACAGCTAGTTGCACTATCACGTGCCAGCACTAGACACCCACTAGCAACCAGTTGCCCCATACTGTAATGTAGGCAGCAGTAACAGCACAGTCCCATCAGCACCATCACACTGGCATCAACAAGCACAGCAGGCAACACCAGCAGGAACAGAGTACACTGCATAGTCCATGCAGGCAGCTACCCACACTTGCCTAGCCAGCAAGGAGAAGTAGTAGCACCCAGCAGCACATGCATGACTCTCCACCACAGGCGTAGAGTAGATAGTAGCTGCAGTCAGCTGCACGCACTTGTCTAGCTAGCAAGTAGCAGTCCAGCAACCAGCTCTACATCCTCACGTCACAGTTCACCTTGTAGTAGTTGCAGTAAGTTGCACCAAACCCTGTTGGCAAACAAGTCAAAGTAGCACTACCAGCACCACACAAGACACTGTACCCACACACAGCATAGATCGTGTGTGCACACACAACAGCTGACGTCACCGGTTTACCAGCAGCTACCAGTACCCAACGTTTCCAGCTGCAACCCTGGCATCAACCAGTACCGGCTACAGTCTGCATCCAGACTCAACACTGAGCAACCAGTCTTTACAGTTTAAGAGCCTGTTTCCAGTTTGGCTCCACCCTCGTGTGGCGCACTCCATGTGACAATATGGGGCTACACAACCTTGCCCTCATTTTTCTTGCTGTTTTATATCAAGACCAGGGTGTCGTGTAAGGAGGGAATCCACTTAGGTACCCGACTACCCTCGCCCAGGATCTAGCATTTGTATTTATAGACAGCATCATGTGCAAGGAGGGTGTCAAGAATCCTGTCTTGAATATGCCCATTATGCTGACCGTGCAGAAATCTATAATACGGGCAACTGTATTCGAGCCCTAATTAACAAATAGATATGCTCGGATAGTAGTACCTAAGTGGGATTTGTCCTACGTGAACGGACACTATGACTATGTGCCAAGTTGTACAATGGCACTAGGACCATTGGTCACTATCTTCACCAGATTATAGTATTGTGTCATGTGCATGTCATACCATGCCGTACCGAGTCATGCATGCGCATGCACCATGTTCCAACATACCAGCTGTCGTTATCGACCCATTGTCGGCCCATGCGCATACCAGGGCCGCCGCCACTACTCACCTACCATAATTACCAATGTTCACGCTACCTTGAGGTAGCCATGGAAAGCCACACCATATGGACGTAATAAATAATTTTCCTGGCTCCTGACGCTTAAGTCGGCAATGATTCACCACCTACAAATTATTAATTTAAGTCCCCATAGTAACTCCATGGAACTATCCATCATAGCTTGGATGTGAATGGTTTTGTGGAGATCCAAAGAGTGCAAGATAAGGGGAGGGCCTTCCTGGAGAGTTTTGGTGATGGCTTTATGACCTACTTGCATCAAGACCTCATCATCAACTCTGCTAACCACAGCCAGGTGAGGTGCACACGTTGAGCACAACCACCCCAGCTTGCCTCTAATGGTAGGACAGGCTCCAGGTTTGATTTTTGTTTGCAAAACCTCCAAGCAGCTGTGCATGTAATCGTTGGGAGAATAAAGTGCACATACCCACTGGTTTTGATGCTGCTGGAGTTGTAACATTGTGCCACAAAATTTTATGGCAGTGGTGCCCAGCTCTACTTGCTTGCCAATCTCAAAATGCTGTGACACTTGTTGAATGAAATCATCTACAGCACGCCTTGGCCCAGCAATCAGCTGATCATCCCCATGCCACACAAAGGTGAGTATGCCATGAGGGTGTGGGACCACAAAGAAGCAAGGGTCTATGTCATCATATCTAGCCCCTAGCTTTTCAAACACAGCCTGAGCTGACATCCTGAAAATGCGAGGAGCTGATTGCAGCCCTTCAACACCTATGTTAGCTTTCAGATACTGCTGAGGAATGTGTTTTGCCCAAACTCTGGGAGTGGAGACTACATACACCTGACCATGCCACACTTGTTGTGCTATCTCAGGTGAGCCTTTCAAGAAAGCCCTTTTAATGTCTGTAGCCTTACATACATAGTCATCCCCATCATTGAGATGACCCACAAAGACAGACAGCAAGATTTTTAAGGAGGTTTGCTGAATGCCTGGCGTGTACAACTCTGCCTCTGTCAGATCAGTGGTGCCCTTGAACTCTGTCACACAAGGTCTAGCATGAAAAATGACTGACCCATCTGCTGCTGGCTTATGTTTACACACAAACTTCAGGCGCAAATGCTTGCACCCTGCAGGCTTTTTGTCAATAGGTGTGACAGGAGGAGTGTGAGAAGGGCTAAGAGGATCTGGCACTACCCATTCTTCCCTGGCCTTGTTAAAGGCCTCCACCCATTTTAGGAATCCTATGTGTGTGCGACAGTCTTGCTCTATCTGTTCATAAGAAAGAGGAGACATTTTAGCCACATCATGCTTGCCCAATCCAAATGAGTTGGGATGAAGTTTTTGGTTGTGAACCAAGTCTGCCACACAGGGTTCTTGCCCTGGAGCATACTTGGGTGTAGCAAATTTTACAGAAGCAATGTTGGTGTTAAGTAGTTTTTCAAGAGAAATTTTGAAATGATTCAGATCAACACCACCCATGTCCTGGATGGATAGGCGATCACTGGAGATGATGACACCAGGGTAACAGAGAAAAGGATCCCCCAATAAAGCATTCCCTTTATAACCATCCAAGACCTGAAAAGGAGTAGGGATACCGAGTATAGTCAACATGACCTGACCTAATACCTTGAGGGATGACTGCCCTGAGAAATCAGCCACATGGTGCCAGGGTGAAGGTTCCAAAGGCATATGGGGCACAGCCAGGGCACTGATGATGCTGACCTGGGCTTGTGTGTCCACTGCAACCATAAATGGGCTATTGTCATGCTGCCCAACCTTCCCCACCTTAGCTGATCCTGCAGCAGTTTGAGCTTTAGCTCTATGAGCTGCTTGTAAAATGCGAACAGCGTCTGCTAGACTGCGTTTGGAAGGTGCAGCTAGTGGCTGAGCTATGTTCACACTTGAAGAGGTGATAGGTTGCTGATCACCTGTTTTGCCAATGTGACCCTCTGCTGCAGGGGGCCAAGCCTGCAGTGACTGCCTGCAATCATCAAGGGTGACCTGGGTCTCACAGTGGGTGTGGCTCTCACACTCACCAGTGGGTGTTCCAAACAACCACTCACTGGGCAACGCTGGGATGCCAGGCAACTGTACAGGGCTGTCGGCCAACAGCTCTTCCTCCTCTGCCACGTCTGACACAGTTGGAAAATACAATTTCATCCTGTGAGGTGAACACCTGTGAATCTTTCCCGTGTCATTGTGTTTAACTAACACTGTCCTGCCAGTGGTGTTAAATTTTAGGATGGTGGCTGGCCCATGCCAGGTACCCACCTTGCCTAGTCCCGACTCCTTGTAGAATAGGACCTGATCCCCTTCTTTGAAGGTGGGACGTGGATGCTTTGCATCCTTGACAGCTAACCTGCTAGCTGTCTGTGCTCGCTGTGCGTTGTATAGGGCTAATACCTCAGGTGGATAAATGCCTGCATGCAATCCATCTGGTGTAATGATCACCCCTTGTGGGGTTTTCATGAGTGGCCTCCTGTTGAGGACTTGGCACAACCTGGTGGACCACAGAGCTCTGTCAGCATATGACCCACTGTCAGCCAGCAGATTTCCATCTTCTTTGGCTACAAGGGTTTTAATGGACCTGATGGCCCTTTCAATAATGCCTTGCCTCTCATGGTCTTCTAGCCCAGCCAGATCAATAGCCTCACACCCTGGTTCATTGGCAAGACACGTGAACTGCTGATCCAGTAGCAATGCCTCCACAGGGTAGTACCTGGCCTGAGCAATCAAGAGAGCCCTGAGCAACTGTGTCTTGTCCATTCCAGGTAATGGTTCAATGGTTGTGTACCTTGACCATGCATCTTTAAGTGCCAAGTAAGATTGTCCTTTTATATGAAAGACATCTCCTACCACCCTGCCCTTGCACTTAGGTGGGGTAGCTACATGCCACTTAGGGGGTTTGGGTGCATTGAACTGACAATGCTGGCAGTGGGATCTGACCACCTGGCATGCACGTCTGAGTGCTGCCCCCCCTATTGCTGCTGCCACCACCTCTGCACTCACTTCATGCCCATAAAGGAAATGCAACTGCAAAGCAAGCTCCTGAAAACTGATCTGAGCATCCTCTGCTGGGGACACTCTGCACACCTTGGGAACCATAGATGTGTATGTTGGTTTAGAGACATAATCTTCTGAAACCAGCTGTAGCACCTTTCCAGAACTGCTCACTGCTCTGACAGTGGGGCATGCAGATGAAAGAGGTGAAGCAGGCACACTCAAGCCAGCATGAGAGGGAGACTCACACTTCTTGCCGTAAGGAGGCCGCTTGCAGTCCTTGGGGTCACCGTGGGGCGGCCCGTGGCACTTGTGGCACAGGACGTCCAAATGCCCCAGCTCGTCCACGTTCTTGCGGCAGGTGGGCCGTTCGTGGTACTTCATGCCACAGCGGGTGCATCGCTGAGAAGACTTGTCCTCCTTGTCCTGCTTCTTGTTGTTGTTGTTGTTGTTGTTGTTGTTGTTGTTGTTGTTGTTGTTTCTGTTGTTGTTGTTGTTGCTGTTGCTGTTGTTGTTGTTGTTGCTGGAGCTGCCCCCCTTGGAGGGAGACTGCCCCTTACCCTTGCCCTTGCCCCAGCCCCTGCCCTTGCCCTTGCCCTTGCCCTTGCCCTTTCCCTTAAACATTTGTCCCAGCAGGGACTTGACTTCTGCCATAGTGACAGGTCTCTTGCTCCTGTCTTCCCTCTCCCTATCCTCCTCCTCCCTCTCTTCCCCCCTGACCCTCTTTACAGAGGTGCCCATGGCCCCCTGGCTAAGTGGAGCCAAGGCCAGCTTGATATAATCCAATGCCTCCTTCATGTCCTCCCAGTACTTTGCCATTCCTGTGGCAAGCATAGCGTAGGTGTTTTTGTCAAGTTTGAGTTTCTCAAGGAAAGAACGCAGCAAGAACTTGTGATCTAGCTGCTGGACATCAGGACGTGCTTTGATGGCTAGCTCATATTTCTTTGTCTCAGCCACATAGTCCACTGATGTGACCCTGTATTCCTCTACCCACCTGAATGCCCCATATATGTCCACAGATGAGGGGGTGGAGAGGAGGTCAGTTAGCTCCTTCATGAAAGCCTCCCAAACTGCCCTAGCCTGCGTGTCCTGCCACTTGGGATACCTACGCTGGAAGACAAGAATGAGATTCTGAATCTGGGAAGAGGACTGATGGTAGAAATCCCCCTGCATGAGAGATCCAAACCAATTCTTGACATTCAGTTCCTCTCTAGCCAGCTGAAGAGAGAGAAGTGCATGATTCCCCTGCTCCCTTGTATACCCCTCAGGCAGCCCCCTAACATTAATCCTATCCACAGGACGGTTTTCATTGTAAGTGGGCAACCTAGAGGGGGATGCAGGGGGAGAAGGAGAAGATGGTGTTGCTGCTGCAGCATTATTTAGCGACGCCGGCCAGGCAGCTGCCGTGAGCTCCTGGTCCTTGTCGCAACTGTTAGGACCTAGGTCGCGTAGCTTGCAACCTTTGCTCCTCGCCCCAGGTAACGCTCTCGCTGGCTTGCTCACTCCAAGTGACAACCACGATGCGTCGGCAAAGAACTGCCTTGACCTGCCTTAGGCCATAGCTTTATGTTACCTCATTTCCATCGTGCCCTAAGGCATCGCCCATCGGCTTCGCACAGTGCACCGCTACCTTGCCAGAGCTCTGCTTACCGCTACCTTGCATCCTTGCTGCAGGCAGCGTTAAGGATCTCTGACATTCCGCGACTAGGTATCACCAGTTCCTGTCACAGCTCTGCACGGATGCGCATCCTTGCAGAGCCCGCGACTGGCCTACTGGTCTCTACTTAGTCGCCGGACCGTTGCGCCCTCAGCCTCCATGGACCTGAGTCACGTGCTGGTCCAGGCTAAGCCTGTGCAGGCCCTGCCTGCCACGTGTCCTGTCCACTGCGGCCTCGGTGTGCACTGCCGCCGCCGCCGGTCGGCAGGACTTCGGGACCTGATAACTCTCACGTCCCTTGTCTGTTTCAGGCAGTCAGCACGGCGTTAGAAAGGTCTCCTCATCCTGCATCCAACTAGCACATTGGTGCCCCAATATGCTAACTCCAACCCTTTCTTGTTTTGGAGGCTGGACCAGCCTGAGATTCCAATCAGCCATGCTCATTCATGCCACAGACTCCTGACCTCTCCCAGAGGCCAGGGCTGCCCTTCTTTTGGAACTTGAGGTTTTACCCAAAGATTAGTCCAGAGCCAACATTGGTTCCAAGGCCCAGCCCTGACCCAGATGTCAGCCCCCAACCCTTTCTTTTGGGAACCTGGTTGAGGAGAAAAGTGAGGTCTCTACATCCAGGCAGCTGAAGTTGGACAGAGGAAGTTATGATACGTATTATTGTGAGTTCCTGGTCCTTTCCAGTTATCACAGGCGCCCGTATCAGAGGCGCCCGCTCACAACCATTCCCCTTCCTTTTCATTCAACAGACATGGATAGAGCCCAGTTAATGCTTGCCAAGCTGGGGAGCCCATGTCCTCACTGAGGGATAAACTCAGGATTCACACATGCCAGGCTGTGGTCAGCTGGGGAATCGAACCCCACCCCATATCCTCCAGGTTTGGAACAGCTCCTGGAACTGTACATTACAAACAAACATGAAATGGAGATAACACGGTTATGACTTATTAATATAGAGAGAATAACCCATAATGAGGCTCCCTGGCAACCACGTCCAACATGGTCACACAACCAGGGTTTTATTAGCATGCAACAGGTTGGTTACAGAGAATATAAACAAATGTACAGCAACCTGTAAGAGCCAACATTTGGGCTGCCCTTTCAGGGTCCATTCCATGAAGACCCAAGGCCGGTTACAAGGTCCTTAAGACCCTTCTGCAACCCCATGACAGGGCCAGGCGATATTCTCAGCCAGGGGAGTGACTCCACCCTGACCCCTGTTCAGCAGGGTGTACGAACCCTGAAGAACCTGCTGTCAGCCATTTCTGGCTACCCAGCCCACCGGGACACATCCCACCTCAGAGCAAGGCGTTGGTCTCCCTAGCACCCCACCATGGGGCCCATGAGCCCACGGAGCAGAGGGTACTGCTGCACGGCCTTCTCCTCAAGCTTGGTGAGAGCATCTGCAGGGTTATCCAGGCCAGCCACATGTTCAATGTCAGCTAAGCAGGACAGTGCCTTGAGCAACAGATAATCAAGGTCCCTGCTTCTGGCCAGCTGCCTGTGCACGAACTGCACCATGCCCATGCTGCCAGTTTTCACCAGTGTGTGCATCTGCAACCGACAGGAAGCTACCTTACTTAGCTGGTAGAAAAGCTCCCTCAAGTAAAGGGCTGTGTGCAGCCCCTCACAGATTGCCCTGCACTCAGCAATGTCACTGCTGGGGTTACCCTATTCTGCAACCGACTGTACCAGCAGACCAGAGAGGACTGTTCCTGCACCAGGGTGATTAATGCTGCTGCCCGCCCCCTGACCTCTGTGACCTTCCTACTATCCTTAGAACTGTCCACATAGAGAACCATGTCAAAGGGCCTGTACAAATCCAAAGGACCCAAGATGAGAGGTGGAGACATCCTCACAGATTGCATCACACTCTCAGCACCCACCTCGACCAGCTGGGAATCTGTCAACCGACTCAAGACCAGCAGGTCAGGCGCACAAATGCTAGCCAACCATGCCAACATACCGCGTATGGAAGCACACCTTGGCTGGGTAATGGGCTCCCGCAGGGCATCAAGGATCTGCTGAGGATAATTGTTACCACCCTCCAGCCTGATGACCCAAGAACCCTGTTGTTTAATCAGTGTCGCCTGCATCCCACAAAACACCATGGGCTCATCCTCGACCATGTGCTGGATCTTACCCAGCTCAAACCGTTTCTGGATCCTGGACAAAGTCTTCTCAATCCAGGAGGGAGGACCCATGAGATGCATATCATCACCATGTAGGGAGGCAAATACAGGCAGGCCACCATCGCTAGCCTGGAACAAGCAAGGATCAACTGGGGAAACAGTCAAGCCACAGACAGTTTTGAGAAACTTCTCTAGGCTCTTCCTCCAGATGATGGGACTGGACCTAAGACCCTCAACACCCTTGAGAATCCTTAGGTACCTTGCCTTGATTTCTGCCCTCCACACAGCAGGCACACTGACAAAGAAAGGTGGTATCGTTCGCCATGTCTCCCTAGCCTCTTCCTGGTCACCCTTGAGAAAAGCCCTCTTGAAATCTATCAAAGCAGAGCCATAGGCAATGCCTTTGACCAGGAAGGATAAGAAAACACACAACAACATTCTCCACGTGTCATGCAGCATCCCTGGTGTATAGAGCTCCTCATCTGCTAACTGTCCAGTGCCATGGTACTCGGTTACAACTGGTCTGACATGTGGCACCTCGACACCATCTACCTGTTTGAGCTTGAGGACAAACATCAATCTGAGCAGCTGGTGATCCTCTGGGAGGACATCTACAGGCTCTGCACAGTTGGCAATCATCCACTCATGCCCAGAAGCAATGAAGCCAAGAGTCCATGCCTTAGCCATCTTGGGGCTTTGCATCATCTCCACTAGCTTGTGCCAAGGTACAGGACTCGTTCCAGGGATCTGGTACCTCTGCACCCCCAACTGGCGTGGGTCAAACGTAGTTGGGATGATCAGCAGGTCCTGAGCAATGGGCTCCTTAGAATCAGGCCCCTCCACTGCAACACCCTTCACAGCCCTTACAGCCACACTAAGTCCCTGGGAGTAGCGATATCTCTGGAGGGGTAAACTACCCTGCCCTTCTAGTGCCAATTCCTCAGAGGTTATCGTCACCCCCGGCTGGCATAAGAAATTCTGCCCCAGTATGGCTGGACCCTCATAGCCCTCTACCACACAGAACACAGTGGGCACCCCCAGAATAGGCACACTCACCTCCCCCAGAACTTTCATGGACACATTCCCCGAGAAATCAGACACGTGCGGCTGGGCAACCGGCTACAGACATCCGCAACCCTGCAGCATCCTCAGCCCTCAGAATGGACACCTGCGAGTTGGTATCCACCTCTAATGTTGCTGCCCAGCATGACCCCCACCCCGTGAGCTTAGATACCTTGGGATCACGCTTGCCGCTCATCAGTGCCCGGATGACGTCCGCCATGAGGAGCCCCTTGGGCTTTGGTCCAGCCCTGGCCCCCACTGGCCTTGTGACAGTTGCTGCAGCAGATTCCAGCTCACCCTCGTCCATCCAGGACAGACCATCATCCAAGCATGGAGGGTTAGCATCTACTGCCTGGCTCTCCTCCTGAGCCTCAACCTCCAAGGGAGGCTCAGGGCCGTCTACAGGCCAGATTGCACTTGGCCTCTTCTCTCGGATGTGAGCCCAGGACAACCTGTACACGCGCCTAGGATCCTTGTCCAAGGCTACCAGACAAGAATGGTTGGCCTCATCCAACTGGGTTACCAGCCCATCCTGCCACTTGCCACGCTTGCCTGGTATTGATGGCTCCTTCCACATCCTGACCCCCATTCCCACAAGGGGCCTCAGCATTTTCCAGCCCTTGTCCTTGCGCCTCAGCCGAGCAAACACTCTATCTGCCTTTCTCAGGCAGGCACCCACTACCTCTGGGGACAACAACCCAAACTGCGCTGCTAAGGGAGAGACTGCCACACCATCACAGTAATAGTTTACCCTGTGGTTAAGCTGTTCCTCAATCCCCTTGCACCAGGCTGCCTTTTCCAAAGCAGATGCTACCACTGGCACAGTCTTTGCTGCTAGCACCACTGTCTTTACCTCACGGATAGATCTCTCTACAGCCCCTGCTGCCCATGACTCTCTCTAGGGACCACTACCAGCTTACACGGAAGCTGATCAGCATGCTTTCTCAAGCAGTCAAACTGCAAGTCAGCTTGCACCAAGGTGTACACCCCAAAGCATGGCAACAAAGACTGGAGACCCAACAACAAGTGATGCTCATCCATGCCAGGCAGGATGGTCAACAGCCAATACCGGCTGAACCTATCCACCCCCACCAACAGATACAATCCACGCATGTGCTGTATATCTACTTGGATATCCCCCGCTCTCTAGCAGGCTCTCTAGCGTGGGACCGTGGTGGGTGAATCTGATTCTCCTGACAGACACAGTTCTCAGCAGCTGCAGTGCAGGACTCCAACAGAGGCTGCTTACCTAGCTTCCAAGCAAACATTTCTGCCTGTTTAGAGTGCCCAAATACATGGTATAGAGTATGCCCAGCGGCTGCATAGCTCAACCCCCTATCAGTCTCACTGCATAAGGAGGAACTAGGACCTGGCTGTGTGCGCGGGACCGCACGACCCACCTCCTGCTCCTTGGAACCAGGGACCTCCACAGCTTGACTCCCAGAGCCAACAGTGGTTCCCTCGGCGCCAGCAGGACTTTCCAGCTGAGCTGCTTGACTCCCAGAGCCAACACTCACTGAAGACCCTGTACCTGCCACAGGCCCAGGGAATTGCACTGCTGCAGCAGCGACATTGCAACCATGTGGAAGAACAAGCCCATCAGTATTCCCAACCCCCTGCTGCTGAACAGGAGGTGCACCCCTATCATCCATATTTACAAGTGCCACCTGCCCCACCTGGGGTGGCTGACTATTTACATGGGGCACTGCACTAAGTCACGGCTTCCTGGACTGACCACCTGCTCCTGCAGCATTGGCCAGATCAGGGCAATCACGGCGCCAGTGACCTGTCTTACCACAGCCAAAGCACTTATCCTCCTTCCCAGCCTGGGCCTTCCTCTGACCCCCCTGGTTCGGTTGCCTGGCTTATTCTGGTTGCCTTGGCCCTGGCTCTTGCCTTGCCCTTGGCTACCTCCCCCCTGCTGTCCCCCTTGGTGACCACCAGCCTGCTTCTGACCCTTGTTCTGAGCCCCTTGCTGCTGGCCCTTGCCACCTTGGTTCCCACCCCCCCTGCGCCTCCCAGCCCTCTGACGCCTGCTAGTAGGACGAGGACCTCCCTGGGCTGCCTGCCCTGGGGCATCCCCCTGCACCTGGCTAGCGGAGGCTGAAGCACCTGAGGTCTGAATGGTTTTACAAGCAGGGGCAGATGGGCGAATGCTCAAGACTACCCTCTCTAAGGCAGCCAGCGACCCATCTGTCTGATCTGCAAACAGCCTAGCTGCATTGCGACCATCCACACTGAGCCCCATACGATCCATGAAATAATCCACCACAGCCCTGATGGGGATCTTGAAGCCCTGGCTAGACCCCTTCTCCACAATGCGAAGGAGCCTCTGCCATTCCTCAGCTATGGTGCCCCTGATCTCAAACGTATCATAGGCCAGCTTGTAGTGATTAGTGAGGTTGAGGACTTTGTCAGAAAACTCTTGACGCAGGCCCAGGAGAAACTGCTCCCAAGAGAGCTTATCCTTCACTGCAGACCTGGCTTTGTCCCTCACACGCTCAGAAGAATCCCTATTCACTGAGGAAGCATGGAACACCTGGACGAGATTGACAGTGGGATCTACGGAGTAGGTGACTAGCTCCATATCCTCTAACCACTTGTCTAACTCCTCCTGACTCACGGGTGGCTTCAGAGGCTTCTGGCCGTTCATCACGGCTACAGCACTCATGTGGGGCCTAGTTCCTGGCAACGCGCGAGCATCACTACCCACAGCAGAAGCCCCAGCACCCCCAGCCATAGCGTCTACAGAAACATGAGGAGGAACGACTGCCTCGGCCACACGGGCCGTCTTACCACCGTTGGCCTGCAGCCCCTCCCCTTGGCCTTCTCCAGTCAGCTCAATGCTGTCCGATGGCCCTTCTGCGCGCTCCTTCCCCCGAGCCTCCTCCTTTCGCTTCCGGTACCGCGTCCTTTGCCCCGCCACGCCCTCCATCGTGGGAATCGCCTCCCCTTCTGGCTGGCCGACTGCTGGCACTGACGCTCCCGCCTCTCCACCCTCCATCGCAACCGCCTTGCTCCCGCCGCCGACCCCGACCTTGCCCTTAAGCATTATGGGCACAGACACAAGATGGCAGCAATGAAAGCAACGCCCTCTATCCTCACGAAGCCTCCCCACCTGGCTCGGCCTCCTGGCTCAGCCTGGCTTGTCTGGACTCACGCTCCTGCTGCTCTCTCACGCCCGCAGGTTCTGCAACCGGTGTAACAGGACGACGCGCGACTGCCAAGTCCGCGTTGAAGACACCGTAGACGCACCCCACCGGTCGCTGGCTGTCTTGTTGACGTTCCACAGCGACCCTGGGCTCACTAGGATTCCGGAACCACTGCTGGTTCCTCACCCACCGCGTGTCTCCGTTAGCGAGCTGGTTCTGCTCACCTCGCCCCGCCCGATCGTATTCGTGCACTGAATCCCTAGGAAGGTTTAGCTCTGAGCCCTGCTCAGCCTCGCGGATCTGCTGCGCTGTCCTCACCACTATCCCCCTCGGGCGATCAGTGTAGGTATGGAAGATGTTATCTGGCGACCTCGCAGCCCCGGCCTCAATCGTTACCGACAGACCTGGTGCCGATGCCGCCCTCGCGCGTCGAGGAGTATCCAAAAATGTGAAGATTCCAGGTGGGTTGGTGGTGATCACAAACCTGTCTGCCTGCCCCCTTGCCTCTTGCAAAAGCACAGCAACTAAATTCTCAACAGTTTGCGAAAACACTTCAGCCGATACCCACGGATTGATCTCCTCACGTCTCCTCGCTTCCCGGATCTCGTCTGTCTCTGGAATTCCCTCGCCCAGCACCGCCGTAGCCACCCAGTGGTTAAAAAGGCGCGTGCTTCCCAAGGCTATAGCCACAATCTGGCTACACGCTTCTCTCGCAAGGTCAAGGCTTGCTGGCGTAATATGACCCCCCTGATACGCCACCTCAACGCCGCTAGCTGTGATAGCCAACGCGTCGCGTAGCCGCACCAGTTCTTCAATGGCCACCCGCCCAGCTTCCCCTGGCGCGCTTGTCACGCGGGCCCTTTGCACTATAGGATCCGCTGCAGCCGCCCGGTTGCCCCCCCCGAAACTGCGACCCAACCCTCGTCGGCAAGCCCTCTTGCAATGAATGCCGCCTGCACAAACGTAGGCGCACTTGCTGGCTGCCGGTATGGGTAAAAAGGAGCTTCTTGCGAGCTCTGACCTTCGTCTCCCGCGGCTGGATGGCCCGTAGACGATGCGCCAGACATGAAATGGCAGGAAATCACGAAAACAATAATACGATTTAGCGACGCCGGCCAGGCAGCTGCCGTGAGCTCCTGGTCCTTGTCGCAACTGTTAGGACCTAGGTCGCGTAGCTTGCAACCTTTGCTCCTCGCCCCAGGTAACGCTCTCGCTGGCTTGCTCACTCCAAGTGACAACCACGATGCGTCGGCAAAGAACTGCCTTGACCTGCCTTAGGCCATAGCTTTATGTTACCTCATTTCCATCGTGCCCTAAGGCATCGCCCATCGGCTTCGCACAGTGCACCGCTACCTTGCCAGAGCTCTGCTTACCGCTACCTTGCATCCTTGCTGCAGGCAGCGTTAAGGATCTCTGACATTCCGCGACTAGGTATCACCAGTTCCTGTCACAGCTCTGCACGGATGCGCATCCTTGCAGAGCCCGCGACTGGCCTACTGGTCTCTACTTAGTCGCCGGACCGTTGCGCCCTCAGCCTCCATGGACCTGAGTCACGTGCTGGTCCAGGCTAAGCCTGTGCAGGCCCTGCCTGCCACGTGTCCTGTCCACTGCGGCCTCGGTGTGCACTGCCGCCGCCGCCGGTCGGCAGGACTTCGGGACCTGATAACTCTCACGTCCCTTGTCTGTTTCAGGCAGTCAGCACGGCGTTAGAAAGGTCTCCTCATCCTGCATCCAACTAGCACATTGGTGCCCCAATATGCTAACTGCATTCACAGGAGAGACATGCTGAGAGGGAAGTGCTACTTGAGTGAGCTGAGCAGGATGGGCAAACATGGGCTGTGTAGGAGGGTTAGACAACATAGGGGTGGGCTGGGTGGGGGTGTGAGTGTGTGTCACTTCCCGCCTCCTGCTGCGGGCCTCCTCCCAATCATGGAAGGTGGGAGAGAGGGACACTTCATCGTCAGTAGGGTTAGTAAGATCATGATGCAGCCAGGTAGGCAGCCACCTACCCGCCCCTTTCAGGATGGCATTGTGCAGGAGCTCCAGCAGACGCACCAGACGAACCCTGCTGCCCTGCACCCTCCTCCCTGAGAGGAGAGCCTGCAGGGCAGGCAGCAGGTCGTCGCACACCCTACGTGTGCCCGCTTGGAGGTTGGGCAGGCCCAGGATGTGCGTGATGATTGCACACACCAGGCTGCCCGCCTCCGCGACGTGCATCTGCTGGCTCCGGTCGGCCAGCCCACGGAAGGAGGCTGTGGCTGTCTGTATGGCACGCCACACGGCCTCATCACCCAGGGTGATGAAGTCACGACCTTCCAGGTCGCCCTCCAGCAGTGCTGGTTGCTGCCCAGCTGCGGTGGGACCCTGAGGCCCCTCCGGCCCTGCCAGGGCCTTGTCCTTGTTGCGGCTAGAGGGGGCCTGCCCCCCAGAGCCGCTGGAGGTGCCCGTGACACCCTCCATGGGGGCTGCATCCCCCGCCAGCGCCGGAGGCGCCGGCGTCGCTGCCGGGGTCCCTGCGACCCCGGGCGCTTGTGTCGCCGCCGGGGTCCCTGCGACCCCGGTGGCCTCCTCAGCCACCTGGCCCCCCACGCTGGGCGGGGGAGCCTGCGGCTGAGGTTGGACCCTCTGACCTGCCAGAGGGTCCTGGGTGGCTTCACCACCCATGGGCGTGTTGGGGGCGTCTGCCGCCCCGCGCTCCGTCGCAGGCGGCATCGCAGCCGCCTCACGCCTATCCGGGCCCCAGCCAACTGGCGTGACTTGGGGCCACGGCCCCAACGGAGTCAGCGCGATCTCCGGTCTGGCGACCACGCGCAGCGCCTCTCTCTGACGCTGCCTGGACGCCCACTGATCAACAGTGCCGGGGTTGCGCCTCGGCCGATTGGCGTAACACCACAGCCAAACTGCCACCTGAACCAGTGGGATCTGCATCCTAAGACGCCCCTCGATCAGCGTGTGCACCCGATGAACCTCTATCGCATGGATCTGCTCATCTGGAAGCAGCTGAAAACGTTGGTGCATAATCCGGCCGTTCACCGAAATGAACGCCGGGATGTCGTCCTCCCCAAGGGGGAGAAAATGGGGTGGGCGCCCGAACGCGACCGGGGGCGGAACATGTTCCCCATACCGGTCAATGTCCATGGTGGCCATCTGTCGGCCCACGGAAAGGTTACCAGACGTCGCAGGCGTCTGTGTCGAAATCTCGAGCGAAGGCCGTGACCTCGCAGGCTGCACCTCCCCATCCTCCTCTGAGGAATCACTCCGCTCACGACCCCCGTCACCTGCGACGGGGGAATTACGTGCCCGGGGGACCTGCCCCCCAGGTGCCATGGCGGACGAACCGCCAGTGGCAAACGGCCGACCGCTCGCCATCCCCCGGGCGCCGGGCCCCACCTGCGGGGTCCGACGCCTGGGGTGGTCAGCGACCACCGTTCGGAAGGTGACGTTGGGCGTCACCCTCGCATCGTTGGTGGAGGGCGTGCCCTCCGGCGAAAGTCGGGGTGAGGTGCGCCTGGCAGGCGCCTTCCCCTTGTTGTTGTTGCCGTTGTTGCCGTTGTTGGAAGCCATATCTTTTTTTTTGCTTGTAAAAAAAATATCGAACTTTTCAGTCCAAGTTGGATGGAGACTAGGGACGACGAACAATTGCTGAAGCTGAGAGCGAATGATGATTGCATTACAATAATACAATGAGAGAGCAATGGAAGCTGAGGGCTCAGAATGGAACGTCTGGGCAAACTCGGGTGCTGCGGCACTCCCCAGTGCTACGCCTATATGCCTATGGCGGTGCTACCTGCAGCACCTCACCAGTGGACAACTGTACACTGCAATGCCATGCGACCACGTCACTAGCATCAACTACACTCGGCCCGTCCAGAACCGGATAACCCGGGTCTGGCGGGTCGAGCTAGAGTCTAGGCACAGTCTGGCACTAACCGCACATCGGTCCACATGACACCTCAGTACCGTACACCCTGCCGTACTGTACTGAGGTGTCCCGCTCAGCCGCGGTAGGCAATACGCGGCGCGCAGGCCGGAAATCCGTGTGTCAGCCTAAGCATCTCATCTAACTAATTGTGGACGGCGTACTTCTCGCCCAGGACCTGGTCAACAACACCTTGCAAGGGTCTGCGAATAAAATCATAACCCGCATCATCCAATGCTATTTTGTATGCCGTTCGGTCATTTGTCAAATCATCGGGCCCGTTCCTAAAAAGAGTCACTCCAGCCGACTCCTTGGCTTGGAGTTCTTTCCCGACCTCCTTATAAGCAGATCAACAGTCCTTTTGTCCATGTATTTATAACCCGCAATCTTAACATATCCCAGATCCCTGACTGATTGTAGTAAGGCCTTCCGAGTAGGGTTGGTCTCGGACTGAATGACCTGATCCAGAAAAAAAACAAATGCGGTCAGGAACAGGAATTGATTTCACCATGTTGGCCTCCTGCTTTCTTTCAGCATGTCTCTCTTCACTTTCGTTTTCCCGATGCTTATTCACGCTCCCCCTCCTTTTAATTGCGTGTGCAAGCCTCTCCTCCTCGTTCATTGCCTCCATTTTGTTTGTATAACTTTCTTTTTGCCGCCTATTCCTTTTCCCCCCATACTCAAAACGCTTTGTCTGGTCTGCCTTGTCAGAAGAGTGCCTCAAGGCAGCCATCCTAGCTGAATGGCTCAGCTTCGGTTGGGTTGACATTCCAGCCATGAGTCGAAAATACAAATAACAGATGCAAAAAACAATGGTAATAGAACGTTGCGGTAGCCGTCACAGTTGCGTTCCCAATGCACGAGCCGCATACACAAGCGTCTTGTCAATAAAACCCTAGCGTTTCGCCGCCTCCGACACCTTTTTTGGACACGTTGGAGAAAACGGTTGCAGCTCTCTGAGCATCAGATACTTGGAAATTTTGTTACGTTCGTATCGAGAGTAGATTTCTGATGGTAGGTTCCTCATGCAAGTTGTAACGCCTCTC
Source organism: Mesostigma viride (assembly GCA_009746045.1). Taxonomy (NCBI): domain Eukaryota; kingdom Viridiplantae; phylum Streptophyta; class Mesostigmatophyceae; order Mesostigmatales; family Mesostigmataceae; genus Mesostigma; species Mesostigma viride. The sequence continues at coordinate 3,180,057 of RPFO01000165.1, read as the reverse complement.
GAGTAAGGGACCAATAGATGATCGGTTTGAAACTGACCACGGGTTGTTACTGGTCGATCTTCGCTGCCTCGGACACCTTTTTTGGACACGTTGGAGAAAACGGTTGCAGCTCTCTGAGCATCAGATACTTGGAAATTTTGTTACGTTCGTATCGAGAGTAGATTTCTGATGGTAGGTTCCTGATGCAGCTGTAACCCACGCCTCTCGAGTAAGGAACCAATAGATGATCGGTTTGAAACTGACCACGGGCTGTTACTGGTCGATACACTTGGTGTTGCTCATCCCTGCTCACTGAACTCGTATTGTGCTCGCACTCCCTTTTTTTCTGTATGCAAAAAAATTTACAACACCCCTTGAGTAAGGAACCAATAGATGTTTGGTTTGAAACTGACCACGAGTTGTTACTGGTCGATCTTCGCTGCCTCGGACACCTTTTTTGGACACGTTGGAGAAAACGGTTGCAGCTCTCTGAGCATCAGATACTTGGAAATTTTGTTACGTTCGTATCGAGAGTAGATTTCTGATGGTAGGTTCCTCATGCAGTTGTAACCCACGCCTCTCGAGTAAGGGACCAATAGATGATCGGTTTGAAACTGACCACGGGCTGTTACTGGTCGATACACTTGGTGTTGCTCATCCCTGCTCACTGAACTCGTATTGTGCTCGCACTCCCGTTGTGCTTGCACATACCGCTTGAATCGGTCGCAACGCCGCAATTCTGTGCTAACTCAAAAGGTGCCGGCTCTGGTTCCAGGCAGCGCCAGTGATTTTTTACCTGGCAGCACATTTTTGGCCAAGTGCAGTGCGTTCAATCGGCGCGGGGTCACTGACGGGCTCCCACTGAGCCGCGCGAGCTGTGAGCATCGACGAGAAATCGGCGGAGCTGTTTACCTCAAGAATTTTTCATGAGAACCGGTTTTTCTTTTGTACCGGCACCATTTCGCGTGGCATCAACATTCTTTTGGGCGCATTCTTTTAAACCGGAATTCTTTTTTAACGGTCATCACTTCAAGAGCCCAGAGCCTGCCATGCTCCAAGTTTCCAAGAAAAAAGGGAACATTCCCTGGGTCCTGCTCTCAAGGCCAGCCTGCTGACACAGCTGCACACCACACTAAGGAGGGTGCTCACTAACTCCCCACGTTGTTTTCAGCACTAGTTGCAGTTTTATAATTCAGTCACATTTAACTAGTTGCAGGCACCACTAGCAGCAGTAACAGCTAGTTGCACTATCACGTGCCAGCACTAGACACCCACTAGCAACCAGTTGCCCCATACTGTAATGTAGGCAGCAGTAACAGCACAGTCCCATCAGCACCATCACACTGGCATCAACAAGCACAGCAGGCAACACCAGCAGGAACAGAGTACACTGCATAGTCCATGCAGGCAGCTACCCACACTTGCCTAGCAGCAAGGA